>JACDQD010000005.1:26393810-26898344 GCA_019843655.1 Lethocerus indicus | reverse complement strand
CGGGATGACCACTCGTTGGCCTTTACGAGAGGCGTCCAGCGCGCGGCCCAATGTGTTCGGCGGAGCCCTGCCTGGGAGGAACAGACTGCTGAGCTTCCATTCGACTGACCACCGTGGTCCCCCTCGAGTGTAGGAGTGAGCGTCCCGTTGTCCGTCCCACGGTGCCCGGGATGACCACCGTGGCCTTTACGAGAGGCGTCCAGCGCGCGGCCCAATGCCTCCGGGAGCCCTGCCTCCGGGAGAGAACAGACTTGTTGAGTCGGCCTGACCGACCACCGTGTTTCCCTCTCGGAGTGTAGTGAGCGTCCCGTTGTCCGTCCCACGGTGCCCGGGATGACCACTCGTTGGCCCTTTACGGAGGCGTCCAGCGCGCGGCCCAATGTGTTCGGCGAGCCCTGCCTGGGAGAGAACAGACTTGTTGAGTCGGCCTGACCGACCACTCGTGTTTCCTCTCGAGTGTGTAGAGCGTCCCGTTGTCCGTCCCACGCGCCCGATGACCACTCGTTGGCCTTTACGAGAGGCGTCCAGCGCGCGGCCCAATGTGTTCGGCCGGGAGCCCCGCCTCCGGGAGGAACAGACTTGTTGAGTCGGCCTGACCGACCACTCGTGTTTCCCTCTCGAGTGTGTAGTGAGCGTCCCGTTGTCCGTCCCACGGTGCCCGGGATGACCACCTGTTGGCCTTTACGAGAGGCGTCCAGCGCGCGGCCCATGTGTTCGGCGGGAGCCCCGCCTCCGGGAGAGAACAGACTTGTTGAGTCGGCCTGACCGACCACTCGTGCCCTCTCGGAGGTGAGCGTCCCGTTGTCCGTCCCACGGTGCCCGGGATGACCACTCGTTGGCCTTTACGAGAGGCGTCCAGCGCGCGGCCCAATGTGTTCGGCTGGGAGCCCCGCCTCCGTGGAGAACAGACTTGTTGAGTCGGCCTGACCGACCACTCGTGTTTCCCTCTCGGAGTGTGTAGTGAGCGTCCCGTTGTCCGTCCCACGGTGCCCGGGATGACCACTGTTGGCCTTTACGAGAGGCGTCCAGCGCGCGGCCCAATGTGTTCGGTTGGAGCCCCGCCTCCGGGAGAGAACAGACTTGTTGAGTCGGCCTGACCGACCACCGTGCTCTCCTCGGAGTGTGTAGTGAGCGTCCTGTAGTCCGTCCCACGGTGCCCGGGATGACCACCTGACCTTTTACGAGAGGCGTCCAGCGCGCGGCCCAATGTGTTCGGCCGAGCCCCTGCCTCCGGGAGAGAACAGACTTGTTGAGTCGGCCTGACCGACCACTCGTGTTTCTCCTCGGAGTGTAGTGAGTGAGCGTCCTGTTGTCCGTCCCACGGTGCCCGGGATGACCACTGTAGACCTTTACGAGAGCGTCCAGCGCGCGGCCCAATGTTCGGCTGGAGCCCTGCTCCGGGAGAGAACAGACTTGTTGAGTCGGCCTGACCGACCACCGTGTTTCCTCTCGAGTGTAGTGAGCGTCCTGTTGTCCGTCCCACGGTGCCGGGATGACCACTCGTTGACCTTTTACGAGAGGCGTCCAGCGCGCGGCCCAATGTGTTCGGCCGGAGCCCCGCTCCGGGAGAACAGACTTGTTGAGTCGGCCTGACCGACCACCGTGTTTCTCTCTCGGAGTGTGTAGTGAGCGTCCTGTGTCCGTCCCACGGCCCGGGATGACCACTCGTAGACCTTTTACGAGAGCGTCCAGCGCGCGGCCCAATGTGTTCGGCCGGGAGCCCTGCCTCCGAGAGAACAGACTTGTTGAGTCGGCCTCGACCGACCACCGTGTTTCTCTCGGAGTGTGTAGTGAGCGTCCTGTCCGTCCCACGGTGCCCGGGATGACCATCTGTTGGCCCTTACTGTGAACAGTGCGTCCAGCGCCGGCCCAATGTGTTCGGCCGGGAGCCCCGCCTCCGGGAGAGAACAGATCCTGTTGAGTCGGCCTGACCGACCACTTCGTGCTCTCGGGAGGTGTGTGAGCGTCCTGTTGTCCGTCCCACGGTGCCTGGGATGACCACCTGGTCTTACGAGATGCACCAGTGCGCGGCCCAATGTGTTCGGGCGGGAGCCCCGCCTCCTGGGAGAGAACAGACTTGTTGAGTCGGCCGACCGACCACTCGTGTTTCCTCTCGGAGTGTGTAGTGAGCGTCCCGTTGTCCGTCCCACGGTGCCCGGGATGACCACCATTCGTTGGCCTTACGAATGCGTCCAGCGCGCGGCCCAATGTGTTCGGCCGGAGCTTCTGACTCGGGAGAGAACAGACTTGTTGAGTCGGCCTGACCGACTCACTCTCTCAAGCTCTGTGTAGTGAGCGTCCTGTCCGTCCCACGGTGCCCGGGATGACTCACTGTTGGCCTTTACGAGATGCGTCCAGCGCGCGGCCAATGTATTCCGCCTCAGAGAATTGACCTGTTGAGTCGGCCCTAACCGACTACTCGTGCCTCCCTCGGAGTGCAGTGAGCGTCCCGTTGTCCGTCCCACACGTCTTGGACATCTGCACTGCTGGCTCCTTTACTTCGAGATGCAGTCCAGCGCGCGGCCCAATGTGTTCGGGTCAGCCCGCCTCCGGGAGAGAGAACAGACTTGTTGAGTCGGCCTGACCGACCACTCGTTTTCCTCCTCGGGTGTGCAGCGTCCTGCTGTCCGTCCCACTGATGATGACCACCGTTGGCCTTTACGAGATGCGTCCAGCGCGCGGCCCAATGTGTTCGGGCTGAGCCCTGCTCGAGAGAGAACAGACTTTGCTGAGTCGGCCTGACCGACTAACTCCCTCCTCGGAGTGTGTAGTGAGCGTCCCGTTGTCCGGGTCCCACGGTGCCCGGGATGATTCATCTGCTGGCCCTCATTTAAATGCATTCCAGCGCGCGGCCCAATGTGTCGGCCGGGAGCCCGCCTCCGGGAGAGAACAGACTTGTTGAGTCGGCCTGACCGACCACTCGTGTTTCCCTCGGAGTGTGTAGTAGTGCGTCCTGTTGTCCGTCCCACGGTGCCCGGATGACCACTGCTGGCCTTTATGAGATGCGTCCAGCGCGCGGCCCAATGTTCGGCCGGGAGCCCCGCCTCCGGGAGAGAACAGACTTGTTGAGTCGGCCTGACCGACCACTCGTGTTTCCCTCTCGGAGTGTGTAGTGAGCGTCCCGTTGTCCGTCCCACGGTGCCCGGGATGACCATTCGTTGGCCCTTACGAAATGCGTCCAGCGCGCGGCCCAATGTGTTCGGCCGGGAGCCCCGCCTCCGGGAGAGAACAGACTTGTTGAGTCGGCCTGACCGACCACTCGTGTTTCCCTGAGTGTGTGTGAGCGTCCCGTTGTCCGTCCCACGGTGCCCGGGATGACCACTCGTTGGCCTTTACGAGATGCGTCCAGCGCGCGGCCCAATGTGTTCGCCCCGCCCGGGAGAGAACAGACTTGTTGAAGTCGGCCTGACCACGACCGTGTTTCCCCGAGTGTGTAGTGAGCGTCCTGTTGTCCGTCCCACGGTGCCCGGATCACCTGTTGGCCTTTACTTGATGCGTCCAGCGCGCGGCCCAATGTGTTCGGCTGAGCCCCGCCTCCGGAGAGAACAGACTTGTTGAGGCCTGACCGACCACTCGTGTTTCCCTCGAGTGTGTAGTGAGCGTCCCGTTGTCCGTCCCACGGTGCCCGGGATGACCACCTGTTGGCCTTTTACGAGAGGCGTCCAGCGCGCGGCCCAATGTGTTCGGCTGGTGCCCCGACTCCGAGAACAGACTTGTTGAGTCGGCCTGACCGACCACTCGTGTTTCCTCCCCGGAGTGTGTAGTGAGCGTCCCGTTGTCCGTCCCAAGGTGCCTGGGATGACCATTCCGCTGGGACCTTTACGAGATGCGTCCAGCGCGCGGCTCACCGTGTGTTCGGCCGGGAGCCCGCCTCCGGGAGAGAACAGACTTGCTGAGTCGGCCTCGACCGACCACCGCTTCTCTCGGAGTGGTGAGCGTCCTGTTGTCCGTCCCACGGTGCCCGGGATGACCACTGTTGGCCTTTACGAGATGCGTCCAGCGCGCGGCCCAATGTGTTCGGCCGGAGCCCCGCTCCGTAAGAGAACAGACTTGTTGAGTCGGCCTGACCGACCACTCGTGTTTCCTCTCGGAGGTGTGTAGTGAGAGTCCTGTTGTCCGTCCCACGGTGCCCGGGATGACCACTCTGTTGGACCTTTACATGAGAGGCGTCCAGCGCGCGGCCCAATCCAATGTGTTCGGCCGGGAGCCCCGCCTGCCTCCGGGAGAACAGACTTGTTGAGTCGGCCTGACCGACCACCTCGTGTTTCTCCTCCGGAGTGTGTAGTGAGCGTCCCGTTGTCCGTCCCACGGTGCCTGGGATGACCATTCGTTGGCCTTTTACGAGATGCGTCCAGCGCGCGGCCCAATGTTCGGCTGGGAGCCCTGACTCCGGGAGAGAAGACCTTGTTGAGTCGGCCTGACCGACCACTCGTGTTTTCCTCGGAGTGTGTAGTGAGCGTCCTGTTGTCCGTCCCACGGTGCCCGGGATGACCATTCGCTTGGCCTTTACGAGAGGTCCAGCGCGCGGCCCAATGTGTTCGGCTGGGAGCCCCGCCTGGAGAGAACAGACTTGTTGAGTCGGCCTGACTGACCACCGTCCTCCTCGAGTGTAGTGAGCGTCCCTTGTCCGTCCCACGGTGCCCGGGATGACCATTCGTGTTGGCCTTTACGAGAGGCGTCGCAGCGCGCGGCCCAATGTGTTCGGCCTGGGAGCCCGCCTCCGGAGAGAACAGACTTGCTGAGTCGGCCTGACCGACCCCACGTGTTTCCCTCTCGGAGTGTGTAGTGAGCGTCCCGTTGTCCGTCCCACGGTGCCCGGGATGACCACTCGTTGCCTTTTACGAGATGCGTCCAGCGGCCCAATGTGTTCGGCGGGAGCCCACCTCCGTAAGGGAGAACAGACTTGTTGAGTCGGCCTGACCGACCACTCGTGTTTCCCTCAAGGTGTAGAGCGTCCCGTTGTCCGTCCCACGGTGCCCGGGATGACCACTCAGACCCTTTTACGAGAGGCGTGGCCTTTTAGCCCTGCGGAGGCGTCCAGCGCGCGGCCCACGGTGCAGTTGTTTACGAGAGGCGTCCAGCGCGCGGCCCAATGTGTTCGGAGCCCTGCACCTCCTGACCGACCACTCGTGTTTCTCGGAATGACCACTTCCCTCTCCAGTGAGTCGGCCTGACCGACGGTTGTTGAGTCGGCCTGACGTGTTTCCCTCTCGATGAGTGAGCGTCCTGTTGTCCGTCCCATTGACCACTCGTTGGCCTTTACGAGAGGCGTCCTTGTTCGAGCCCCGGTTGAGTCGGCCTGACCGACCACTCGTGTTTCAGTGTGTAGTGAGCGTCCCGTTGTCCGTCCCACGGTGCCGGGAGATGTGCGGCCGGGAGCCCCGCCTCCGAGAGAACAGACTTGTTGAGTCGGCGGAGCGTCCTGTTGTCCGTCGGTGACCCGGGATGACTCCGGAGAGTGTGTAGTCGAGCGTCGGGAGCCGTTGTCCGATCCTCCGGCAGGAATGAACAGACTTGTTGGACCGACCCTCGTGAGATCGTCCCTCTCGGAGTGTGAGTTTTGGCCGTCAAGAGAACAGACTTGCTTGAGTCGGCCTGACCACCACCGGAGTGGTGTGTAGCGTCCCGTTGTCGTCCGTTGTCCGTCACGGTGCCGGGATCCTCGTTGCCCCTTGACGAGATGCCACGCGCGGCCCAATGTGTTCGGCCCGAGGAGCGGCCTCCGGGAGAGAACAGACTTGTTGAGTCGGCCTCCGACCACTCGTAGGTGTGTAGTGAGCGTCCCGTTGTCCGTCCCACGGTGCCCGGGATGACCATTCGTTGGCCCTTACGAGATGCGTCCAGCGCGCGGCCCAATGTGTTCGGCCGGGAGCCCCGCCTCCGGGAGAGAACAGACTTGTTGAGTCGGCCTGACCGACCACTCGTGTTTCCCTCTCGGAGTGTGTAGTGAGCGTCCCGTTGTCCGTCCCACGGTGCCCGGGATGACCATTCGTTGGCCCTTACGAGATGCGTCCAGCGCGCGGCCCAATGTGTTCGGCCGGGAGCCCCGCCTCCGGGAGAGAACAGACTTGTTGAGTCGGCCTGACCGACCACTCGTGTTTCCCTCTCGGAGTGTGTAGTGAGCGTCCCGTTGTCCGTCCCACGGTGCCCGGGATGACCACTCGTTGGCCTTTTACGAGAGGCGTCCAGCGCGCGGCCCAATGTGTTCGGCCGGGAGCCCCGCCTCCGGGAGAGAACAGACTTGTTGAGTCGGCCTGACCGACCACTCGTGTTTCCCTCTCGGAGTGTGTAGTGAGCGTCCCGTTGTCCGTCCCACGGTGCCCGGGATGACCATTCGTTGGCCCTTACGAGATGCGTCCAGCGCGCGGCCCAATGTGTTCGGCCGGGAGCCCCGCCTCCGGGAGAGAACAGACTTGTTGAGTCGGCCTGACCGACCACTCGTGTTTCCCTCTCGGAGTGTGTAGTGAGCGTCCCGTTGTCCGTCCCACGGTGCCCGGGATGACCACTCGTTGGCCTTTTACGAGAGGCGTCCAGCGCGCGGCCCAATGTGTTCGGCCGGGAGCCCCGCCTCCGGGAGAGAACAGACTTGTTGAGTCGGCCTGACCGACCACTCGTGTTTCCCTCTCGGAGTGTGTAGTGAGCGTCCCGTTGTCCGTCCCACGGTGCCCGGGATGACCACTCGTTGGCCTTTTACGAGATGCGTCCAGCGCGCGGCCCAATGTGTTCGGCCGGGAGCCCCGCCTCCGGGAGAGAACAGACTTGTTGAGTCGGCCTGACCGACCACTCGTGTTTCCCTCTCGGAGTGTGTAGTGAGCGTCCCGTTGTCCGTCCCACGGTGCCCGGGATGACCACTCGTTGGCCTTTACGAGATGGCGTCCAGCGCGCGGCCCAATGTGTTCGGCCGGGAGCCCCGACCTGGGAGAACAGACTTGAGTCGGCCTGACCGACCACTCGTGTTTCCCTCTCGGAGTGTGTAGTGAGCGTCCCGTTGTCCGTCCCACGGTGCCCGGGATGACCACTCGTTGGCCTTTTACGAGATGCGTCCAGCGCGCGGCCCAATGTGTTCGGCCGGGAGCCCCGCCTCCGGGAGAGAACAGACTTGTTGAGTCGGCCTGACCGACCACTCGTGTTTCCCTCTCGGAGTGTGTAGTGAGCGTCCCGTTGTCCGTCCCACGGTGCCCGGGATGACCACTCGTTGGCCCTTACGAGATGCGTCCAGCGCGCGGCCCAATGTGTTCGGCCGGGAGCCCCGCCTCCGGGAGAGAACAGACTTGTTGAGTCGGCCTGACCGACGACTCGTGTTTCCCTCTCGGAGTGTGTAGTGAGCGTCCCGTTGTCCGTCCCACGGTGCCCGGCACGTCCCTCACGACCCCCTCTTTCTAATCGACAACTCACATCCATCCTCCGGCCATTTACCCACCGTGCCACCCGGAACTTACCCCACGACCCTCGCTAGCCCGTCGACCACTCATATCGTCCCCCCGGCCTCCTACCCGCCGGTCCACCCGGAACTTCCCCCACGACCCCCGTTATCCAATCGACAACTTACATCCTCTCTCCGGCCACCTACTCGCCGGTCCATCCGGAACTTCGGCACGACCCCCGCTATCCAATCGACAACTCACATCCTCCCTCTTGCCACTTACCCGCCTTGCCGCTCGGAACATCCCCTACGACCCCCGCTATCCAATCGACAACTCACATAGTCCCCCCGGCCTCCTACCCTCCGTGCTGCCCGGAACCTCCCCCACGACCCCCGCTATCCAATCGACAACTCTATTTTATATATCCGCTATCCGTGGATATATAAAATAGCCTAACACATCGCGAAAATAATTAAAGAAAAAATCACCCTAAACAACAATTACACAGCAAAAACACATTAGAACTAATAAACTCCATAAACACAACTAAAACAACTAGAAAAACAAAATTAATATCATTGGACATAAATAACTATTACACGTCTATACCAATCAAAGAAAGGATTAAACTCTTAAAATCACACCTGACAAAGAATATAACAATAGAATTCCCAAACGAACTCCACCCAAAAATACAATACACGATAGAGAAAGAAAAAGACGACCAAATTAATTTCTTAGACGTCACCATAAAAAAAGAAAAAGACTCACATTTGACATTTTTAGCGATGATACCACCACAGACACCATCATCACCAACAATCCAACCACCCACACCAACACAAACTAGCGGCACTAAAATACCTAACAGACAGACTAAACAAATACCCCTTATCCAACGAAAAATATGACAATGAACATAAAACAATCCTCCAAGTTGCAAAGAACAACCGATATCCCGCCAATACAATAACAAAACTATTAAAAAAGCAAAACAGATTCCAATTTCGCCAACCATATTATAAACACCGGGCACGAAACACAATGAACATCACAAGATCTTTAAAATTATTACACCCAGGTAAAAAAGGAAAAGAATTAGACATTATAGAAAACCTGGAGATCTTCAAACATAAGAAAAACAACATTATAAATGAGAAAATGAATTCCCAGAGTGACGCGATATTTACACCTATGTCCTCTTAAAGGATCACACCCACCCTAGCACCACACCACCCCCTTCCGACAATCTGACTCACCTAGAAAACGGATTAACAAAATCCGAAGACAAACATAACCCCCAATAACAATAACAGAACACATATATAAACGACTGACATACTGACAAACATTACAGTACATGTGAAAGTAACAGTGCAGTGAGGATCCCCAAAAAACATCCAAAGTGCTAACAGTGACTAACACCGCTGCTGAAGATGGCGAGCAGCCGAAACCGGTCTAGCAAAAGACCTAACCAGCGAGAGGAGACAGAAACATCACAAACCTACACATTATATTCTAATTAAAACGCGTTTGGGCGAGCTTTAATTCGCTATTCAAATAATAAATATATAATAAAATGATGTTCTATTATAATTTAAAAAATCAGCGTTGTGTCCAGTACCTGCTTTCATTTTTGAGAATGGACAATATAAATTTTTTTTGTTCTGTGTAATTAAGGAAAAAAGTTTCGATCCATTCAAATTTATGCAGCACAGAGTTTTGTTTTATCAGTAATTACTTGATATTTTTTAATCGAGTAGTGTGCGGCATCATCACGGTTCTATATTGTTCCGAAAGGGAGAACGCATTGTATAAAGAAACACCGTTCTGGTGTAAAGTACCGAGGGACGCCCATCGGGACGTTTTACTGTCTATGAATGGGCTCCGGTTTGAAGGGTTGGAATAAGAGAAAAGGAGTCGATAAAAGTAGAATGCTAGATTCTAGGGTTTGTGGGTCTGTTTAGGCAAATGCGGCCCCGCTCGAAATGGATTTTACATTTATCCTTTACCCTTTTTTTCCAGGAAAAAGAGGGAAAATCACAGAGTGAATAACAGTAAACTGAGAATTATCACCGATCGTGTTTTAACGTCCCTGCTGTCAGTAACCTATTTCACCTGCTTGATTTCGTCAAATACATTCTGTCAGTAAAAAACTAAGAGACGTGTGCAATTATTATCGGGATACTGACGTTGATGAGTACAGGAACAAGCGTGAGTCGGTAGACAATCTCTAAAACTCTTTTCCACGCAGGCATCGAGAGGTTTTGTTTGTCGTAAAAAAGTGTAAGATATGTGTTTGGTTTAGATCGAGTCCAATTCAAATGGTACGTCTATGACTGCAAGACAATGGCTGGGATAAAATTACCTAGTTCTTCTTTACCGGCTTCGCCATTCAAATTCCAAACACGCGAGGGCCCGTAATTGCATTCGACTGTCAATAATGGGTTTTATCCGAGGTTCGGTTTGAACAGGGGGGGGGGGGGGGACATACTTCTGGACGCCAGTGTACACACACTGGCCAGTCCGCACGGTTTGTTCTGGCCGTAGGATATATAAATCAAACCGGCGACAGAGAGGCCGGTCTTACTATTTAAATATTTGCCGACCGAACCGGGCGTAAAACGGTTCATTGCGCTTCAGTGCACTCTAGACCTATACAGTTGTCCGGCCCACATAATAATAGAGCCCGTATTGGGAATTTAATGTTCAAATACCTCCTATCAGTGATCAATGATGGAGTGCAACCCATTTCAAATAATGCGTTTGATATGTTTGTTTTCTTTGGAGATTTTTGACTGTCCCCAATTCCAACATCAAAGCAAGTATATATTACAGGCGGTCCCCTGTTTTTGTTTTCCGCCGCGTGATTAATCGGTACAACAAAAAATATAGATTCGCGAGCAAAAAACAAACGGCCCACCCTCGGTGGGAGTGTGGGTAGAGGGGTGGTGGGTTGCGAGATAAGGGTCCCGGGATATAACGGGGCTAAAGGGGATTCCGGGCCCGAGTCTGATTATGATACGACGACTGGAAACAGTTTCGTGGGGGTGTGGGCGGGGGGTTGGGGGGCGGCAGACGACAGTACATTGTACCGATGTTCAACCCTAATCAAGATTCAGCGGAGCTCTGCTGGGATTGGGGGAAGGGAGGAAATTGGCCCGGGGGGCGGCAAGGCCTGAACTTGAGTTATAGTTCAAATTGTGTAAGTCTCCAGAAGAGACCACAACTGCAAACAATTTGGTCTGGACCGAGGCTAAAATAGGCCCATACCCCACAGCCTCAAAGTAAACTTCTACAACTATAAAATGGATGCTATTTAAAAAAAATGAAATAACCATTTCAGTTAATAAATAATCCAATAAGAAACAGTGTGGACGTATTTGTCAAAACAAACATTAGGGAAAGTTGAACTCACTTCCAGAGGCGTAAGGAATGATTAAAGGGAGTCACAACATAAGCCACTTGTGAAAAAAATTTCGGAAATAACCCAAACTACCATAAAATACCGGAAACAGAAGAATAAATAATTAGGAATTAGTATTTGTTTTCTATATGCTGAATAAAAATTTCCGTTTTTCCACAAATCCGTTGAAGCAAATTGTGAACATGACTTTTTACAAAGTTTTTATTTGTAAATAACCTGTTTTTTGTTGGCCCTGAGCGGCAGTATACCTGCGGGTACCCTGTATTTCTAGTCCCACCATAAACCCCCAAACCGGCCATTCCAGGAATTTCCCCCCCTCGTCAATCTTGCCGCGTTTCTCTGAATTGTGCAACTGTATTTTATCAGAGTCGGCTTTTCTTTTGTCGAAGTCGTTTCTTTTGATCCTTGCGCTGCACCCACCAGCCTTATTTATTTTATACCCCTTTCGGGTCCTTATCGTGTCGGCAAGATGGTTTGCCGCCAGAACATTGCAGTACTCAATAGGATCAACACCATTTGAAATTAAATGAAGTACGCATTGCAATTTGTAAACTACAAACGTGAAATTACATACTAGCGCTTTCGTAAATGGCAGCGTATCTCCGCCTTAATGAACAATGATGAAAATGAATATGTAAACCAAAGTATATAATCACCCTTTCAAAAGAAGCACCATTTATTCATATGTCCGTTGACGTTGTGCATGAAATAAAACAGAGACTAGAAAAGCACGAAGCCATAATTGTTATCAATTTTGTGTTGTTTTTTCGCCCTTTGGTATGTAGGGGTACTGTAAGTTTATTATAGAAGATTCGTTTCAAATTCAGATAGATGTTTACATTTTGTATTCGCTTCAAGAAGGAGAGTATTTAATCAAAAATAATTCTAAGCTCGAACTAAACGCCAGTATTAAAATCCTCGCCACTTAAACTTTTAAGTGTTCGAAAACAACACAAGTGTTCGAGCCGGCCATTTTCTAGGGGTAGCGCACTTAAGACTACTAGGCCCTAAAGCAGAGGCTTGTCCCTGTAAAGGGATTAGGCCCTCCGCCCAACCGCCTGTGACCCTCGCAACAATTGTCTTGCTCAGAATGCTCAAAACCTAGTCAGCCTGAAAGGTTGGTCAGCTTTCAGGCGAGCATCTTAATTAAGTTGGACCGAATTAGTGAGTTAAGACAAGTTTTGTTATATTTTAAATTCCCAGTTACTACTAAAATTATCCTGAGAAAAATTCATATGTAGGTGCGGCTTTATGCCGTAATGCTTATTCGTAATTAAAATGATTGGGAATGGAAAATCAGTATCGAATTACGATAGTAATTGTAGTGGCAAATATGAGTATAAAAACGTAAGTAATTTCTCAGATTCCTTTTTAATTATTTGTGTAATATCTATTCATCCGACATAGTTTTTGAAGGATGAACATAGCTGCAATGCAACTAGGATTATTAAAGAAAGAATTATATCCTGTCGTGTCTGAATAAGTCTATTTTTGGCCGATGCCACTCCCAGAGCCGGCAGACACTAACAGGTGTCCAGCAGGACGGGTTTGGGAGCTAAAGTGAGTCCGGTTTCAATAAAAAAAACCCCGACGTAATAAGTTTTGCCTCCTGTGAGGTTTGAACTCACGACCCCTGGTTTACGAGACCAGTGCTCTGCCACTGAGCTAAAGAGGCGGGTGACCCCCACCACTAACTGCTCTCCCACTTCCCTGCCGCCCTTTTCAATTATAATCATTCCATTATAAGTCGAATATCCGATAACGATTGATCGCTAAGTAGAGTCAATGATTCAAATTATTGTAGACGGGCATGCTTATCGCTTGACATATACGAATGGTACAAAAATTCCATATTATTTTCTGTTTCTCAAATTAAATTTTCAATTACTTATTTACCAATAAAACCGTTAGTAGGAGAGTAATTAAAGAACAAAAATATAAACGTTCCCTCATTCTTTCTTTATTATGACATACCGCTCCGAAAGTCAGTATACAGCATTAATTGCGTGACAAATTGATGTATTAGAGTACAAATTGAACAGTGTCTACAGAAACTTAGAAATAGTACTGAATTATAATAAATTGCAAATTGTATTATCAGGGATGCGATGACTCTGCGGCTAGAGAAGTAATAATCCGCATTCCGGGGTTTCAAGCTCAGTTAGGTTATATCATAGATTAGGCCTAAGTTTAAATCGAACTCAGGACAAAACTCGAGAACAAAGGTGGGAACAGTACCTCTTCGAATGGAAGTATTTTGCCTAGATTGAAGTGCAGACGGCCATCTCATTTCCCTGACCCGGATTTGTACATTTTTCAGACTGCCCAATACAGCAAATTGGATACAAACCTGAAAAAAAGAGACTAGGAAAGAATAGTGAAAACATTATTACTGGTTCAAACGGCGATACCTTAGCCAAGCCTGGACTGAAGTCAAAATAGTACTGCCGGGTCATAAGGAAGGGTCGGTATTGAAGGGCTGTGTTGGTTTCCTCCTGCCAGCCCTTTCTCATTACCACCACCACCACCAACCCCCGGTACCCCTTTCTTATTCTGAGCCCCTTTCATCCCTCCCCCACCCCTCTCCTCCTTTTCCTCGCCTTCCGGGCTCTTATCAGCCAGCCCCGGGGATTAAGCCCCGGCGGCCTTCTTTGTGTGGACCTGTGTGTGCCTGTGTGTGTGTGTGGCCCCGGTACAATTCGAAAGGTCGCTGCCGGGCCCCTTTGGCGTAGGGCTGCCGGCCGACCGACCGGGCCTTTGAAACGATGGTCTCTGACTCCTGATCCCACATGTTTCCAATATGTTAGGGCGTCTGGAAATTCTGAGCGCCAATATACACACACCGTATAAGTACCGGCTATTTGGCTTTGCGGAGAAATTCTACTTATTGACTCGTGGCTGAAGGAAAACTAATAATAAGACATTGAAAAAAGACGTTTATTAGAGAAAAACGAATTATATCCGGCTATTGCAGGTGTGTCATACTCATTTCTGCCGCGGGCCATTTTTTGCATATTCTTCACAGTAACGTTAAGTTCAGGACGTGATAGACACTACATTAAATTAATCCATGGTGGACTTATAACGTTTTATATAGCATCATGCGTCGTTACTATCGACAAGGATAAAACATAAAGTCAGCGGTTCGTTACCATTAATATTAATAAAAATAGAACAATAGACGCGAGTTTGGAATGAATGGGGGATACGGGAATTCAGGTTGCGGGCAGAATATTAATTAATTTACTAATTTAAATAGTAGACGAATTTGAAATGATTCAACGCGGCAGAAAACAAAACCTGCTAAATGAAATTGGGTAATTTGATTAAAGGCCAAAAGGAACAGGAGCAAGTGGTCAAACTGGTTTCAAGGGTGTTAATGTAATGTCTGGAAGGCGTAGAGGAAAACTTTCAAAATGAGGCTATTTCAGTGCCGGCACTTGTTCTGAAAAATGATTGCTACAAGGTCTTTAAAAAGTTATCTCCCCTTATTGAATTAAACTAGTTAGTTAATTCTGATATTTTCAACTCCAGTTAAGATGATAACCGTTTTTAAGCTGTGTTCTTGAAGTTGAGGATTTATTATAATTTTAAATATATTGTTTATTTCGATAATAAATAACTCTTTTCTTCTACAGCGTTAAATTTCGAGTTATTAATTTAGATAATTCTAAATAAATAATAAAAAGCAAATGTTTCCGAACCCATAATTAATGAAATATTAGTTTAAACAAAAACAATAAAACTCCTTTAAAACAACAGAATGAGGATCCCCATTCCAATATATAGTTGAATTACCATCGTTTTCATTATACATCGTCATTCTTTAGATTCTTTTCGCCTCCTTGATACATTAAGTGGCGACTTTAAAATTGGACTTAAAAATGTAAATTCATACAAAATAAAAAATTGTGGTTAAAATTGCATCCCTTTAATGTTAGTAATATACTTGAAATACCTCGTTTACACCCAACCAAAAACCAAATTACGCCATAAAAAATAAATAGCAAAAAAACATGAGCATTAAGTCTAAATAAAGTTGTATTGTTCAAACTGTTGTTATGGGAATAGGGAAAGTTACGTAATAAGAATAAGAGAACTCGAATTACACTCACTCCCTTCACGGTTACAAACAGACATACTCTTTTGATCACAGTACATGGCTTTATTAACGGCCGAATTGTGATGCCAGCTTAACGCGAAATGAGCCATGATGCTCGCGTCGATATTTGAAATATTCCAGGATCCCCTTCCGATTACGAATAACCAAAAAAAAAACGAAAACACCACCACGAAATACGTTTTGACATTTAACGATGTGCCGCGAAAAGTGGGGCCCTCCGCGCCGCTAGGGTTCATTAATTCAACACAATGTCAAAATATGGACGGCGGTCCCATTGTCCGATGCCTGGTGGTCATAGCCGGGCATTAAGCAGAATTTAGGGTTGGGGCGAACTCACCCTCCCACCAACACCGACGCGGGAAGTTAAAATCATGCATTGACTTTAACTGAAACTGAATTGGGAGGGGCTTCAGAGAGGATACGTATGAAACTAATATAACTTGCGTTAACTTGTTGTGTAATTTAGGCGTCCCATCGACCGCACAGACACACACGCACACGCACACAGGCACGTTAACATGGCCGGAAATACTCTTATTGAAAGGGCCCCTACGCCCAACCCTACCTGCACTAGCATAAACTAATTATTAATTTTGAATTGATGATAGCTACACCTGACAGCGGCCCTTAGATTCTCCCATTTCATAGGGGCAAACAAGTTTCGATACATACAACAGGGTTTACACAATTCGGATCGGTTAATTGAGTTTTTACCATTTCTTATATCTCCCCTTCTTTGGCATGCTTTACCATACAACTCACTAAGATAGCTCTATGATAAAAGTTCCCTCAAATGATAGAGACTGCCCTTTCCCAATTGGTTAATTGGAATTGTATGCAAATCCTCCTTAGGAATGCCCTTAGGTTATGCTCAGTTCGTAGGCCCTTTTGTTTGAACTGTGCTCAGCTGTTTAAGCTGTACTGTAAACCTGCTCTGTTATTTAAGATATTTTCGTGTGTAAGAAGATTTAGTACTCTCTTACTTCAAGTCCTGAATTTATTCCTCCTCACGGAGATACCGTTTTCGTAGAGTTTTTAAAGGGCTAATATCGATCCTATTATTTCCGGACAAGTACAAATTAGCCATAATAAAATAATTCAACTATGAAACTATTTCTGTTCCCAAGATCGAGCTGTTAGAAAGAACGGTACCAATATAGTGGTGTTATCTATTGGCCGTACTTCAAACTACATCGCGTTCTCTTTGTGTTGCAGTTGGTTAATAGTTCAAAAAAGTTTTATTCTTATTTTATGTGCTAATTTATTTATTTTTCGAGTGTTCCAATAAATTATTGAAACTCATTAACTGCGCACATCTTTTTATTCTGGATTCAGGTTACGAGTTAATGTGAAAGTAGCTATAACATCATATCAGGCTTGATAAAAATCAATTGTGAGATATTTCAGATCGTGGCTAGAAGGTGGCGCCCGCACTGAAAATCCGTCTTCTTTAGATGTGTGATCCTGAGAGACTGAGAAATCAAGATTGATGAACGGCCTTTGGCCAAAGGCCACATGCCAAACAGAGTAGAATGAATACAAAGAAATAGTGTAACTCTCTAAGAGTTACTGTCAACTTTTTTGTTATAAAATCTACGAAAAGGGAAAGGAAAAAATCGCGCGCTATGTTTATCGCACCTAAGTATATGGTTGAAAATGATATTAGAATATATACTAGGTTTTATATACTAGGCTTTTTAGCGCAATTTTTTGTATGCAAAAGTCGCAAAGTCGCCATTTAACAAAAAGCTGCGCCTGGCGCTTTGCTTAAAACGGCCTCATGAATGTTGCACAACTCGAACCGGTGAAATGATGTCGGCAATTTATTCCAAAATAAACAGGCCTAAATTGGGCCCGTGTACGGTACAAGGGGCTCACCTCGCGATAAATCATGAATCGTTTCGTGCTTCTCGTTACCACGCAACCGCCACCCCCACCACCCAACACTGTTGAGCATATCTAATAAACCGAGGCCTTCTTATAAAGAGGCTATTTATGCGTCTCGCTTTGACTAATAACACGAAAGTTAAACGTCCTCAGGCGAAACAAATCGAGCATCTTTGCCGGAATTTCAGCAGGGAAAGGTACAGATCACTTTTTACCTGTTTGTCTCCGCATAATTTTTTGATTAATGCAATTCGTTGCCTCGGATAGAATTTTTAAAAAAAATCTGCGTTCAACGCTTAAATTATTGATCAATATACTTGTGACACATAAAGGGATTAGGACGATTTAACGATTTTTTATTTTAAACCTTAATCACAATAAAACAATTGTTCAAAAAGGAACAGATCGTTGAATATAGGGCACCCATGCTTATAGGTGGCAGATTATGATATATATAGATGTAACGCATTATGAAAAACCCCACTGGCCAAGCTTAATAAGAAATGGAAATAATTACAATGAATCCTGAAAAATAAACCATCCGAAGAATAACGTCGTTAAAAAATGGCGCACTAATCAGAACTTATACCGCGTATTTCATGGTAGGGCATCGACAATTTTTTGTGTTCTAATTAAAACCTTTTTTATAAAACTGCACCAAACAAAGTGAATACTGTAAATTCAAAGGAAATATGGTGGTTTTCTACTATTTTCAAGTACCGCCTCCAATAACTGTAAGAAGGAGAAGTCCGGTCTGGAAAGACTTCGACCTACCATCTCCGGGTTAATGAGAACAAGTTGGGGGCGATAAGAAGGCGGGCGGGAGCGGAAGGGACGATGATCGCGGCCACTTATTCAAAGATAAACAACCGCCGAGCCACTCGACCGAAAACCATGAATCATTTCGTACGGGTGAAGTTCATTAGGACGGCGGTGGCTCCGGCGGCTTTGTTGTTTCCCGGAGCCCTGGCCGGCCCGCCCTCGGATTACTTAAGGGCTGACCGCCTCCGCCGACAAAAGCCCTTTTCCAGGCTCTAACTACCGGAGCGCCCCGCGGCATGATTGAGCGCGCCGCCCTTGCGGACGGCCATCATTCATTCGCCCACTGCCGGGCCCACTGAAACCAGCCCAGACCGCCAGCCGCCTCTTCATCCCTTCTCATTCAATTAGCATTCGCCAAACTTCACAATCCCCGCCTGTACTGTACAACCACCCTTATATTATTCGGGCCTGTATTCCACGCGGCCGTATCATTTCCAAGGCTAGTTTTGTAGCTAATTTAATTTCATGTTCTATATAATCCTGCAACGTCAGAATTAACAATAATTTTTTAATACGTCAAATATGCGATGTACCTACAGAACGACTTGTGCAGTACGCCGAAAAACCTCTGCAGATTTGGATTTTACAAATACATACAGGATAGAGGTCCCCGGGAAATTCTCCCTCCGCGATGTTCTCCCGAAAAACGAGTAAAACGATTAATCCAAGAGTGGACCATTCCGCAAAGAGTGGTTTTCTCATATTAATTATGGATTGATTGAAGTTAAAATGTCGATGGTTAATCACGGCGTAGAAGTTAACCGAAAATAGTGGTGAGAGTGAGGCCAGTTACTAGCAAAGACCAAGAATTAAAATTCGCACTTTGTTGTCGTTATTCAACGAAGAATAAGAGATAAAAGTATGAAACGGGGATTTTTAAAGGTGGAATTGCATTACCGAAACGCCAGGTAATGAGGGGGTCCAGGCCGGTTTATAAGCAGTATGGGTTAAATATTTATGTAGGTAGAGTGCAAAATGTATGAAGGGAATTTGGTGGTAGTTCCAAAACGCCTCAGAAGCCCTGCGCAGCTGCTTAGATATTCATTAGTTAGTGAAATCGTATATTCCAACGAAATATTATTTTCTAAATTCATTTCCTCTATAGTTTATCTCAACCATTTATATTAACAGAATAATTTTGAATATAAGAATTAGCTCGTTACAAGTTTGTAAAAACTTCTTTTATGCAAAGGAATGATAACTTTTAAGCATACATAATTTATAAGTTTCATTCGGACTCTTGCATTTCTGAACTTCGAAATGCAATTACTTTTAAATTTGTTTTTACATTAGCGTTCACTATGAACAAACCGTGTTTTCCTTTTTTATTCTTTTCTCCTATTACCTCTACGCGTTTTGCTCTATTTCGTGTATGGAGGAACTAAAGAATACTACCTCTTATACACATCGCGATGCGCCTTATGAAACTATTAACATCAAAGAATCATTCAGGTAACTTAAATTAGCTTTCCGTCAATATGCTAGTGATGTACTTAGGTACTATCACTGAGAGCCAAGAGAACGAGTGAAATTTTATGCATTCATTCCATGGAAAAACGAATTTCAAAAGATATAATTTCTTTAGCGAAACTAAATTCAAATATAATTATATTGAGTTTATTGAGCTGGTCGCCCTCCGCCCTTTCAGGTATAAAAGGCCAAACTTGAATAGGTTTCGAAGTCAATATTGAAAATTCGGCGTGAAATGTTTGCCGCCCACCTTCGGCAATGGAGTCTTAATACGGTTAAAGTGTTAAAAGGCCAGAAATCGAGATATGAAAAGGCATTTAGGTTATGGGGGTTGGGGTGGGGCATTATGCGGGCGGGCATCGTTTACTGTCAGAAACACACCGAACTAAACGAAACGACCCGGTCGTTAGAGACCGAGCCCGCCCTTCCTATAACTGATATAGTTACCAGAGACCGTCCCTATAATTTCACGTTGTAAACTGTAATAGCGTAATTGGAGACGAACCAATAAGAAGTCACACAGTTAGAAGTTTTGGATTTTCGAAAATACCAATTCGATGTCCGCTGCGTACATTGGTATATAACTGAATGTCACCTCCATGTATGGGCATAATAATACCTTGAAATTACGGGGATTCATGAAAATGTAAAAAGATTTTTTGTCCGTATACATCTATACATTGACAATATACAAGCGGCAGAAAATGCCTTACATATACAAGAAGAAAATGCGAGACGATGTCAATTATGATTTATTTTTCCTTAAAAGAATAACTACTATTAATGGGGTACATCAATGTATATAATTCATCATTATGCATTATATGTTAGGAAACAACAAGGATGGATTCAAGCAAGCCAATTATTCAAAAGTGAAATTGTGTATTTAATTACATACCTGCTTAACGGGCCTTTCTGGAGTTCAAAATAATTAGCATCCAATTAATCCGTGTTACACGCTATATTCGATTCAATCCCAAACGTTAATTGGGAAGGGGATAATTGTTACGGACAACAGAATTCATTCACCGATATGGGTAACATTTTAAAATATTTAATTCTGAAAGCAAAAAAAAAACCTTTGTCTGGGTAAATTTTCGACCGGAATTTCCACGAGAATTTGAGGTCGGATAATTCTGGTTTCCATTAGGCAGAGTATGGAATATCCTTGTAGAGAAATGCAGAGTAAAATTAACAATAAAGAATAAATACGTAACCGAGATTGGACAGAAGAAAGCCCAACCGGAACGGGGTTTCTACAGTTCCAGTGGGGGATTGCAGCATTGAAACCGGTTTTTGTCGTGGAATTCACTCCAGCCCTATCGCCGGGGGTTGAGGCGATCAATTTCATCAGATCTCCTAAAAACCTTTATTGTCGGGAATGATCTTCTAACAAACCTTTAAACTGGTGCAACCCCACTAGCGGCTAAACTTGTCAAGGCGAATCTAATCTTTATTGGTTCAGCGGGTGTTTTTAATTGAATGAAAATTGCGGAACTCGAACCCGAGTCGATGAGTTAACGCCGAGCCACTTTCCAATTACAAATGACTAAACCAGCAATTAAAATTACAGTTACTTTATTTTTTCTTCAAACGTACATAGAATTTCGTAGACGATATACAAATGTTGTTCAATACTGGCCCGCGTGCCTTTCTACATTCGTGTACTGAGCATTAGGTCTGTCATATTAATGCTTCAATATTTCAATTCCAATAGTAATTATTTCCTTCAATTGTTTACATTGCTTTTGTATTTACAATAATTCGCTTCAGATTTACATTCACCGGCTGGCAGGTATTCCTACGTATTTTCCGCGAGAGCTATTTGTTCTTAGTTGTATTCCCTAACCGTGTCGAGGGAATTATGTTTCGAGTTTCTTATTGGAGTCTTTTAGATCACCCTTAACAGCGTGGGCAACAGGTTTATTGGTCTGTAGCTGGATGATTCGGTCTGGGCTTTATTAGGTTTCAGTGCGGGAACGCCAAGTGCAGCCTTCCGTATACCTGGAAAGTAGGCCGCCCAGTAAGCCAGCATGGGCGTACGGCCCCCCAGGGGCACATCGGAACGTTCAGTGGGGGCAGCTGCAAAAATCCAAAAGGAGGGTCTCAGGTGGCCCATGCCATGGAGAGACAAAACCAAAGATAAAAATTAATGTATTGGCAACGCTGTATTGTCTAAAACTTATTTTTGTACTTAGCAAAAAACAGTTTCACGGAAATGCTTCCTTGTTCAATTTTATAAGTAAGCTCGAAAATTTAATGGAAATAATTTTTCCGTAGAATTGTTTCAATAATTCAATTCAATACATTTCTCAGAGTTGAAAACAACACACTAACGAGCGGGTTGTTGTATGTGCATTCACATATTATATATTTATTGTTCTACGTACGTAAAAATCGGAGCATGTTGGAACATTAATATTTCGAGACTCACGTGGAACCCCCATACGCGACTCAAAAGAACAGACCTCAACCACAAATTTGGACTGCTGAGACATCTTTTGAAAAATACATCAAAACTGATAGTAGACAACAAACTTATAATATACAAATCCATTTTAAAACCGACATGGACTTACGGAATAGAGCTATGGGGTTCCGCTAAGAAATCCAACATCGCCCGCATCCAGAGATTCCAATCAAAAGTCCTTCGTACCATCCTTAATGCTCCCTGGTATGTTTCTAACCGAACAATCCATAATGACCTCAACATACCGACAGTCGACGAAGTCGCAAAATCACGCTTCCTTAAATTCCATTCCCGCCTCTCTCCACATCCAAATCCACTCGTTCAGTCCCTTTCCTCTGTTTCCCATCCATTATCTCCCCAGCGTCGGCTCAAACGCCACTGGCCCAGAGATCTTCTTAGCCCGAAGCCATAAACTGTTCATCTGGAAAAAGTGCCATTATTGGGTGGCCTCTTTTATCGAGACATTCATGCGAAAAGAAAACACTCATCAGTTGTACCCATAACTATACGTAGTTGATTGTACAAAAAATAAAAAAAAGGTTAAAAAAATATATTTCGAGAACTTTAAATTCCCCGTAATCTCAGGCCCCGTGTTTGCAGTATATCTATATACCATGCGTTCGTGAAATAGGGTTTCTGACATAGCAATGTCCCCGCCCCCCGCCACCGCCCCCGGGCAGGGCAATGTTATATCAGGCGAGCGGGGAAGGTCTTTGTGTACGATGATGAACCAGATTGGAAAAGATGCAAAAGGAAGGGAGTCCGTACAATAGTGGAACCGGCCATTTCTTCAGGCCCGCATATACAACGTATAGTACCCGGGCCTACTGGCGCATCGATTCACCTATCGAATCATTCTGCTCGGGCGACGTTTAATCTTCCGCTGCTTGATTCAAATAAGGGGCCCTCCTCTTCGCTTTATTTTTCCCCAAGAACTCCGCTATTGCAAACAATGCTGCATATAAATAAGAAAACAACGCCAATACCCTTATATTAGATTGTGCTACCAAATAAAAATATAAAAAAGTATATTAGTTTTTAAAAATTTTAGCCTGGAATTTACCTGTACACAAGCACATTTCGGAAACTGACAAAACTGTATAAGAAGCACCAAAGAAAAAATCTCGTTATATATCCATACAAATTGTAGGAAACTAGCGCTAAATCATAAATTGACAAACACTATAGATGGACGAGGAAATGAGACTAATAATTACCTTAGAATACTTGTTAGGGAGTTCATATTACTGAACTAGTATTCGGTTCTACAAAATGATTATAGTGTATTGCTAATTCTTTGAAACGCTAATAGATTTTAATCCTCCCAATAATTAGACAATGTATTACGTCGCTTCTTCGAAATGTGGGAAAAGCATGAAAACTGATCTTCCTTCCAGACACTATTCCCAGCAGTAAGTTCTGCCACCTCAGCAGCGTGTCTCCCTGGCGCGCTAATTTCGATACTTTCCTTTCCAAGTTTCGATCTAGTGCGCAAACTGCATCACAGTATTCTTATCTACTGTAATTATAGCGTATCCTAGAGGAAGTAAATTTGCAATTAATTCTTAAGACTATGGACTCGCTATTTCTTACCTTTATAAAGTTTAATCGCTACAAAATACTTCTAAGTTGGTCCCGTGCTAAGCCTGAATAAGTGTTGCCTGGCTGTTTGCGCTGGGGCGAAATCTTCCCTAGGCATTTAATCACACAACTTATAATTATGGCTTCTTAGCTCGGAGGAGCCCGAGAGTCGGGCACTGAGGCCGGCGGCTATATTTGCTCTTAAATTTGCTAAGCTTTAAAATGAAAAAAAGGAAGTTCGCAACCAGTTTTTTTGGCCTCTGAACTCCCAGAGCAGAGCCGCAGGCTCAACTCCAGTGCTGAAAAGTTTCGCCGGATTAAGAGAGCTTCTTAAGTAGAAGTGGGCGCTTTCGCAACATTCTTAAATATAATTTATTTTTTGACGCGCACTAGTTTGGACTTGGGGATAGAGAATTATCTTATTTTTTAAGGAAATATTATTGGATTTAAACTGAGTATATCACCATTAAGCAATTCAAAAGATTTGTTTCCCTTATATACTTATCCACTATCTACGCCACTTCATGGCTTCAATAGTGTCTACAGTTTCTGTAGTCCGCTCGTATAAATTTCCCCCGGCGCACAATCAATTTCAAACCCGAAGATTGTTCGGTCAGCCGGTATATATTGTATATATAAATCATTTAATCGGCCGTAACAAGAAACGAGGTCCGATAACATTTATGTGGGGCCGCAGATTTTCTCCCGTCCAAACTCAGTAGCGGGTTATTAATCGAAGTCCGAAGTGGCTGTGCGTTATTTGGCGCTAAGAATGTTAAAATGTTGATGGCTGGGGGGGAAGCTGTGTGTTTTGTGCCTCAGAAGGGCCATGGCAGAGATTGATAGGGCGACCCCGCCACCCCCGTTCTCCGCTTCTTGTGCCTGATTGATTAATTCTTTGTTATTCCCACCGACGCCAGGGCTTTTTCAAGAAGAAATCCGTTCCCTCGCGAGAGAGGGAGAAAGACCCTCCCTCCCTCCAGCTCAGAATACTTGAATATCCAGATTGGGTTAACACTTTCCCCTCCTTCGCCCTGTCTTTGTTTTCCAACAGCTGGGTGGGTGATGGAGTTATTGATGGAGATGATCAATGTTATTCACTTTCCTCAAATTATTGTTTCTTTCGCCTTGTCCAACTCAATTTCTATATGCTGCAAATTTGGGTTCAATATTATTCAATATATCTGCCATTTCTCCTATGAACTTTACACCCACATACGAAACTAGTACAACCACAGATTTCTGCTACATATTACAGACGGTTTTATTATTACATTATTTGTAGTGCAGTGGTGTAATTTAAAACTTTTTTCCTAGGAATTTGGAATTCTAATGAAATTCGTTCAGCATATATCCCGACGGTATGACCAATGGTTGGTAGCAACCAGAATTGAGATGGGGTAATTTATGTATTTTTGAATGACTGAATATCCTTTAGTGCATACTGTTAGTACGTTTTACCCGGTAAAAGTGTACCGGGGGTTTTTACTCGGCTCGTAAAAAACCATATCTTATGGAGGTTTTAATCAAATCTTGATTTTAGCGCGAAATTAGTTTTTCCAATTTCCCCGTAGTGAGCGCTTGCCTTTTCATCCCACCTCCCATTTTTTCAGATTACTCTAAATTACCGCGTTTCCAAACACCAAATTAAATTTTATCCAGACGAGATAAGAGGGAATTGCTTTTTGATATTGATAAGAAACAACGTTTATAATTTTATGGATTTTAAAAGAAAAACCGGAAATTTCTTTTTTTATATCTTTATTTAAAACAAAAATAGTAAAATTCTACTATTAGCACTAATGTTGGGGCACTATTATTATCACTGTACTTTAGTCCCGTTCCGATATTTCAGTTGAGTTGAATATTGACTAGGAGGGCTATGAAATTATCGTCTAAATTCAGCTTGAAGGGACACTGGCTGAAAGGTTTCGATAATGGAAAGAAGCCTATTTAATGCAGGCTCAATTTACATGGAAAGCAGATACTGAAAAGGGACCCGTGTTAAACACTGCTGCAAATTCTGGCTCTTGCATAATTCGGTACAATCCAAGAACAGAGTGAAACTATTCCATCCTTTTTTTTCTAAATTCGTATGCACTCCGTTGAATATTCAACGATTTTGTTTTTAATTTAGGGTTATGTTGAAACGAACCTCAATATAATGTTCTCTCCTCAACTTCCTCGTGTAATTCATGTAATTATTTATGTCCTTTTCGCTCGATCTCAACGTTTTATAATTTTAAAATTCGTTTGTTGGTCATTCGCCTAGATGGTGTTTATTGTCCTGGAAGTCATGTTATCTTCCTAATAGTTAGACCCACACTATGATTTAGTGTCGCCGTATCACGCGTTTAAAGTGTACTTCAGAGCCCTGATTTATTGGAAGAAATTTTGGAATACCGTACAGTTCGTGTTATCTTCTGTCTCCGCTCGGAGGTTTGGTGTTTTGCCAGCTCTCTCTTCTTCTTCAGTATCTTTTTGCATGTAAGTGAGTTACTTGGGCTTGTCAATTGTCTGTCCACACTGTCACTATAATTTTACAGCGGTCTTAACATTATAGATGGAAATCATAACTACAGTCGAATTTGTGTCATTTTTTATTAATGTTTCAGACGACACGTTTATACCGAGTAACATTTACGATAGTTCACGACTAGAAACCAAGGTTTCTCTTTTATAATTTATATATATATATATATATATATATATATATATATATATATATATATATAGAGAGAGAGAGAGAGAGAGAGAGAGAGAGAGAGAGAGAGAGAGAGAGAGAGTGAGTGGGGTGTTGCAGTGGGTGGATGCTGGATGTGGTCTATCTTCAAGGCGCCGTTTATATCAATCACTGTCCCCCGTACAAACCCCGAGTTAGAAAAAAGGGGAAGGAGACTTGGGGGGTGGAAAGAGGGCAGTTTTATAAATTGGGCCCTGAGAGACGGCCCTGTCCGACAAAATACAAGCCGGCAGCCAAATAAATATAAATCGACGGCCATGAAGTGAAAAATCCCAATGAATTTTCCGACAGCATGAATGTTTAATGACGAATGAACCGAGCCCTGCCAAATTATCCGCCTTGTTTTCTCCCTTTCTTGGACGCATAAATATGAAAAATTACAGTTTTTAATTTCTATAAAATGTGAAAAATTACCGTATTTTCTCATAACGCTGTTTCCCCGTTTCGGCTGGCAACCGGTAGTACTGTTGCAACAACAAAAGCGAATATTGTGGTTAATAAAATGAATTCTCCCAATAAAACGAAAGGCCGTACAATAAGTGTTCCCACTTATTAACTCTACACATGAAACGAATTGGTATCATTCGATTTTATTCAAATGTAATTGAATAAGCTCCTAGGAAACTCTTTAATTACGGTTTTCAAGTGGGGACTATTCTCGGGAATTGGACAATTTTGGAAATTTTAATAAACTTTTCGAGGTTTTCGCTAAGTGAAACCTCGCAAGGTGTTAAAGCCTCGGAGGGGCTGTGTTGCCTGGCTGGGGCGAGGGAAGTAAGTCCGAGGCTTAATGGGGGCTTTGCGCAGTAACGCCTCATTATACTACTTCCTTCGTTGTTTTTTTTTCTTTTAACAGTTTCTCTTTTCACTTTTTTTGTCTGTATTCAGTGTGTAAACAGGTTCCAATTGTGTTTCCTCCCCACTACTCTACCCAGATGTTTTAGCTGTTACTCATCAAATTGCCATTTCGTTATGAAAATGAGTAGTCAATAAAATGGGTACCTGTAACATTGTGTGATCCTAACATTCTATATTGGAACACTTAAACTAATGGCCGCTAGGCAAAACAATTATTTTACATTGGGAAAATGTAGGTTAGATTGCAGTATAAAATACATTGTCGTCAAAAAACAGGATTTAATATCTTCTTTTCGCCTCGATATCATATTTACTCAAGAAACCAAAAATTTCTGAAGATCATGAACATCATAACAGAAACAGAACAAACGGAACAAATAATCATGACAGATTATTTTCACCCTATTCAGTTTTTTGTATTAAACTATAGTTACCTGGCGGTTTAATGGCTGTTATCAATGAGGCTCTTCTGTGCCGGTCTTTTTTGTGTGTCCGGGGCCAAGTCTGAACAGACCATTATTGTTAACTGCGCCTGCCTGTCCCGCCACTTATAATTCAGATTGAGATGGCCTTGTAAATGGCCCGTACTCGGGGCCATAATGCTTTAATGTCACGGTGATAAATTGCCGTCCGTATGCTAATTCAGGTATTCCGCCGGCGTCAGAGGAGGCCAACTGCCCCCTGCCCCCTCCCCGCTGCCCGCTCCACCACCACAATAGATCATTTAATACTGATGCCATCTCCTACCAAACATATAGTACAGTCTCATCTGAATATTTTACTGAATTAGCCGCGCCGCTGCGGCAAGGAGGCTTATTTATTTTTGAAATGGTATCGGCGATGCAGCCTTCGTTCAGCTGTAGGCTCGAGATTTGACTATGGAATTTTGCCCAAAGCAAGTCAATTCGGATAACACGTGGCAGCTTTCCAGTATCCACATAAATTCCTTTGACCTTGTCACAGGAACATAAAACATAACCGCGATCTCAATTCATATTCAAATTCGTCCTCTTTAATGTGAAGCGCTCGCATTTCATAGATTCTCAAAAATTGCTACTTAATACTGCAATTACCTATAATGGAATTATTATTAGCTTATATTTGTTGTAATAACTTCAGTGATATCAGTGGCTTAGGTTATATCGTGCCTGAAAATGTCCCCTTCTTGATCGAAACTGTAAGTGTCGCAGTGATACCAGAGAAAAGTACAAATTGTGGCACAGTTCTATGCGCTCGGTCCCGAGTTATGAAAGCCGGAGGCCGCCAAACTTCTCTTCTGGACATCACACACGCACACGCACACACACTTCAGTGTTCGAGTGCTCCCTTTGCAGAGCGTTTGAAGTGGTTAGTGCTTCTGGGACTTTCTAGGAAACTCTTCCCAGATTCAATTTCGGTTTCAGTTTAATTTGCGATTCATTTATGAAATCGTCTATACCACAATCTAATAGGCAGTGTTATTAAATTGAAGTTCTCGTACGAAAATAAATAAATTGAAGAACTCGAATTTTCATATCTACGAAACAAATGTAAACATTGTGAACGTAATATGAGCATTACAAGTTTTGCTTTTAATCACTCGCGACTTTTAACCCCCTCTCGCTTGTATAGCTCTAGCTTACACCAACATGGACATTCATAAAATCCCATTTATATGCATCTTACAATGAAATATGGAAGATAAACAAATTAAAACAAACTCATGTTTTAATTTGTTCGTCTCGCGAATTTCTCATATAGTTGCTGAAAGCAGAACACATTCCTCCCCTGTTTACATTGCACTTTTATAAACATTTGGGTTTCGCCGTCGAGTAATTCAAACAAAATTCCATCCCTAAGGAATGGTTTCCGAGTCCGTTACAGGAGAGTAACTAATGGAGCGAGACGGGCGGGAGCGCCGTCGCGGTAGGCAAAGCCCGGAATGCTATTGTGCAATGCGGGCATGAATATAATTCATCAAACGGGGCCCTGAGTTCTAGGGAATGCCTTGTGTCGGCCCCATTGCCTCCTAGCCGAGCCCATTGATACATTTGCAGAATGAAACGGCCCCGTGGATAGCGTCCGTATTTCATCACTTGCTATTCATCAGGAATTATTAAGCGAGACAATAAAGCGACCAAAGGGGGGTGTAATCTTCAGACTTCTTGGAAGATATTATTCATTACGCTGCAATTGTTATGGAAGTGGTAGGAAAAATTAAATTACTTTGGGTCTTGTATAATTTCCGGGCCTGATTCGGAAGTACAGTTTCGCAGTATAACTTGAAATGTAAAATTGAGTCAAACCATCTATTTGAAGTGAAGACAAAATGGTATATTCATCGAATCGAACAATTTGCCTGCTAAATTATAAAATGTTTCCATCGCTGTACTATTCTTATCAGGCAGAAAACAATTCACTTCTTCGTTGCTATTAAAGTAGACCGCTTTATGACTTTGCGTGGGTGGCAAACAAGAAGAAGACCGATCATGGCAACTGAATTCCAAATTGGGACGTATCAAAAGCGAGACATTGTTATCCAATAGCAAAAGTACTCCCTTTCTTAGTAAACCAAGTGTTTTTCATTATATCAGGTCCCAGTTTTGTTTTCAATAATATAGAACTTGCTCTGTAATAGTGCCTAATTTTTGAATTCTATTTTTCCCACAAAAAAGGCAGAAAATCCGGTCTGCACCATCCAATTAGATTGTTAGCGTCACTTCATAAAATATTTCGAATAATTTCGATAGTATAGTCGTTGTATACGATTGAACGAGTCCGAGAGAATCAGAATCGCTCCAGAAATGCCAATACAATATATGTAATAAAAATACAATTATTATTATAGTATATAATATGCAATATATGTAAACGAAATAAGGATATGTGACAGTTCAGCGGAAGAAATAAAATCCTACGAGTGGTAATATTCATAACAGGATCGTGACACTGAGATAAAACAAGAAAAAACAACCGCTGATCTGTATCGATCACTCGTATAAAGAGGACTAAGTCGAAAACAGTGTGTTTTATACGTCCGGGACCAACCAACATTGAAAAGGTTTTATCTTCCTGCGCCGGAAATTTGGACGGTGCCCAACCAGATTGGTTCAAATTTATTTTTTCTGTGTCCTCCGTGAACACAATAAAACGCCGGTTCGGTTGAGAATAATCAGCCGGCGGCTCAGACCCCCGCCCTTTTTACCCTTTATTCCCTCCGCCCTTAATGAAGATGTCTTCTCTATCTCTCCCTCTCTCTCTCTCTATCTCTCTCTCTCCCTCGGTCTATCTCCGCATCTATCTCTTTATCTCTATCGTCTCTCCTCCCCTCCGCCACCATTCCAGCTTTTATTCAAAGGATAATAGCCCGAGGATGGGGTTGCGGTTTCGCCCCTCTGGGGGATGAAAATCGCGCAGATTACGGCCAATATAAATCGGTCTAGGAGGATTTTAGAGCCGGATAAATTGCTGGACGTTTAAAAGTGGAAATAAAAATAAAAATAATTTCTAATCTAAAAGATTTAACGGTCTGTTAAAAAGGTAAGTGGGGGGGGGGGGGTGAAACGTTATTACCACTCTCGGCCAAATTTTGCCGTGAAAAAACAGTTCCGAGGATATTCTCAGTACCGAAATCTGCTCTGGCGTTAGGCACGATGTTGAATAAGAATAAAAATACTTGTTCTGTGGTCCGCGATGAAATATTTCATACGGCATACTTGCATTGGACAACCTCAGGTCACTAATCTACTGACGATAACTTGTACGAATTTAGGTCTATCAGAAATTAATTCGGGGGTGACGTGATATTACTTTATTAACAAGTACAAGTTAGGCCTCTAGTAGATTATACCCGACTTCAATAGTTGTAGTTCACAGTATTGAACTTCAAGGGTTCCAGTTTTGGCTGGTTCCTATTAAAGGGTCTGACACAGTTGCGGGCCAGGAGGAGGGGTGGACGGGCGTTCCAAACTTTATCCAATCACAATAAGAGAGAGAGAGGGAGAGAGAGGGAGAGGGGGAGGGAGTGAGGGAGCGATTTCTAAGAGAATAGTGTCTGTAAGTGGAGAGTGTCTGTTCACGGTGGGACCATTTCGTGGGTGGTTTTGAGACACCTACAAATAACACTCGATAAACTGACCGACATCCACTCGACGGTCTCAGGGCGGCCAACTTAACACGGCACTTGTTGTTCAATCGTGGACCCCATTTCGCTTGTCCCAAGTACTTGTATACAGGTGGAGGAGGCCGCCCTCCGAAATTGGCAACAGTCTGACGGGAGCCAGGTGGGAAGTTCAAAACTGAAAAGCGAACACTATCGAGGAAGTGGAATTTATTTGATATCCTCTCATTTCAAATTCAAAATTTACTTCTCTCGAAGCGGGGCAATTATAACTAAGAAAATTGCCTATTGAGAACAAATATGTTAGGTTTAGTATACTAAACCTTACTAATTGGAGTGAATGAGAGTATTAAAGTTGTTGTGACACCGGGAGTGTCAGTCTGTTGACAGTTTTAAACATTTACCGAGTTCGACTTATTGTTGAACTCTTTGAAGCGTTAACTTAACTGTTTGTCGCTTCCTTAGATCCCTTCCGCTCTGGCCGGCCGGCCCCATTATCCTGCCGTATTTTTGTCCCAATTTGTAGCCACTGTTATCACTCTAATCTCGACTTGTGTGTAGAATATGGCGGCGGTGATACACACGGACCCATTATAGATTGCCACGATGGGGGATAGCGCGCCAGTCCCTGCTATAATTAATTATGCATATTGGATTTCAACCAAAGTACGTTCGATTTCCATTATTTTTCACCAGCGTTGTAAAACATATACACTCGGCGCAATCTGAACACTTCCAGGATAAGCGGATATAAGGAATAATTCCATTCTTACGCCGGTTGCAGTAATTCGCTCGAGTGAGCACTTAACGAGTTCTTTTTGTAAAAATTACAGCGTTATATTCAAAAAGAGTTCAACTGTCGAGTGGAGAAGATGGTTCAAAAGTTTTACTTCCCCAATCAAATTCATTGTATATATTACGGGTACGTTACGAGTTGAGACATTCTCCCTTAGTTACGCCAATCTTTCTCTCTCGCCAATCAGGACTGAATTGAATACGAATGATGGTAGAAAATCAAGGATTAAAAAATCAACAATTACCGCACATTTAATGTTATAACTTCGTTCTTTGTCATCGGTTTAATTAGAATTTCATCATAACTAATAATTAACTTTACCTTTCAATATTTAGGTTGTAATGTGGGCAATAATGTTCCAAAATGTTATGACCGACGGCAATAGTCTATTCCAGGAAAAAAAACTTCATGTCCGGCCGTCTCGTAAGGGTTTTTCTGTCCCCTTCCCTCTATCCCTTAATGCGTTTTAAACGAGATTTGCGCCTGTCTCTTAGCTTCTTTCATTTGCATAATCCCCACTCCCCGCCCCAGTTTCCCCCGCGACCAACCCGCCAGTCCCATTTACAGGTGGGGCAGGAACTGTGTATAATTTTCGGAGTCGAAGAAACTTTAGAGTAAAAATTTCTGACAAAGGAGCGTTAATGCTACAAGTAAACTCTACCCAAATCCACGTTTTAGGAATTGAGCCTACATTTTAGGAGAGAGGGACTCGCTGGAGAAATGCGGCCAAGATAATATGTTAAATTTAAAACAACTGAATTGAGATAGAACTGTATCAGAGCAGGTAAACTTGTATATAGACATACACACAAATATATATGACATTAGCAAATTAAATAAATATAATGAAAGAATATAAGTACTATACGATAATAAATTATCCTTCGTGCAATATATCCTGGATTATTCTATCACATTTGTATAAATTATTGTCCATAATTATGACCGAAATTACCAATTAAAACGAGGCCATTATTTTTGATAACGTAGAACGAAGACCATTAGGACTTTAATTGTTATTAATGTGCATTGAATTTATACGATTTGTACAATGTCAACGTTATTACGAATGGATCAATTATCGTTGTTTTTAATTACTTTGTAATAAGCGTGGTCTAATATCATCATTCTCGCAGAATTACTGTAATTTATAATGTGACATAAAAACATATTGAAATGGATCTAAATAAGGGGAAATTCGATGTAATAATTAAGAAAGAATTAAAACCGGAAAACTGATTCATTTTTGCAACTCCTTCTTTGACAAAACATTGTAATGAAATATTGAACATAGTAAGTTAAATGAACCCGAAATAATGAATTCAGCTATTTGCAATACATATTTGTCCGACTTAAAGTTGAGGCGCCGGATAAATAACAGAACTGGGGTCGAAGACTGTTGGTCAGTTATTGAAAGCAAAAAATATCGAAATCCGCCCTCTAACGTGGACATCGATCAGGCCCCATTAAGGGACAGTTTAGGTGCGCGGTCTGGCTCTGGGTGGGGCGGAGCGTTAATGCGATTTAAGTTTAATTTGCCTTGGAAGTAACTGGCGGAGAGTGAAGTTTTAATTGGGCAATTGAGAGGAGTCAACGCGGCCGTGTGAATGTGTGCGCGCCTGTGTGTGTGTGTGTGTGTGTGCGTGTGCAACTTTATTCACCCCCTTTCGTCCCCAACCCCTTAGCCCAATCCGATCACTAACACATTTCAAACTACCACCTTCCCCCACGCGTTTAAAATTTATTTCGTATTCCCCCATTTAAAAATGAACCCCGCCCTTTTCGAACAGTGAACTAGGTTTTATTTTAAAAAAGAGAAATACCGTTTCACCGGCCGTGTGTCTTACTTTTTAGAAATTATATGAATTTAAAACCTTAACTTAATGAAGTTGAAACCGCGACCGCGTTTTAGGAAGATTATAGTTGGGGTTGATATATAGTAGCGGCCCCATATTTAATTCCATAGGAGCTTGTACGTTTGCATATAAAAGGGCCCAGAGCAATTCCCTTGCTGTTAATACTCCCTTATCTACATTTTCTTTACTGTAATAATTAACTTAACTTTAATAGGACTTCTAGTATTGCTGGTAATAGCATTATTCCGGCTATTATTTTTGCAATAATAATATTGCGTATTCAATTTATTATTTTATTTCTTGAACGAGTTTCATATTCTCCCCTTTGTGTTGGCCTTCCTAGTGTTTAAACATTGTAAAAGTGGGTTGCAAAAATAAGATTATTTTTGTGTATATCCCCCAACCTGAATAACTCAAATAACTGGCTGGGATGCTTCATCGCCAGCCGACATGCAATTACTTAATTTACCACTACTGAGGACGGCCCAACTTGTCTTTTACAATTAATAAGCCCCCGTACTATACTTTAAGTTTGTCTCAAGGCGTTTGTATATTGGGGCGTGACTGCCTTCCAAACTTTCGCTGGCCGCCAATCAGGCAACTTTAATTCGGCACCGGTTGAGTGGGAAACTAAAAATTTGACAAGAAAACTTTCAGCCACTCCACTGCATGCCGAGTAGCATTGTTGCCAAATTATTTACAAGTTAATATAAGTTTTTGTTACGATTTGAAATTATTACCGGAAAGATTCATAGGTTTTATCTCAGCGATTGTTGAGCTCTGTGGGAACAGTAACTCACCCCCATCTCACATTAATTGCACACCACCTATAAAGCGACAGCCTTCACAAATAATATGACACTAAAAGTACATAACTCAGTATTACCGCCCCTGAGAGGGGTTTTCTCAGGAATCCTTTCTTCCCTCCTTCTTCTCTTATCCGCGGTACTATCCACCTGCCATCGCGCGAATCAGAATCAAACGAATTACTAATAAAAGCCTCGATTTCGATGCCACGTTCGAAGGCCAATATTTGAACGAGCGGTAAATATCCGCCGCGGACGATATCGGTTTCGCGACCGATATCTATCAGCGGCCCGGCCGGGGTTGGGACCGAATTCAAATAGAGTCGTCCAGCTTGAACGCTATTAACCGATTGAAGTCCACTCTGCAATTAAACCGATGCGATTCACGCTGTTCTGCACTCTGCCGGCTATTGCAAATGCCCGCAGGCTTATCGCGCGTCGGGCAGTTTTACGACACCAAGTCCGTGCCAAACTTATAAAAGATGTCTCTCGATAAACACGACTTAAACAGTCGGAACAAGGAGCTGGTGGAATTTAAAAAAACGTGTTTCAGTACGTTAAGATACTACGAATGTTTATTAATTTTATTATCAATTTTCATTAATCGGAATAGGAACTACGTTCCTCCATAATATTTAAATTAAACTTGGACATTATTTAAATTAATCCTTGACACCCACTGGTATTGAAGTTATTCAGAAAATAAACGATAGTTAAATGCTACTAACGTGGTAACAATGCGTTTCATCGACACATTATTCTAGTTTTGGTGACATGGTGTAAACAAGTAAGCACCGGATTTAGCGAGGTATCAGAAATACCTTGCGCCTCCTACTCAATGCTCAGCGAAATAAAACATTAATTCGTAACTTTTTTTCATAAAGTTGCAATTAATTTATCTGCCTGAAACCACCCCTGAAAATTACTTAACAAACATTGCAGTCAGATTTCACTTGGGATAATTATTCCATTGTCGACTATGACAATAAAATTGGATGTCACCAGACGAAATATCAAGTAGGACTAATTGGATTTAAGTTAGCTTAGGTAGAGTTCTCCAAACTGCGCTCCACAGAGATTAATTAAGCCACAGTAGAAAACCACAAGCCCTGCGAATTGTTCACAGCATAGTTTGAGACGTCCATGCGAACTGTTTAGTAATTTAAATATCATTTCATTACAATTAAACTGAAGTTGGATAAAATCGGCTATTAAATATACCATTAACGTTCTTCCTGGTGGGTTTGTATAGTTTACCGATTAAATTTTAATATTATCGGTTAATATTTATATTATTTTATTTTATTCTTGTATGGTTGTCAACGCTACGTACTCATCTATCAATGGAGCAATATTGTTGTTAGCCTAAATCCCCTAATGTACCACATGCTTACGAATAAATATGACAGGATTCGTTTTGGAACTCAAAACGGGTGTCGCCTTCGTCTACTTTTTCTGTTAATTACAGTTTGTTAAAAAAGCTACACAATATTGATTGCATATTACATTTTAAAGTTTAAATAATCGAGGGAAGTCGAAATACGTCTAATAAGACACGCGATGTTGAATTATATATCACATTTCATGGATTTCGGGTGCCTTTATTGGCCCTTCGCTATCTATCAGGAGGTATCTAACAGGCATCCATTGTTCCGTGTAAGTGTAATCGAATCAATCCGAGTCGAACCGACCGCGTTGGAATGCGGCCAACCGAAGCGGGCGCAGTGGCCCGAGTTTCTAGGCCTCTAGAAATTCAAACTGCGGTCGAGTAGGGAATGGCCCTCTGCCCTTTGATCCGGCCCCCAGCCCCCGCCCCCGCCAACTCAACAACTCAAAATTTACCTCCACCCCACCCAATCTACTACCGTCGAATTCGCCCCACCGGCCAGATATTTGCCTTTGTAACCTCAATTTCAAGCGTGGACAACAAAAATGGTTTCAGTTTAAGGTATTCGCCGGGAGTGCCTACATTTCTGACGGAATTCTACTGGCGACGTGTGTAGAAGCCGGTCTAGTTTACGGCAAAAACAGTGGAGACAACAAATTAAAAAAATGAATCGAGAACACAGTTTTCTTCTTAAATGTTTTCGTCAATAAGAATCAGCATTACGTTTAATTATACCAACACACTCTTTCAACATTTAAATTTAATAAGAGTAGACAGTTTATTACAGCCTATCCGAACTATCCAAAATTCATTTATAGATTTTACTTACAAAAATTTCGGTTGTGTTTGCCATCTGTTTGCTTCTTTTCCCGACAAAATACTTCCATTAATTTGGACCTTATTTCTGCACGTTATCAGGAACTATCGAATTGTCTTTATATCCAGTTTGAAATACGCCGTTTACAGATCTCTGTCCAGTACTGCCGAGCTACATTCCGTGTAAGAGTCAGCCAAACACGGCCAACCATGCGTAATGACTGGTGTACACAATCTAACGTATATTACCCACTCGAGGGCCCTAATTGAAGCGTATAATTTCAACCGGACATAAATTCGGGATTAATTAGTCGGCTCTGGACGCTTATGGCCCCCTCGGAAATAGGCCTGAAACATGAAACCGAAAGGGTGCAGTTAATTAGCGTGAAGGGAAGTGAGTTAGTGTTAGTGTTGGGCTAAGACTTGCGGTCAGCACGATTAGGAGGGGGTTGGGTGTCGGTGTTGGTGCGGGTGCTGGTGCGGGAGGAAGGGCTACCAACCATTTCCTCACGGACTTCCCCGGTCCTCTTCGACCCCACAGCGGAGCTTACTGCGGGCGGCCTCCCCTTTCTACACAGCCAATCTGCATTGCAAACACGCGGGATTTACACAGCCCAGTTGTACCAACCCGCCGCCGAATGAACACCTCCCGGCTCCTCCGAGTGTAGGCTCAGTGCCGATACGTCTTAACGGTTTGTATATAAACCGCAGGTTGGCTAACACTATCGGGCCCGCAGCCAGTCCCTTCCTGCGAGTAGCTTTTCCGTTAATTAACCGAGGCCAACTATTATCCGATCGGGGTATTTTGCATAGTCTACGACGCTCGGAAATTATGGACACGGTACGTATCTTCTAGAATACGTTACCGAAATTAACTCGTTATATCGAGCGGCAATACCCTTGTAGTAACAGGCTGACAAAACAGCGATTATTTGTGTTTGGTGCCTCGACACAGGGTGCGCCCCTCAGTAAAAAGTACTCTCAGTAACAATTATTTTACTGGCTCGGTTTATACCTCTTAAAAATCAGATGTTGAATTCTGACAAAAAATAATGCAATCATATCTACTGCACAAAGTAGGGACCATAGAAAATGTTATAGTAATAAACATCCCATGGTATTATAGGATTAGCTAGGTGGACAGATGGGGTGAAGAGGAATTCTCTGGAAAGTATCCGTCCGGCGGTCAAACCCGGCCTTGTCGCTCCTATACCGGCGTACCCACATTTACATGTCCTAGAATAAGGGGAAAGCCTACCTGGGCTGGAAGCGAACAGTTTAATTTGGCCGCGGCCTAATGCTCAGGGGTTCCGCCGTATTAGGCACGGCCCGTTTACTCCCCCTACTCACCTGTTTCAAACAATCCTAAACGCCCCTCTTACGGATTACCTTACGGATAATCCGTTGTTCTACAAGATTACAAATACTTCGGACAATACGTATTCGACCTGTTGTAAGATGTATTATCTCTTACTGATCGCAAGGAATGCACCTGAACGATAAAAGAAAATGGTACATGTAAATTCACGTTGATAAAAGAAGCGGTAATTACTTATTAATAAAGAAATACCATTAAATCGCAAGGCATGATGACTTATTCTACATCAGTTATGAACATAAATGAAATAGCACCTTAATGCTAATTTATAATAAGCTATAGTATATAAATGGACCGTAAGATTCTACAATATGTCATCCGCTTGTAATATTTATACGGTAATTTACTATAGGAGGAAAGGGCAAGTATATTTGATCATTGGTCGTGTTTCATTAACAAAAGTGGAAATTTCTATTTACCGGGGGCAAGTAATTTTTTAGACAAACCTACGTTTTGAATTGGAAGAAATGTTTATAAGAGATTTAATTATTAGAGCTGAATTTTCCACTTGAACATCTCTACACATGTCGTTGCGTGGAAATTATCAAGGGAAAGGTTAAGCACGATTAGTCATATTTTTTCTCCACCCAATAACGCCTCAAGCCTTCCTCGGCTTCCTCCTTGTGGGGAAATATAATCTGGAAAACCCTCTCGGGCTCCATTTTCCATTTGGGGGAAACTCATTAAAACCTGTTTACTATTCGGAACGCGACCACCGTCGCCTGAGATATTTCGGGCGGTTGATTCATATGCGGGGGATGATACTTCGGAGGCTTGTTTTTGGAGCGTGTTTGTCCGGGGCCTAATTCCGGGGCCTCTTCTACTAATTAATTTCCGAATAGGCGATAAAAAGCCCGGGCGGAGGGGTTGTTTTGTATCCGATAAGCCGGCGGCCTCCTGCAGTTGAAATAAACCCTTATCTGAGCTGGCTCCTTCCAGCGTACCCTTATTTCATTTAACCGGTCGGGTAACGTTTCGGCCCGAAGCGACCGGGTTCAATATACGGAAAGGTCAAAAAACTGACTACTGATTAAAGATTGCAATGCCTAGTGTTTACTGAATCGAGGTACCGTTTGAACAATTAAGATATGAGTTCGGTGATGTATAGAACTAGGAATCAGGAGGATTACAGTTAGAGATTCAGTTTTTTGAGAGTCCATTGTCGAGCTTTATTTTAGAATTTGCATATCACTTTTTGGGACTGGATAGGCGGGGAGAGACTTATCACTTCCCTTCTGGAAGGCGGAGAACTTTATGGCATTTAAAATAAAACCCTCTCGGATTGGGTGGGACGCCTCGGGGATTATGGACAGGTTGACAATTCTAACTGGGGAGACAAAGCTGTACGGGGGTAAGTCTTGATTCCATTACTGAGATTTAAGAGGTTTCGGCTCGCAATTAATTTCCGAATCGGCGTTAAATCGGCTTGAGGGCCGATAAACCGTTTCGAACGGTTGAAACAGGCACTCATCTCACAAATACGTCCTCATATTTCGCTCGCTCCGACACCACGTTCCATCGTGGACGTCACGGTCCAAAAGGAGTAACTTTTCTAATTTAAAACTTATGTCATAACAAGAAGTGTTGGAACTCGCGAGAGAGAGAGAGAGAGAGAGAGAGAGAGAGAGAGAGCGAGAGATAGGTGAGAGACAAAAAAGAGCGTTACGGAGTGGCGAGTGTGGAACGATTGTTTGGCGAGGCCGAACCGGTTTAGAAAAACGGTTTTCCACCCCCCGCCCCACCACCCTTGGTTTTTCCGTGGTAAAAACAATTTTTTACGAGGTTCCGTATCTCGACGACGTCTTTTCCGGAGCCACTGTGTAATATATAGTCGGGTGGGGGAGATACTTTCTTAGTAGGCGAAGGAGCGCCTCTTTACACAGCCAAGTGATAAAGTTTACAACAAAACGGAGGGGGAAAGTTACTTGCCGAAATTGTTCGAAGATAAATCTTCGATATACAACACTGAGATGAATTCGTTAACGAATAAATTATTAATATAATTAATGCAGCAATTTAATTAATACGTAGCGTTTTAACGTGAAGCTAGTCTCATATTTTCTTTCTATAGTGTCCAGTTTCATTCATTTAAATTGTTCAGACCGAACACAGATATTTGTTCTTGTTAAAAGTAGTTTAAATAATTTAGTTTAAGGAGTATACCGATCCCCACGGATTCAATTAATTAAGAATATTTTAGGAACGGTGAATTTTTCCTGTAGTTTCTCCCCAATTTGAATAATATTGAATCATATACGAACTGCTACTTTTGGACATATAATGTAGTGCATGTACATTGTCCTTTAGGTATATCAGTCTGATCTTAGCTAATGCGTCCAGACAGAATTATCTTTTGACTATAAGGATAACACATGGAAGCAGTCTAAGTACACATAGAAGCAACATGGGGGAAAATAAATCACAATTGAAAGTAAAACGACTTGTATAATTTACTACCGGCCCTTTTCATTTAGCGCCCCTTATCGGAAATGTAGTGCCGGCGCTGAGATCCCGATCAGCCGAATTTCCCCGCCGAAAAGAAATCCGGAAAACACCGCAAACTACTTTTCCGCCAAACTGAAGAGTTTCTTCTTCCCAGTCTAAAACTCGAAATCGCGATCTCCCCCTCTGTTCTTTCCCATACCACTTCTTCTTCTTTGTATTTCCCTTTTGTATGATTTCCCCATTCTCTTATCTGCCTCGGAAGGAATAAAAACTTTCTCCCGACTCTGGTATTGGACGCGATAAAAATTATCTTCTGTTACATTAACCCTGAACGAAATTTGCCAGTAATTTGATCGCATTTTCGCATTTGTCAGACGACCCGTGAGACCCTCACATTTATCATTTTTAGATATGACAGTTTCGTAAATTTGGAGAAATTTGTTAATATTTCTGCACCGATTTCTATATTTGTAAATTTACACACCTTGAATCAGTCTTTCTGATGACATGAAGCCACCCTATTGGCAGTCGTTCATGATTCGGCTAGTGAGAGTCACCGCGATTGAAACGTTAATTTATGACATGGGTGAAAGCATTTTTTATAAATTACATGGGATCACATGGATTCTTACTGAGCAGTAACTCAGGAGTACGTGCGACGTCCTTATATGTACGAATGTAGTCTAAATAAACTTTTTACATACAATTGTTATATTCCCTCATCTTTGTGGCTCTACTTGGTGGCTTATCTCAAATAAAACAAATACGATTCTATAAGGCATTTCAGCGAACATTTATAATGTCGACCGCGCTCTAGGAAACATATTTTCTGTGCGCTCCGGTGTAGATCTCTGGGATCCACTCTGGCCCTTTCTGTCTATGTTATATGTAATACGTGACCATGGGAGTTGAGCGCGGGAGCTCTCCCTCTAATAAATGCTCGGTCATCAATTTTGATGGTGTTTCCCCATTCAGCCGGCTGGGGGTAGCCCCGCTTTTTGATAATTCAGGGACCGGTTTGAGCGAGCCGCTTTTCGGGGTCTGCTTTGTCCCATAAGACCACCTCTGACCTTTCACTAGTATCTCATTCTCTCTCTATGGCCGTCTCTTAAAACTGTTCTATCTTCCTTCCTTCTCTCGTTACATGTCCTGACTGTACGGGGCTCCACCAGTACAGGGCTCCGATATATTATTTCACGCTGCACAGCGCCCTAATTAGCTACGCCCCTCGGAGGGCGGGCGGAGGCCGGGGCCCCCACGACAGACGGTAAACACGCACGGCCCCAGACATTGTAAACATTTTCACCACTGAACACCCCCCCTACCGCCTAACCGATATAACGCTATAGTGTGCACTAGAAAATCGCACGAGTAATGATCAACAAAACCCTTGTGAAATATGGAATTCTAGGTTATCCAACGTGTTTCGGGTTTATATTTACGGTTTCGTGATTTTTTCGTGTCTAATAGGAAAGAGATACCGAAACCGGTTTAACCCAAAAGCAAACAATTGAGTCATAAAGTTCATTTAGTCAATATGAAGAGGAAAACTACCCGGATATAGGCGAAAAATATAACATACTCAAATATAATTATTAAATATTACGTCCTAAATTAGTGTAAAAATATTTCTATATTTAAAGATTATTTCTAAAGCATATTTCAGGTTAGGAAGTTCCCTCGTTTGGTTGATATATGTGATGTTTTGCTTTCATATCTTCTGGCGTCGGGTTCTTTCAAATTAATTTTCTGAAAAATATGATTTTATCTTGGCCTTGACTGCTGTTCGCGAATTTTCCTTATGATTACTTTTCCTCCTTTCCGACCAATTCACCCAATTCCTGCCCACCCCTGTTTGGCCTGGGACATAAATCCAATGCATCCGTTATAACTAGATATTCCCGGTTTGACCAAATCTTTTCCTGGTCCTAGAGTGGGTGGGCCTGTTATCCTACGTTTCTTGGTCGGACAAGTTCTGGAAGGTGATTTTCGGGCCAATGTCCCCCCCAGCTGTATGTTTGAGACGGGCTCTCTCTCTCTCTCTCTCTCTCTCTCTCTCTCTCTCTCTCTCTCTCTCTCTCTCTCTCTCTCTCTCTCTCTCTCTCTCTCTCTCTCTCTCTCAGCCTCTCTATTGTGCCGACGGTATGTCTGCAGGATGTGTGGTGTGGATTGTTGGGCGCGTATGATGCTGGGGGGATGGCTGATTTACGCCCGAGGGCGGTGGGGGCGGCCGTGCATTGTGCCTACCCGGCCAACACTCTGAGACGGAACGGTGAACACTATTGTTGAGTTGGGCATGCACAGCCCGCGCACATTAATTGAGACTAACCGCCCGCAGGAGCTAGCACACTACCCTCCGTGTTCTGATCAGCCCTCCGTTCCAACAAAGGAGTCAGAAAATCGGCGACGTTATTCCCCAGGACCTTACGTCTTCATGAAGTCTTCACCTTAAGGAAAATATCCTCCGCACTTTCCGGTGCCGGACAGAAAATAAAACCAAGAATTAGAAAGCGAAAAGAAGGACATTCTTCATAATCTCCGAAAGGAGGCACTAACTGTTGTGTTTAAGTGTTTAATAAGGCGAGCGTTAATAGTTAACGATAATTTAATAATAATTCAAAATTAACGTAATAAAAACTAACATAGTTTCAAAGGGAAGCCAGTTTAATTGTATTTAAACTAAAATCTTTATTTTATTTCAATAGAGTTATTTTTGTCCTCTGGTGATTTTAGTGCAAGTAAATGGAAACAGTGGAAAATATTAGGGAAGAGTGTGTTCTAACGCACGAGTTATTTCGTTGCCGATAGTGGCAAGGGGCGGGTTCGGTTGATGGAGAAATTCACGGCGCAAACAGAGCGGGGGCCACAATCTCTTGCCGAGATAAGGCGAAGATCCCCGTGCGATATAGGCTAAACCCGACACGCACTCGTGTAATACAGGCTTCCCGCCAGGTCACTAAGGCAGTCCTTAAATACAACGTCTAAAGGACAATCTATTCTTAAGTAACCGGTATTAATCGACTTAATCGGTAGTAGTTTCATTAATTTTACTTTAATGTTAACTTCGTGTTAAATCAGCTACACGCGGTTACCCCAGTCTGTTTAACAATTAGGTGCATGACTAAGTTCATGTGCTGCGTCCATGACTTAGATATTTTCCCTTTAATAACTCTTTTTCCCGGAAGCTACTCTCATTATATATACAGGACTCTCCCCACATATATGGAATCTGGCAGCATTATAAATTCACTAGATCTGATACAGTTGTTAAGGAAAAATTATTGAACTATATTCTAATGAGTATACAGAAGTTTATGAGCTTCTTTCGTGGTTGATTGAAATTATTAATTGAATGAAAATTGCGTGATACCCCATTGGGATTCGCACCCGGATCGTATATCTTCGGGAAAAGAACCAAATTCCGTTTTCAATAATTAACGACAGCATTCATTTATAGTAACAACAAAATTAATAATTTTTTTATTGCTTTTAATATATTATAAGACCTGGTGAAATTGCTAATATTTTATTGGTGCGCCAATATTCGTGGATGGAGGCTTGAAAATAAATTCGGAACTCCTAAAGTGAGCCTGAAGAGACAAAGTTGGGTACAAAGTTGAGTTCCCTTCTTTTCGCGTTCCCTTTTATTTTAACTTTTATATTCTTCAACCAAGTTTTCCGGCCCATCACTTTTGTCCGAGTCGGGCCTTTCGGAATCCGCAGCGATGTTCAAATGAAGCGTCATGATTCATTCAATTACAATCTCCTTTCCATACTTTCCCTCGTTTAACTTGCACATTTCCCGTTGTAACTTATCATTAGTTTCACTTGACAATTTTCGTTTTCCTTGGTGATGTCTCAGTCTCGTTGTTCGTTTGTCTTCCCGTCATCATAAAAACTACGTTTCATTAAAACAACGATTTGCATCGTACGTCCTAAGATGTGTACAACAGTTTCCTAGCTATAAAACTGTTTCTAGGAGGTGGAGTTATGACCTACTCATACGCTTCGTAAGCGTATACAGTTCCTTACACCTCCCGTATAACTGGGCCATTAAATAAGTGGAGAGATAAAAAAAACTGTTGCTTAAATATGGTTCAGTTATTGAATCCAAAAGTTCCATAATTGAATCAAAAAAGTTTTCGATATTTATGTCGTACTCAAAACGCACTAAGATATTACGAGGACATCAGTTTTATCTTTGGGAACCGGATGACATTACTAAATTATAAACACTATTCATATTTTCACATTTACAGTTTACATTATCCCTAGACAGCGTAAATTGCAGGAAATCGGTATGGAAGAGAAAAAAAAATATAATTTGCTCCCTATTGTTCCATATTTAATAGGCGAATCCACAGGGTATCAGCGTGGAGTATCATTAAAACTGCTAAGCATTTTCGTCACGAACAGAAGGAAAGAATCAAAAGGGGGATCTGGGGCCACTCCAAGAAACGAAGGCACTTCTTCTTTCTCTTCTTCTTCTTCCTCTTCCGCTTTCTCTCCGTCGTCTACTCCCATTCGGTCTTTACTGCCGGGCCGGGAACGCTGTAATTACTCGCATAAATTAAAACAAAAGACTGAAAGGAGGAGGCACGGAACTGGAGAAAAGGGACAAAGAGCCGCGCTGGAAGAAGCCGGATTAGTATTCGGTGAATAAAAAGGCCCAACTGGCCGCGGCCGAACGCCGGCCACACTCTCCGGTAACAGTTTTAAAGAACGGGGAAAAAGCGAGGGGGGGAATAATTTCATTTCGTTTTTCTTTTTTTTCTATTTCTTCTCCTCCCGGTAATTGATTGTCCTCGCTCAGAAAATAAACGGGGTGAGAAATTTTGTAGGAATGTTTTTTTTTACCGCCTGGTTTGGGTTGTTAGTGAATTATGCAGGTTCAAGACTTATTATAACCGTTAGCCTCGAAAGAAGAAAGGCGAGTTACGAACTTAGTACAGATTTTAGAGGGGGGATAATTCGTTTTTGTTCTTTATGCGAGCGTAAAGATTGCAAACTGAACACATATTGGTTGAGGTTGACCGATTTAAAATACGATTTCGTGTTACTGTGCCATTCTGGAATTGATCGAGTTAGTATCGGGACAGGATACGAATTTACCAACTTCAGTTTATTTCCCGCTACGAGTTTGTAATTGATGATCAGATGAATTTGACTCTGTGAGATCAAACTTGACGGCATCGCGATCAACGCCACCAAGTTTGAGACACTTCCAGTAATACCCGATCGACTGAATTACTCTTATTACATTACCCACGCTATCAACAGGGAATAACCGACAACATTTGGCCTCCCCCCTCCCCCTACTGAAAGCAGCTCGTATTTGTCTACGCCCAACTCAGCGCAAATATGTGGCCCCAGGAGTTTAGTTTAGTTAGATCTGGGATGCTTGTTTAAATGAGCCGGGGCCCCCCTTTAGGTCGTCTCTATAAGCTGATGACATGTTCCTTGGGTTTCTCTCCGGCTTCCTTCAAATTATAATGCAGGGCACGTTCCAGCGTCTCGCCATGTTAACTGTGTGTTCGGATGGGATTTAAACTCGGGAAAAACACGCCGGTGCTCGATCAAGGGTTGACGGGACGGCCGAGGCGAGGGCGCAAGCCCGTCCGATATGGCACATGTTTCACGTTCAGTTCATGAGACATTTAATGCGGCTCCAGAAGGAAAAACATTCACGTACCGCAGTATAACGCCACCGATACACGATTCATTAAATATGTATGAGTTAGCGACAGTAAGCCACCAGAGGACAGAAGGACCCTACTCAGGTAGCGTACAGGAGGCGTTCTCGGAAGTTCACATTTTATGTCAATATCGGCGACAAGTCGATGGACCATCAAAGAGGGTATTAACCCCCGTGCTTGCTTCAGCCATCTCCCCTCGCTGATGTACTATATTGTATAACATTGATAACATTGAGTGGAGATGTACTCCTGCTCCTGCCCTTAGTAGATATTGAGGATATCATGTGGCCTCTGAAGGCGGCGCTCGGTATTTTCGGGAAAGTGACGCGAGGAGGGCAGATTATAGATTGCAATTATTGGATTTTTTTGGAGTTAAACGGCCGGGTGGATCCCCACCCAACTCAACCTTTAATCCTGAGCTAATGTATTCCTTTTCAACGTGGGCACATTCTTGCCAAAAGGTTTCTCCCATGGAGAGGTATTATAGCCGGTACACCCAGCTGTATATATATCCTAATTAGAGCTGTGTATACCGCAATCGGGGTAGGTTTGAGGTATGTGGCCCTCATTAACGAGGTGGCCACACCTCCTCTCCTCTGAGGGGTCCTGGCCCTGGCCCAAATCGATACCAAGGCCCTCCCTCCCTCCCCCTCCCCCCTAGGTCCACCTACCTACAGGGCACCCCTATCGCTTTACTTCATACCGGTACCGGTCGTACCCTTATTCTTTATGCCCTTCTCTGTATACAGAAAAAAATAGTAACAAATGAAGGGTGGTCGAAATTTCTTTATTAAATTGTACACGATATCTCCTACACGTGAACGTGTATTGAACGTGTTGCATGCTACATTCCATCTAAGTATAATGGGTAGAAGTATTTTTAATATTGTCCAAATCACAATTGTTTGATGAGAATACCGAATTTACCAGGGAAAATTTTTCAAAACGAAATATCCTCTTTCTTGCATGATATAAAATATCCTTTAATTTGGAAATTTACAAACTATCGTTGATTATTATGATCCCACTAATCCTCGCAGATCCTCACACGCTTACAAACATGTTAATCGTTAATAAGTAATTTAATAAAATCCTTCGGGATATTTCAACCACAGAGCAATAAATTAGTTCTAGATAAAATATGAGGATCTCAGTTTTGCCGTAAACATTATCTGTTGCCTTGGTCGTGGGCCTCAGCACTGGGGCTTTCCTCCTCCTCAATCGGCCAGAGCGGAGCTATAAATCATAATGCGAATATTCAATTTTCTCCCCCCCTCCTCTCACTCTCTCCAGCCCTCCCCCTTCTAGTTCACTTTGGGCCCTTCATCTCGTTTCCTCTCATAAGAAAACGCCTCCTGCTTCGCCGGGCTCTTGTCTGCCCGGACAATGCAGATTGTTGATTGAAATCGATAGTCATTACTCAAGTGGTAGAGCTCTCCATTTGTCATGGCAGATATATGCGGGTATATCATACGATCGTGTGATATGAGTATTTCTGTCGGCTTTATTTATAACCTGATGATGAAGGTGTATGTCGTGCGCTCTCCTAGAAAGTGCGGTTGTAGAAGAAAAAACCGATCAATTTCCCTGTTTTTTTAATCATTTTCCTGTTTGATTGATAATGTAGTGAGACAGTCAAGTACTCTATATTCGTCGGTAAATTGGGGATAATTTATATCTAATTGTACGTAGGTGAAAATCTTAATTAGTAAATTGTCAGTAGTCTTGTGCTAACAACGTCAGAATAATGGAAGTACCTCCAAGTATTTTTAGTATAGTGAGTGTATACTGCTGAAGTACACGTTTAATGCTAGTCAGGTTACTGCGTGCTGGAATGCTGTAGAACCACAAAAGCGGGTATAATACGGTATTCACATTCCAAAATTTTAATACACAAATCTTAAATTAGAAACTTCGAATTTAAAGTACCGAATTTAAAGATGATGGGTTGATTATGGCATTATGTCTGGCTTAGGTACTAAGACGGAATTTAAACAAAGAAATATTAGCCTAACTTGGTTTACTAGTAATAATGATCACATTTCTTGTTATTTTTTAATACCTGGTTTGTATCATTGACAAGATTTGGGTTAAATTTCCGGATTTTGGTTTTTATTTCTGCATGGGTTTTTTGGCCGGATATTTCTTTCAATTCACGGCAACCAGTTAAAGGCAAGAAATTCTCTCCGCAGTGAGGGAGAATTTCGGCTAGAATTAAATTAGAGATCAGTATTTAATCATCATAGGTGGTGTCAATGCTGACGTGTGCCCACATAAGTGATATTCCTGGGCATTAATCTCAGTGCCTGTAGGGGACATAAGCGATAATAGGTCAATAGGAATATGTCAATAACATTATTACTTAGATACATAATGACGTCGGCTACATTACGCAATCGTTATGTGTTCTATTGTAAAAACTGAGGCATGTTTAAGGACAGCAAAACAGGTATTTCAGACAATATTTTTGTTCCTGATCCAAGAAAAGTGTGTTCTTAAATAGAAGAATATTTATATATATACATATATAGATTAGACGGATCTACAATGATTAGACGGATTGGCGAACAATGATGATTTTACAACGGACAATTTTCCAAGTATGATGAGAAACTCTCCCGTCGCGAAGACGTGCTTAATTTTTACAACCCCGGCAGCCGGTGCTGAACAGTAGTAAAACTTAAATCATAAAACGGGGGAGTAGAACTTTGCATTATTAAGTACACCGCCGACAGTTTTGAATTGTGACTTCTTTTTCTATGAAGACTCCGCGCAATTATCGTAAAATTTACTCTCTTTAGTTTCCTGTGTTTTTAATGACCCCCCTCTCACCCACACCCGACCTTTCAAGCGTACACAAGTTCAAGAATATTCGAGCCGACTCTATCTCTCCCTCTCTCTCTCTCTCTCTCTCTCTCCCTCTCTCTCTCTCTCTCTCTCTCTCTCTCCCTCCCTCTCTCTCTCTTTCTCTCCCTCCCTCTCTCTCTCTCTCTCCCTCCCTCTCTCTCTGTCTCTCTCACTCCAGAGTACCGAACTCTGGCTAGAGCTGCAGTATAATAATAGGGGAGCATGATAATGCACTTCCTTGAGATCTTGTTTTATGAAGAATCTTCTTTTATCTTCCCCGTCTGAACAAGTCTAATTATGTTCGGTACCGAGGAGCATCCGGTCGATTGTTTCGAACTTTCGTTGATTGATATGCTCCTAGTCGCTAGCCGAATAAAACCATTAATTATCACCGCTAATTATGCGTAAAAAATGCAGTTCTAATACCTGATATAATATCCCGTTTCTTAAGGCTAACTTTGATAGTGCTAGACCAATCTTGGCTGTTCACCGAATATCGAGCTTTCCGTTGGTAGGTTGAAAAAACTGATGCAGTGATGGATAAATCAGCCACAATGGAATATTAAACGACAGCAGGGTTTTCCATATTCCAAGAGAATTAGTGACAAAGAACAATTGAGCAAGTATAAACAGAAATTACTGCACTTACAATCCAGCTATGTTCCAGAAATGTTAAGTACTATTATTCTAACCACTGTCCTCTATCGCTGAAATACCCTTTTAGCTACCCTTTATCGGCTTTCAACTGTATAAAATGCATTATTCAATTGTAGATAATACTGCAGAGTACTATCTTTCAGAGATTATCTTCAAGAGTAGACAATCCACCGAGTATCGCTCATCAATTAGTCGGGCCGCCGTTCTGTTGCCGAAGCGGCATAGGAAGATCGGTCCGAAGTCCGACCGTCGGATTGAACCGGGGCCGGTGCGAAGTTTGGGTGTGAGAGGGTGGTATTGCGGTGATTGCGGTTGGGCAGGGCTAGAGCACGGAGTGAGAGAGAGAGAGAGAGAGAGAGCATGTGCCCAAGATAAGGAACATATTTCAGTAGCGCCGGCCCCCAACAAAAATATCGCCCCAGATAAATCTGCCCCCCTCTCTCTCCCTCCCTCCCGCCGACCTTACCGACCGACGATATTGGCGAATACATCAAACCTGGTTGGATGGCGGGGGTTGGAGGTAGAGGGGGAGGACGGGGGTCAACGACAATATATTGTCACTAACGCGGCTCAGAAAGCGTCGGGTTAAAACCCGTCCAGAGTATACGAATCGCGCCTCCTCCTTCATCCCTACACACTTCTGGGTAATATTTTCTTTTAATTTATCCACAGCCGGAAAGCGTTAATAGATTTCTGTGGCCTCTGGGTACCAACATTTAATATTTTTCCTCCTCCCCCCTCGCATGTTTGGTTATAAACGGTTTATCTGTCCCGTTTTGAAAATCCTGGTCAGGTTTGGACGGGATAGTCCACTCTAATAAAAAAACAAAAACTATCCGTAATCAGCATACCTCATTAAATTACGGAACAATGCAATTGCGGATGTGAAGAATCCGAAACCGTTCTGGCGGTCTAGAACGGGAAGTGGGAGTTAATTATTATAATTGAGTTTCTCGCCAATTGTCAGTTTCATTGGCAATAGAGTAAACCCCGTTCTACTAGCTACTCTGACAGGAAATCCGAAATATATTAGTAAGGTATATTTGTAACGTAATAATACTTCGGACAAAATAACGGAATTTAATTAATAAGAGATGTAACGTGCTGCCTGAGTGATAAGCATATATTGTATATCCTATTTGTATATACTTATATTTTCACGGTTAATTCGTCCTTTAAGTGTAATTTTGTAATTGAAAAACTCTGTACACTGGAAGTGGGTCCAGAAACGTTGACGATGAGATAGAAGGCTGTCGGACGTCGGAAAGGTATGCACGTGAAGTGGGACGTTTGGCCTCAGGGACAAAACTTATATATTTCCGGCTGGAGGGACTAAGAGAGTGGAAACTTTTTCAGATCTGGAGAGAACCTCCCACTACCACCACCCCCTTCTCTTCCTAGCAATCTCCTGTTTTATTGGATCACGTGCCGCGGCGGAATAGGAAAATTTGATGTAACTTTTTGCATAAAATGCGCACTCTTTTGCCCTTTTTCGGTTTTTCTACTCCTTTTTTTTGCTCGGCGCAAAAATAATACAAACACGGTCGGGGATTTTTACCGACCTCGGCGGCCAGCTCACAGTTGAATGGGGGACGTCAAATTCAGCCTCCAGTTAAATCGATGTAACACACCCCCAACGTGCCTCGGGAATTCATCGATAAAAACGATAAAATAAAATTTAATTAAGTAAACATTTATTGCGTTTTAATTAATTATATCGAACAGCAATAATAATAAAATTAATCACGCGTGAATTTTCTTTCTCATTCTGCCAGACGACTGGTTTTTAACTATTTTTTAATTTTTCATCTATCTTGTGATCAAACAAGTTAGGTAGAAAATCGCTTTACAGGTTAATTAAAATCGAACTCCTCGAACTTGAAGTCAATATTACTTCTTTATTCTTTATTGTTTTCTGACTGTGTCTGGATTCTGTTATGATCAATATTTTAAAATATCCACGCATAGTAACATCGAGGGTTATATCTAATATTAATTTTCCCAGTCATTAGTAATTGTGTAATTGTTACAAGACATTCTGTCATTACTTCTCAAGATAGTGGTTCGAAATAATCATACTGGTTATATTCTAGTTCTAATTTATTTACCGTGTAGTAATACTATCGGTTTAACTGAAGTCATTATATTGAATTTTATCAAGAAACGTGACGATGACGTCCGGTATCGTCGGAATGTTCTTTGATTCCTATAAATTAAAAAGAAACAATAAAAACTAAAAGGAATATCGGTGTTTTCCAATTAGGAAGAAATAAAAAGGTCGCGTTTTGTTTCGCCTCTCTACAGCGGTTCGTTATATTGGTTTATCGATGGAGTCCTCTTGTATCTTGTGACTACAGGGGCGGGCCCACCCTTTGTCTCGTTTGCTCTACCAGACCTCCTTCCGCTCAGACCATTGAAGATACCTCGTTATTTTCACGAGACAAGATATGTATTTCATCTCAACAGCGATAAAAGCTCGGCGGATAAAGCAAGATCACAATAATTTCAATTTGTGCCACAACTTTCCGACTCCGGTTCCTTATTTTTGAAGAAAACATTTCGTACCAAACTTTGTTAGACTATTTAATACGAGGTGATTTTACAAACATCGGGCATTATGGAAGTCCTCAGTTCTCGAAGAAACCGAAAATATAAACATTGGGTTTAAATTATTAGGGGCGCACGGGGTCATTGAAAATAAAAACACGCATCAGTAATTGAAGACCATGATATGATCATATTTTAGTTTAACAGAAACCGGTTCAAAACTCAATATTTCCAACTAACTTTAATTTGGTCTTTAAACTGACATTTTCATCTTGTAATAAACTAATTCAGATAGAAATAACGTCCTTATTGTTAGTTTCCCCGATGTTACAATTATGATTACTTAATGGAAAGGCGGTGGTCCACCTGATTGCGATGATTGTGTGCACGTTTAGTTGCTATGTTTCTAGCTGTTGTTTGATGTTTCAGGATTTCTGAAGACGGGTGCCCGGGGCAGTGCCCAGGGTAACTTCGGGCTGATGGACCTCGTGGCCGGGCTCCACTGGCTGAGGGAGAACATACCGGCGTTCGGCGGCGACCCCGAGAGGATCACACTCATGGGACACGGAACGGGCGCCGCCCTAGCTAACTTCATTGCCGTGTCGCCCGTAGCAAAAGGTAATAAGCCCAATTTTAATATTTTATCCGTATAATTAAACGAAAGTAAACAATATTTATTATTAAGCGATTGATGAACCGTTTGGTTGTGTGCTTATTTCGCTGCTTACTTCTACAGAGTTCTCCGTGTCACCCATTCTCATCGGTAATAAAATTAGCAGGCTGGAGAACACTTGTCGGATCGCATAATTCCCTCGTACCTTATTTAGGAAGACGATTTCCGTTATAAGTTTTTAAATTGGACATGACTGAAAGAGCAGGGTGTTCGTGCCAGCCCTCACCCCATTTACAAAAGAATGTAATTAGTTTGGGCCCCTAAAGGTCGTCTTAGTCTGTTGGAGCGGCGGCTGAAGTTTATTTCAACTTTTAAACATTTAAGTTAGAAACTAACCTGTTCTCGAGTGGGGGCTGGCCCGTTCCGCGGATTTTGATTAGGCAACCCCCAGCCTTCGTCTTTCGGCAATTCGTGAAAACGAGTTCCACAGTTCAATTACCGCCCCACGGCCGGTCACAACCGACTGAAGAGTAAACAGTGAAGAGTGAAGAGGAAGATTTAATTGTACTTTTTGGATAGGAGTCAAACAGCAATATTTCTTACCGACTTACTTCTTAGTTTCAGTAGTTCTCTCATCAGTAGTACAGTAGATTGGGAAAGTTTACCCGCCATGAAAATATACTCTGACAAGTTGATGAACAAACCCAAAAACACGATGAAATATACTGTAGATGTTCTTTATAAGATCAATATTAATATATTAATAAGAACAATATTATCTGTATGTTCGTACTTATATGTTAACGGAGGTATTGGACTCATACGTGGATAAAATGGTTGCTATTTTTCCAACGTTTTCCTTATTGAGGACGGTAATCTCGACCTAATACTCTGAAAATATGGAGGAAAATGAAATGATTTAATGCATGCAGCATATTTTCCGGCTTTTATTGGTATTAGCCGTATAAAATGATTGTTATTGACTCCATAGACCGTCATTGAGCCAAATGTAATTTATAAATTTACAGATTCTAACGTATTGGTAAGTGGTGCCTCGCTTCTTGTCTCCTTTTCTCGGCCAAACAGAGTTTCCCACTCTTTCAGTTCTTTATCTTTGGTGTTCCGGCTGTGTTATGTATGAGGTTTACGCGTTCCGCGCGTGTTATAATAGGCGAACTTTCGCAAAGCCCCCCGCCCCGCCCCTCACATATATTGTACAGTGTCCTTAAAGTGTCCAGTCCAGTAAAGTTTGTCCTCTGGCTCCGGGGCCTTACTAATCCAACTGAGTGAATCTCACGGGCCAAAGTTGGCACTGTTCTGTCCCCTAACGACTGACCCGCCGGCCGACGAGACCCTTTCCAACTTTTCCTCGCGGTGCCAGTTCCAACCTTCCTTACCGGGGGGCACACTGCGGAAAACCAACAATAACCGTTATCCGAACAGGTCCAGAAATTACTTGAGGAATCGTCAAGGATGATTAGCATTATTGAGGTTTAACGGTGGGTCCTTCTCTAAATGACAATCAGTAGTCCTGAGTACTCACTGGGTATGAATAGGAAGAGGCAATTATCTGCATGTCTCTATTTCTACCTCTCTTCAGCTATGGTTCGATATGAACACTGAAATTATATAAGTGCATACAGGGATATAATTGGATTTCGTCAGTTCTGCTCCTAGTTACCCCCGAGGGTGGTGATATTTGGGCCGACCTTCAGAGTGGAGCCTGGCCCGAGATCTAAGCCGAAGTTGGGTTCCACCTTTTGAGGATGATATCCACCAGCCCCCAACTTATTACGAGACCTCCGCCAGGAGGCGAATTCAATTTTCGCTATATTCCCTGCCGCCCCCATCCAAACCACACCTATCATAGTCCGCTGGACGGAGTGAACTGACCGCGCGCCGTTTCGGTTCAGAGTTAATCTCTTGTTCGGTGCCTCGATTCCGTGGTTCACTCATCACAAAATCGTTCCAATAGGATTAACGCGATACCAGATTGACAGGTGTTGTTCAACGGAACAGGCGTTTTCCAATTGAATATTTTTCAATTTTTTAATACTGTTTTCCACTCTCTCTACTCTTTTCGTTCATATTCCAATCTGTCCAGATTTGAATCTACACATTTCTTATTTGTTCATTTTCACATAAAATTGAAGCGGTTACTCGAACCTTATCAATATAATAAGACATCATGTTCTATGTTATAAGGAATATGTATTATAAATCTCAAATATTCTTTGCAAATATTGTCTAACTTGGTTTTTAAAGATGTGAGAAACAGAAACCTCGCCAGTTCCGAATAACCAAGTAAAGAGAGAAAGAGATAAGAACAATTTGGATGTTCCAAATTAAAGGTAAATATAACTTTTTGAAAAACAAAGATATATTCATTAATGAAACGACCGAACCGAACAAGATAACACTACAAGGATTTCATTATCCCGAAGTTTACAGACTTGAAAGTTACTTTCCGTCTGGCCTAGTGTTTTTCCTAATTTAAAACTTTTCTCGCAGGTTTCCTATTTAAACTCCACTTTATCTGCTTCAAGTTTTCGCCTCCCATTAGGATATCGGCCCTTTGGGTAAGAACTCGGAGAGAAAGGGCGGAAAGAATCGTCATGAAACATTAAACAATCTTCCTTACCTAATCTTCTGGCATTGGAAATTCGTACATTTGAAGAACGGAATTTTCAACAAGACTGATGTTTAACATTGTGGCGGTAACAGTATGTTTAAATCATGACTGTAAATGTTTGGCACTCACTAATGGTCGTGGTACATTTTATCTTGCGTCGGTTAACTTTAAAAACTTTAAATATTCCTTACGATTAGATTTTAAATTCATAAATTTCTGTATTCATGATTCGTCAATAATGATATCCCATTCGCTGTTTAAATCGTGCGAGGCATGCAACAAAGGGGGGGGGGGCAGAACTTCTCTGGACCTTTGGAACTGTTAGTGTAGTTCCTGTCTGGCTCGAACAGAGCTTTAGACATCGTGTACCTTTTGGATATCTGATAATACCAACACGCGAATTTATCGGGGAACCGCTCTAGGAAACTGCGTCGTTGAGCGGTCCGATTTTCGGTCAAAGTTGGCGTTAGAATTTATGCAGATGGCTCTATCGATTCAAATTGACCTTGTGCGTTCGGGGTAGCTGGTAGCGGGTTAGGGGGTGGGGTGGGGGTGGTGCTCTTCGAAAATTCAGCCTCCCCTCGCCCCCTTCCGCCCCTGCCAACCGCCCCCGCGTTTGGCTGAAGCGGTGGGTGCAGGTTTAGGGGCCGTCACTGGGGCTGAGCCTGATTAGCCGGCCACAAAGCCCACAAATGGCATACATTATCTTCTCCGCCAGTGTTCCTGCCCCTCCCCCCGACACGGACCAAACTTAATTTAACTAATAGGGGGGCTCTATGCGGCCCTCATTGTGGCCGGCATCGGGGCCATGCCCGGAAAATGGAATCTACACCGGCCTCCGTTATCGGGGCCAAGGACGGTATTTCCTGTTGACACACTGAACTCGTGTCTGATTTTCTGCTCACGATGGACTGTGAGGCGCATCCAAATATTTTGCAACTAAAGGTAATTCCATGAATCGAAGACTCGTACTCCGAGTTCGACCTACGTCACTAGTGTACGGACTAGTAACTCATATTTTAATGTGTTCTTTTCATAGTATAATGCGATCCTACCGGAAGTTAGTCATAATTCAAGTTCTGCTCGCGAAAACTGTTTTAATTTAAAAATTTGAACCGTAATTATATAATCTCACGCATTGTTACATGAATTTACAACATCGTATTGCTGGCGAGCCTATCTAACGATTGGAAGGCGATTATTTGTATTGAGGGTAAGTCTAACTCAACGCCTAACGAATATCCTAATTTGTATTAACTAAAACTGCAAAGAAATAACAGTTGAGACAAAAAAACGGCTGTTTGTAGATCTGCGATATAACGAGATGATATAACTGATGTTCAACAAGCACATACGGAAAATGACAAAGTGAGATTGAATGGTAAGATTACTGTTGCATATTTGAGTATAAGTCCAAACAGTCCAGATTATGATTCCTAGGCCATTTGCAGATACAATCTAACGACTTTTGTTTCGAGCTTCGCAGTTACATCTCTTTCGTAATTTGTCCCGCGTTTTGAAATAAAAGGGAGATATTTCCGGCCCACTCTCTCCCCCACGAAAACCCATTTTTGGTTTAGAAAGGGAGTTATAATGGTAGGAGAACAACAATATCAGACCAGATAAGTGTGTACAGAGTGGGCCGAAAGTTTCACCGATAATAAATGGCGCCACTACAGCCGAAAATGGTTGTATTATGTCTTCATAATACTATACAGTACGATGTACATCGGTACTTTAGTTGATACAGCTCTGCAATATTGTAACTAGTAGCTATTCAACACTACTACTAACATTGATTTTGTTATCTAACAAATGTTTCAAGATAATCTAAAATGTTTATTTGAGAACATTTATACTGTTTCTGGAGAGATTATGCAAGCTTTATTTGAAACATTATTCTTAGTTTCATCATCCATAATTGTCTGCTTCATCACGCCTCTTAAGTTAGACCAGTTTCATCCTCTAGTCGGTAGGTGGCCCATGCTCTCTGTACAGATCTACATAATCAGCACATATACCCAATAATCTAACGTGTATATGCAACTTAGTATATATGTGCCTGTGATAAATTACTCGATACCAGCTGTGCGGTACATATTGGTGGAGCAGGGTCCACCTGTTCACCCTACCGGTATCAACGTTATCTACTATCACTCACATTACTTACAATTAGACGTACTTGGGCTCCTTGTTCTCTTCGTGTATTACGATATCAATTTCTCGCCTTTGTGCTGTAACGGGTTTCAATTATCTTCACTCGAAATTTTCAATTAAATTAGTGTTAAAATGAATGTCATTATTAACAGGGCACGCAGTTATAAAATGGAATTGTATATATCAAGTACGGGTATCAGGGAAGTAATTGAACGATGAAATAAAAAATCTATTCTATTTACTTCCTACCAATGAATTCCCAGTATAACAATGGTTAGAAAAGGATTTATAAAATTTCCCTAATTATATCTATTTTCGCATTGTGCCGCAAATATAATGAGAGAGTTTTCTTTGATTATGTTATACATATATATAGGATTTTGCAATAATTTTACTGAACATATTAATATTAGTAATACAGTTGCAATATGTAGAATTTAGAGCCACTAATTTGATTCATTACAATTGTTTCGAGAGCATTTTATTATTTGAATTATTCCTCTCAAAACGTATTATTATTTGATCCATTAATATCAGAATTTTCTAGGCGACTAAATTGAATTTCTATAAGGTGGAAGGCATAACATGACCATATAGGAGAAGCGGGGGTTGAGTGGTTCCCACCCCCGTACAGCCTGACCCGATTACCTCGAACGGGGCGACGTCGGTGTCGGGCCCTCCGGAAAATCACTTTTCCCCATTCCCCAACGATTTCAGCCCCGGAAAAACCCTCCGACCCGGGCGCAAATTTCCTTAGGAATCGGCCGCGGCAGGCTAAAGCCCCGTTTCGATAAATAGTCGATTTCCTGAAAACAAGTGGGCGATCGGAAGTAGTCGCCTTGTCTCTCCCACTTATTTTCCTGCGCCAGGTTTTCCGGAAATGCCGGAAAATCCCGAACGTCTCGGTCGGCGGTTCAGACCCCGATTCTCCCCCGCCCCCCGTAACTCCGGTCTCGTCCCTCTTCATCGACAGCAAATATTTGTCCCGGGACTCTTCGCCACACCCTCGGTTGGGCTCTGTTTGGACTCTATCGGATGGAAAATATTGCCTGAAAAAGGATTTTCCGCCCTTAGGGTTTTAAAATAAACACCTTCGGAAGTGGTAAGCCTGTTGAATACGCTTCCTGCTGGATCCGTTTAGAATTGAATAACCGCAGAGATTGAATCACTCCATTACGTATCTATTAAAAATGTCGTATATTTTTAATATATTAAAGTATGCAAATAATTTAACACTCTGTAGCACTGGAGGAGCACCAGAGCTCATCTCGTTATTAATAATATTTGCTCAGTAATAGGAACTGACAGAATACCGGTTCGTTTTCTAAACTAATTATCTGAAATTGGTTGTCGATTTTCAAAAACGTGCTTACAGGCGGAGAAAAAATATGGTAATTAATTCAAGACTGGAAGACATTACGGGTTCCACCCGTGGCCATTAAGATTTCCAGCCGGTCAAAATATTCCTCGGCGTTTCAACGTCGTTCGTTTAAATTCAAGTCGAACCTGTGACAACAGTCATTTTCCGGCGAATTTTCATTCCCGTTTCCCAACGCGGGTGAAACCGTCCACGCCGGTAAGTTATTCGAGAACCGTGCGGGACATTTGGGCGAGCGGCGTCAAGTTAATATTCGGAACCAGGGCGGTGGAGTACACCGGATGTCGGGCCGGATTCGGCTCGTAAAAGGCGGATATCCGACTGAATAAGCGATATCGGATGTGCGGAAAAGAAGAACTGCCGCCGAATAAATCCCGAATAAACTGTTTTATGCCCCGCTCACCCCGGCGGAAAGGTAAGGCTCCTCACCCGGTAAGGAATTCGGCGTTAACGTGAACACGGCCAGATCAAATATTTACAGAACCTGTTATAAATACGAAAAATCTTTTACACGTATCAAATAACGACTCCTCGAGGGGACCAATCAAAAATATGCCCGTCGTAATGTTTCGAGTATTAGACTCTCTGTGCCTAAGGTTTCGAACTCGATAAAATTAAGTTCATTATTTTCCCATCCCTTCGTCCCCGCATCCAATTTCCCGGTCTCGACTTACTAATCTCGAGTTGTACATGTTTCAGAATTGTTGCATAGAGTAGTATTATTGAGCGGTTCGGGTCTGAGTCCCTGGGCGGTCCAGAGCCAGCCGTTGTCGGTGAAGCGGCGCGTAGCCGTGCAGACCGGGTGCCACGGCGACCTGGTCGAGGACGACCTGGCGCCCTGCCTGCGCGCCAAACCGCTGGAGGAGCTGCTGAGCGTGAGGCTGGAGCCGCCCCGGTTCCTGGCCGGCTTCGCCCCCTTCCCGGACGGGGCCGTCCTCAGTCTGGCGGCCAACATGCCCGACTCCGGGCTGGCCGCCCCCGAGAAGCACGGCCCCGGCTACGAGCTCGCCCAGTTCCCCGACAGGGACCTCCTCTTCGGTCTCACCACCACCGAGTCCTACCTGGACCTCAGCGCCCAGGACCTCGAGTACGGTTTCAACGAGACCCGCCGCGACAGGATACTCAGGACGTTCGTCCGCAACTCCTACTACTTCCATTTGAACGAGATCTTCTCCACCCTGAAGAACGAGTACACCGACTGGGAGCGGCCCGTCCAGAACCCGCTGAACGTGCGCGATGCCACCCTGGAGGTGTTGAGCGACGGCCACACCGTCGCCCCTCTCGTCAAACTTGGCTACCTTCACGCCTCCAAGGGTGGCCACACCTACTTCTTACACTTCGACCACCAGTCCGGCGAAAGAGACTTTCCTCAGGTCAGTCAACCTCTTTTTGTAATATCATTGTATTATCTCCATAATCTTTTGCCACATGTTATAAAATGTATTGTTCAATGCCGGTACAAAGAATTTGGAACAACGGTTCAATTAATTTCAGTCGGTTAAAAAATCAGGTTTCGTATACATATCAAATACATATCCATCAATCCAAGTATATGTTCTCAATCATGTCTAAATCTTTGTTAAGATCGCGAGAACAAGAAAATGGTCAAGCATAAGACCAAATCGTTGTGTGGAAAAGATGATAAAACCGTCAGTATTCCATATCTTTCGTTTAAGATAAATGTCGTATTAATATTATAAATTATACTGAAATCACTATTAATTCTTATAATACATTTTATGCGCGCCGAATTTCAATTATGTTTTCACATTCCGTTCTCCAGGTATTTACGAGGTATTAATAATGTTCATTGAGTTAGATGTATCAAATTGATTTCCATTGAAAATTAGAAACGATATTCAATATTCCGTGTTCCATTTTTAGAACTGAATTTATCGCATCTTCGATTCGGAACAATATATATTGCGGACACCGACGTGAGGTACAGCACTATCATTTCCGTATCGGTCTGTGCCCAAACCCTCCCCCGCTCTTTGAAAGGGCCCGAATTTACATGTATATAGGACCCGAATGAAATCTGCATTCTTTCCCCCTTTTTTCCTCCGAATTCGTCATATCGCGAACGCAGAACCCTTTTCCTATTTCCCTCCTATCGATATATCTGTTCTCCGAGATGAAAAATTCACCTTCTTCGTTTCCATTATCTCAACTTACGTGCGTGCGTCGGTCAAATGTTTACGCCGCGGTTCCTAATTTACGAGCCCGAATTACACCTTGTACGTAAGTAATATTAGCATTATTGGCATTAATGCACACCCTCTACTTCGTTTGAGATTTACAGATTTACAATCGGACAATTACAGAAATAATGTATTGTTCCGGTTCGCAGATTTGGTCAAAAGCTATAATGGTTTCGGCTTCTGGCGATCGTTTCCTTCGTTAGATTAGCGAAGCTCTGAAGCGTGTGGGTTTGGAACGGCCCACATTCAAACATGCTTGTGACTCGCTAATCCACTGAAGATGGTGAGAAGACGAAACTGGCCAAGCGTAGGACCAAATCGGAGATGATGGCAAAACTGTAGATATTCAATAGATATCCTTAATTTAAGATAAATGTCATATTAATATTATAAACTATCTATAAATGATTATTAAATCTGATAATTCGTTTTATATTGCAATCTCGTGCACAACTCTTTCCAAGCAGAATTCAATTTTCCGTAACCATATTCCATTATTTCCATGCGAAATTCAGCTTTCATAAATTTAAAATCGACTTTTATCCACCTCTAGTATATAAACAGATAAGTGTTGAGTTGACTGCAGAATAATTTATTATATTTTCAATATGATTTGAAACCTGACTCTATTTACTCGAATATTTTTTGATATAATGAACTATACAATGTAAAAAGGAAATGGGTACCTTGAAAAAGAGCGCGAAATTAACTGAATTGAAAATTATATTTCTGGATAGGTCACGAATACATGTGAAGGTTGAGTTGACATTTACATTCATCTGGTAACGCCTCGATTAATGCAAGGTTAAAAATAAATGCGACGGTGGCCGCAGATATTTGTTCCGCAGTGAATAATTAAAAACACAATGTTATTTTCTTCACCCTCGCGTAGGGGGGAGGGAAAAAAAGGCAACAGGCCGTGGCCCGGTTCCGCTGCTGTACAAGGGTTGAAAACTAATAAGGGCGGAGTTCCGGGCAGTCAACAGGCTGCCGGCTCGGCTTTAATTATATTGGATAAGACAACTTGAAACAATTGCCGGTGTAAAATGGAATCGGTGTTAACAACGCCGGACTAAATTTATACACGCGCCTCAGCGAAGAAAACAAGAGTTTCCGGACGGAATTAAAGGGGGGGGGAGGGATTATATTCACGCGTTTACGACCCTTCTACACCGTATTTTGAAAATAAATTACAAAATTATCAGCGTGTTTAATCCGTAGATTTCGTGTGTCAAATGTCTCCTCTCGCTGGTTTGGTCTTTTGCTAGCCCGGTTTCGGCTGCTCGCCATCTTCAGTAGCGGTGTTAGTCACTTTTGGCACTTTGGATGTTTTTCGGGCATCCTCACTGCACTGTCACTGTCACATGTACTGTGGTACCCGCAACAAAGGTCTGTCTTACATTTTAGTATTAGCGCCTTACATATAGCGCCTTACAGTACAACTGACCGGTCTAACAAAAGACCAAAACAGCGAGGGGAGACAGAAACACACGAAATCTACGGTATTCCAACCCCTCGCAGGCCACAAAACAGGTATGTTAAACTAGCGTGTTTAATGGTTATGACGAAAAACCGAGACAGATATCGGCCAGGAATTCAAATTTTCAATTGACAGTGCGGTGTGGTCCCTCATAATTTACAGTCAAAGACATCCTTTTCCTTGATTAGGATATAGAGAATCAATGGGAATGGAAATAGAAGACTGTCGGCAAGATTTGAGATATACCCGCTGGCGGAAGAGGAAACGGCGAGTCCAAGTCTACTTGACTTTAAAAGATAAGACCCACCCCCGCCGATATCTGGGCCAGAAGGGATGAGGTAGATCCGAGGCAGGGTTAACTCCGTTAAAGGGAAAAGGGTCCCCGGGGGTGGAATGGTCTAGTTGGGCTAGACCGGCAAGGATTGGACCGGGCCCTAGATCACAATAGATCGGACGGCGTCTCCCCGCCGCCGTTTAAAGCCCAGTCGCCAACATATACCTCTCTATATCTCCTTTTATTCTTTGTTCTATTTTTGAATGGCAGTCAATACCCCGCTATTCTATTTTGTTCATTTAAATTCACGATGGACAATGGTCAGATATTTTCGACAGTCTCTTTTCTAGTCTACACACCGGGATAAATACAACTCTGTGTTTGCCATTAGATGGCAAAATCCTGACATAGTACCGGATGGACGTTAATCATTTATTTCAGCGTCTAATTTTCTTTTAAAAGTGATGTTTTATTTGTAAATGAATATAGCGAAAACGAAGGCATAAGCTGCCGAACATCTGAATACAGTCCCTTTTTTAATCATGTTTAGCGTAGAATCAAAATGTCGATCTTAAACTCGAGGATTGCCATTACAAATATAATTATTTTGCCACAAAATGTTACTCGTAAAATGCTATCTGACCTAGGCTTAGTCTCTAACCGCCATGAGAGACTTCTTCTTTTAAATGTTATTGAATGTCTACACATTCATGCGGCATGTTCCTTCCTTGTCTTAACGGTAAATGATAAATCAACATCAGATAAACGCCAGACCTCCAACTGTGCCCTCACAGTACTACTGAGGATAGCGAAAAGCCGATCACACCGAAACACACATCGATCCGGGGAAAAGGTTTGAGGATAAAATCATTCCCATTAATCATCTACTCCCGGAGGGGTGGAATAAAAATCCATTATATTCCTACGAGGAAGGTTATTTTACTCGCCGCCTCCAAGTTGTAGCGCTCGTGGGGCTCGTTATTTATCGGTGGGCGAATCCTGTAGTAGGCGTACTAAAATTGGGCCGGTTTATTGGGGCTGTGGCCAAGTAGGCATTGTTCAAACTGTTAATGTTGTCGGGCATCGCTGGCAGGCCGGTGGGTAAATACTGGGCCTTCCTCACTGCTTCAGTTTTACTCCACTCCCCCACGCAACGGGCGTAGTCAGCGCATTTGCCGCCAGCAAATTATCCCACATATGTATATATATGAGTCTGTATGTTTGTTTATCGGGTGGGGAAAAAATGGAATATAGAAAGCTCTAACATTCGGGAGTCTTTGCGTTAACCGGGATAGTCGATTATTCGCTCCTCGCGAATTTCATGCTATTCAATTTTGCACTTATTCTGTGCAGTTGTTCAGCTCAATTAGTTATTATTTCGTTGCCTAAAAGTAGTAATGGATTATCTACAATTCATACAGGATCGATGTAAATGTCAGTGGAGTGAAACTTCTAATCATGAAAAGAAGAATAATTTCAGTTAAATGGGCGATGCGAATTAAATCGGAATCGAATATTAAATAGGGAAAGCGGGGAGTTTTCCTTTTTCATCCCCCTCCACTGGTCGGTAGTAGTTTTACTCTCAATACTGCCTGGAAACTATTTCTTGAAATTAACTACCTAATTTTATTGAGTTTTCTACCTCTTAGTGGGCCGTTTATTGCTGTCGGTTCCTCCACACGAGTGTTCATTGGCGATACTTTTCTTCTTTTCCGAGTAAAAATCCTTATCGCTGACGTGTATCTTTTTGCGCTGTCTTTTAACTCTGGATAACTTAGGGAAAAACCCTTTCTACTACATACTATTTCTTCTTTAAACTACCGGAGGTGATATATAAACAAAGACGGGGTTAGCCTATCCAAAAATCACGACTGAATATATTCATCAAGGCGATGAATATTTGATAGTTGGTCTTCACTGTATTCAGCTTCTTACCCCAGGCATGCTTAGAATTAAAGACGTTTATAAAAATTGTTGATCAAAAGTTGAAGAATCTGACTAATAGTTTATACAGATTTTATTCAACAGTGGCCAAATTCCGAATCGGCAAGATAATCCGCAAAATCGTCCTGACTTGAGTTTAGCCAACGTTTCTGTTTCTAGTCGTACTCGGTTGAAATATACCGACTGGAGGGGCAGGTTATATAATACGATGCATCTTTTTTCCTGCCGCATCATCCGCTTCCCGTAAGCCCCCCTCCCCTGTTATACCACTCACATCAGATTTATATCCTGTTTCGGCTCACGACGACGCCGTTCTGACTTCAGTCACAACCCTAACCGTTGCCTCCTCCACGCAAAGTTTAAACGACAAACAATATTTATTCTCGCTATTAAGTTAATTTACTATTTACACTATTACACATTATCTACTATTTTACGCAGTGGCTAAAGTACAAAACTCATCCGCTATAATAATTTCAATACATTCTTTTATTCCAAGGAAAATTCTTTCACGTGTATCTTACGAATATTAAGATGTACTGATGTTATATTTAAACCATCAATTTTTTTTTTAATTTGCATGTTTTCTGAATTATCTTCATTATTCGTTTCTTCATATTCTGAGACTTGGTTCAAATAATAACTCGCGTTCTCTTTCATTTTTTAATCTATTCATTTATTATTTGATATTTAGAGTGTGGGATGTATGAAATCAGTATGTATTTGTATCTATCGCATACAAATATTTGGTGCAGCCAAGTGATCATAATCGTTACTCGTTATGTCATCAAAAGAGGTAGTCGGCCATAAACCTTGCGTATGCACATTAGTGGGTAACAATTCTGGCACGAAATGTCCGCGGAGAGTCAAGAGTTTTGAAATATGGGAAATATTAAGCGTGAAATATATTTTTTTCGTGAACACAGTGCGTAAAAACCGAGTGTGGGCTGCGATTAAACTCTGTGTCCGGCGTGTAAGGGAAACTCCTCCCCCACCCGCCCAACCGCCTGCTCATGGCCACCAGCTCGTTGGAAGAAGGCCAAGCTACTTTAGCGGAAAGGAGGCCGGCCGGACACTGTAGACGGGCAAACAGGGCCGCACCAGTAGCAATTAGGGCCGAGTGGGCCCCTGGATCGGGTGTCACCGGCCCCCTCACTTACCACACTGGCCGGCCCTTCAACTTGACAATCTAACTACACAGCCAGACCTAAACAAACCCACTATTCCAACAAGAAACATTATAACACTGTACAGCATCAATAGAGGACGGATACCTCCCAGCAATACGGGAACAAATAGTTCATAATACTAAGAGGATGATCGACACCCCACCATTGGGCTAACCGAGATCAGAAAACCCAAGTGAGAGAGTTTATAATGAATCTATTTTTATATGTGTAACAATACTGCCCACGTCTCCGGAATACGGTAGCTGTCAGAAGAACTCCAGTACGGTATTTATCCTAGAATAAGGAAAACTGAAAAAGAATTAGAGAGTTCTATAAAATTTAAATTGTATACAGCCATTTTGTTCTGAACAGTTGTTCCCCTTTCTTTCCGACAGGAAAAGATTATAATTTAAATTGCAGAATCTATTTCCTCCCGTTGTTGTGTAAGCTGCTTCTTTCGGTTGAATTTTCAGCGAACCGTCTGTTTTTTTGCGGTTTCCTTCGGCCCAAAGTCCAATTTTGCCCTTGTCCCGGTTTTGTGGAACATTCGGCGGATGACTATTCCCCACCGCTTTTGATGCGTCGGATACCGGGTCTGTTTTTCGATTCGCTTCCAATTCCCAAACATCCCCATTTGGAGAGATTGAAAATGACTCTGGGATAAAGAAAACGCCGAATTCGTAGGTGGGTGATGGATCCGGCTGGACCGGTATCCGGCTGCAGGGCCAAAATTAAAAGCTTTTAGTCGATAATACAGAAAGAGGAAGCATGGCTGTATTATATGAATACAGGACAAACGCAAAGGGACTCGGATATCAGCCCGGGTAAATAAACCAAAGTATATAACCTGGAACTCGTTTAACCGTCTCGATGTTTTGCCGTCTTTTATCATTAGAACTGTACTTTGGGTGTATACCGTTAGGGCGGGGATAGCGGAAATTAATATCCAACGACACGGGAATTCTATATTAAATTTTTACTCTGTATTTCCCTTCTGAATGATTTCTGTAGCATCCAACCGAGCAACACCCGGCTGGCAATAATAAGAAAAATTTAATTTTCTTATAATTGGATTGAAGGGAAGATTGTTTTTAAAAATCAAAAGCTCAGTTTATCAACAATTTCGTTTCCGAATATAATTCCAAATGTATAATCTCACACGCAACAAACTGTCGTACATATTATACGTGCTCTTATAGTAATTTGCTCATATACGTGCCATAATTTGGTCCCGAACTGATCTCCATCCTTTGTCCAACAAATGACTCTCCTATTTAATTAATCCTACGGTAATTAATTAAAAACTTGATCGATTACGTGATGAGCTTATATAACACGAATATAGTCATTATATTGTACAGTATTCCAACCCCTCGCAGACCACAAAACAGATATATTAAAATAGTCATTATATATTGTTTCGAATCAATATATTTTATTGGGCACTTACTGAGTGTAGGAAACGGAGAGAGGTTCAAAACGCCCGGCGGGTAGACTCGGCCCGCGCTACACTGGTGTATTGCACGGGCTCGAGTTACTTATGTGGGAGGGGGCCGGGGCTCAGGTATCGCTCGTTAACGCCCAACGATCGTCGGGTGATTTTTCTTTCCTGGCCTTGTTTTTTAAACGGGTTGTTGAGCCCACATTGTTCCGCCCTCCCGCCTAACGGTGGCCGCGGGTTTTTTTCCTCCCTCGACTAGGGCGACATTAACAGATTAAACTCCGGTCCCGGTTTAATGAAGCGCGCCCAAACGAGAGTGCCCTCGGACGCTGTCATTGCTCAACGTCGACGAACAAACACTACGGAAAGCTGTTTATTTTTTTGTTTTCCGTCCATCCCCGCCGCCGCTTTTATTTCAAGCATAAGCTCTGAGGGTGGAGCCTCTCATGGCCGTCTAGCTTTTAACAACGTTAATAATAAGTTGCCATATCGTTCGTCGAGTACATTAACGCGTTAAATGTTACTACTTGGTCGTAAGGCAGAGCTCCTGCAATTCTGCAATGGTCTCATTAATTTACTAACTTATTGACGAAACCCTATTTACACCGGCGAAAATTCCTAAATCAGTGAGCGGAGACGGAGAGTCACAAGAGTGACGATAATTGAATTTCTTATAACGTCCATTTGGCGGTGATAATAAAGGCTGGGGAATGCATAATTTTTCCAAACGATTATTACCTCCGGTCGAATAAACCAGGCCCTGGGGCAGACCGACGATGGCCGAAGTTCCCGTCGTAAATTTGGGATTTTATCCGCGGTGAAAACAGGTTTGATGGATAATAATAAAGCTGTGCAGGGAGAAGAAACTGGCGGCCCTATTGAGAGGCGGGGTGTAAGAAGGAGAAGGGGGTGGACCCCCGAGCGCCGGCTGCTGCTGACATCTGGAGCTCGCACCTTATTAGCTCCCGCTTTAACTGCCGTCCCCTACACTTCTCTCCATCGCCCTCACTCTCTCCCTCCCTCCAGCATCACTCTCTCCCTCTCCCGGTTCTTTGGAGAAGAAGAGAAGGAATTATTTTTCTTAGACAAAATATTTTCCAACTATTGGAAACAGATGGAACGGACGACACTCGTAAGAAACTGAATCAATATCGGCTCATAAATATAAACTCCGAAAACCCGGTCGATCCCTATTTAATCATTTTTCATTTTTTGGAAGCAAACAAAGTGAAAACGTGTATGGTGTACTAAAAGTTATTTTCTTAGTTAGTTTTCTAAGACTTCATTTATATCCCGTGTGTTCTTGAGCTATTCCATCTATATATACTGAATGATTCTAATACACGCATTCGAATATATCTATACAGATCTATTTATATATAGTTTATAAATAATTTAATTTCCTATAAAGAGTATTCATTAGAATCCTAAAATGTGTTCTGTAATGTCTTATTCATAGCCATCTAGTCCCTCGCATTAATTCTGTTTAATTGAACATTCCCTTTCATGTAATATCATTTTCATCTCGGTCTCTTCTCTCGTTTGTTAGGCCGTGAACTAGTCCGATTTCGGCTTCCCCCATCGCCCGTAGAATTCCGTTAATAATGGAGTGGGCCGACTTAGTTTGGCGAACGGCTAAGATGCAACCTGCCACTACATTGTTGCCGATAGGGAAATTTATTTTTGTATTTAATTTATCGGCATTAACGGCTGTGTTGAAGTTTCAAACTTAAATGGTTTAAATGGTATATTTCTTTCTGGATGGATTAAAATTGCTAAAGAATAGCAGATATATTTTAAGGAAATATGTGTACAAAGAGTCAAGAATAAATTTGAAAAACTTTTGACACTAAAGCCGACCCGGAGTCTTCTCTTTCTACTTCAAGCGCCCAGTTTAATGTTCTTTCAACGCAGTGTATTAAATCAGGTTAAATCTTTAAGCTCAATTTGACCCCCAATTTCCCTATAGACCTTTTGTGTGACACGGAGAGAGTTCATTTGTTGTAGTAATTGCTGGAAAAGCCCATTTGAACAGAAATTAGTCTCGGCTCTTTCGTCGCAACACAAAATATACTAGGTTATCGGGAATGCGAATTGGAGGGGCCCATCGGTGGGCAAATTCGCTTCGCCGATTCGTTCGTAATTCCTGTTTAACGGGCCAGAAGTAATGAATAGTCGTTCGGGCTCTCCCTCTTTACTCTTCGTCTCTCTTTCGAAAAAAAGAGAGGAAAACGAGAGGGAGGAAGACAAAAACTAAAATAAAATTGGCCATAAAAAAGGGGGGAGCTAGGCTGAAAAACGGTTAACGGCCGCAATAGATGGTCCGTGGTAGGTTGAGGGGGTTGGGGGTGGAGGCAATGGTCCCAATAGGCGGGCTAGGGCCTACTGTGAAAGGATAATTAATTGAAAATAACTTTTAATTATTCTCCTTCCGGCTGGGCGTCCATTATTCTTTTAAGCTTAATGCTAGACTAAAATAACGCTTTCGATTTTTCACTGCAACCTTTGTTTCGGTATTATTATCGGGAGAAGTTCATTTTAGTTAATCAATGGAGCGTTATATTCGAGAAGTTTATGCTGTTTCTTTTCAAACTGATAGCAAACGGATATATATTTGAAGAGTTATACGGAATAAATACGTATACTCCAGTTAACCAGTTATGGTTTACAACATACGTATAATAGTTTCCACACTGAAATGTAAATAGCGATCGTATTTCCACCTTTTTCAGTTGACAGTAAGTTCAGTGGAGTAAAAGAGTCAGACGCAGTCCTACCGTTTTCCGGGCCAGACTTAGTGTAATCGAGTTGGGCACACGAATAAACAATACAGGGGCAGGGGTAACGGTTGGGGCCGACGCACTCTTTTATAGATGGTGAGGACAGCTCCCATTGCCCGGAGATATCGCGAATATGCCTGCCGAAACGGGTGTAAAATGAAAAAGAATAAAAGGGAAGGGCGAGAGGAACTGAAAATACGGAATACAGGTTCGGCGCCTGCGGCCACTTTACGGGGGCGCGATTTCACCCCGCTCCCTCCCCAACCACCGTTGGTTTTGTCTTTACGCGTCCCCAATCCAAAATTTATGCGGCGATTTTCAGAAAGACTATAGTCCGACTATTTTTGAAACTGGGGTTTGCAGTGATTTACTCGGAAACGTAGAACAGTTAAATGTGAAGCATGAGAAAGCGTGTGATTACATATTATCACTGTACTTCCATTATAGTCTAATTTATTTTTTTTAGATGCCTAATACATAATAAACAGACTACCACAGACGTTGAAAAGTGGCGAGAGCAGGAAAAGACAAACAAGAGGGTACAGTGAGAATAGAAGAATTATCTCGGACTAGTACATTTAACAAAAAGAAATTAGAATAAACCGATAAATACAACAACGTATATCCTACAACAATAATTATAATTCTTATAAATAGATGCACTAATAGAAAACTCTATTAAATTGTGTATTAAAAGGTGAATCCCTTAAACTTCTACTTTTTAACTTGTCGTTGCATTCCTTATCATAGAAATTATTGCACGTGCCGGTTGCTAAATCTGTCTGGTCGATGAAAGAATGTTTATGATTCAATACAGTTTAGGCAAGCAGGAGGTCTACATCTTATGGGCCGTGAGTGAGATACTCGTATATAGTATTATACTGATTTTACTCGGTGTAACTGATTCCGATTCGTCGAATGCTGTAAAAATGATGGAGAGAAATGGTTGTGCGTTTCGGCCGGCTCAAATAATATAACCGCCGTCCCCCATTTTCATGGGGCCCCACGTTGGGGTTACGCCCAACCGAAGACAAAGGAAAAAGGAAAAAATTGGTTGAAACCGGGTGCGCTGGCAGTCATTAATTTAAAAGAGTGCCCCCGCCCCCAACTCGCAGTTGGCCTAACAAATCCCTCTCAGCCGCCCCCACAAAAGGATTCACCTTTCGGTCCTCAAAACTCCGCACCCCCTTTCAGCCCCCCTGTCGCTCTTCAATAAATGCCTAAAGAAGATATTATTTGTCTTCGAGATTTTCAAGTGTTTTTATTCCACCGTTCGAAAAGTGATGTTTCATTTCGTTTCATTGATATTGGAGTGTGAACCAACTCTTGTTACTTACGGAGTAGACTATTTTTTTTCTTCATTTTATCTTACAGTTAAGGGTACAAAGACGGTATGTTTCTTTCTGCCTTCGATATTTGTTTCACTTTTCGACCTGTATTTATTTTTGTCTGGCCACGTCGTGGTGGTTGTGAGGAGGGGATGATGAAGGATGCGTAAAAGAGGAGAGTGGATTGAACGAGCAATTTAGTATGAGGTACATAAGACTCAGTAACCGGGTAATGTAAATTGCAACTGATAGATCACGAATTCATAAATGAATACAGACCCGCTTAAGTATTATAAACAACACTAAGGAACATTGTTGTGGAACAGGTTACGGATAATAGCCGGGTAATCGAGAACTAGAAAATAAGTCAATTAGAATAATAGTAAACCTCAATTACCCTCTTTAGCACAGCAATGTTTGCACGATGCGAATACAAAATAAGGAAACGTTTGCGTATATCGATGATTTAGCTCGTTTCAGAAAAACTAAATTGCATTAGAGAGACGACGCGATACATCAGTGTCTGTCCATGATATACCCAGAAATTTCCCTGGTTGCACGCGGTAGTAACCTCCTCATTCTTTCGGAATGTTGTTTATAGAGATGAATCTTTTTTTCTAAAACAATGTCATTAGCCAATGAGGAATTATTCGAGCGTACAAAGGAATCGGAAAATCAGTTCATTCGGAGTGATTAAATTGAATTGCTGTTTAAAAAAACTGAATGTACACTGAATAAAACTAGACTGAACGATTTCGATCTAGTCTATTACCGCCGGGACTAAACGAATGAAATTTATTTAAGTCGAACATTCGGATTCTATTTATTTTAATCCCCCCTGTAACGACCGTATAAAAAAAGTACGGGCCGTAAACAATCCGTTATTTAGGAGGGTTATACCGCGGGCAAAGTGGAAATTATACAAGCGATAAAAAGTATTAAAATTGAATCATTGAACCGGTAATTTAACGGTGGGCCACAGGCTCCGGGCTCTATTCGGAGCCTTAAGAAGTACGAACGCTCTTCGTTATTTTTATTGTCGCCTCTTGGACGGCCCCTCGCTGCTAATGGAACGGGTAAAACCCCTCCCCGAACGCCGATTAAAAAGGAATTCATTAGCGAAGGGGGGAGAGAGAAAGAAAGAAGACGGGAAAAATGGGCCGGGATTTTTTTCGAGGGGTGGGCTCAAAACCGAGTCGCCTTCGTTTAAATTAATGACCCCCACCAGCACCACCGCCACAACCACAGCTACCGCCGCTTCTTCTATCGGATCCCGTTTCTGCCTTTGTCTCTTTTCTTTGTCGTCGTCCGAAAGATTGCAGAAAGCGGAAGTGTCAATGGGGGAAAGACAACCCGGCTGTCTCCGGCATCTGGGCTTCCTCGACGTCCGAGTTCTTGTCGCGACAGAAAGATGAAACGGCATCCGTCCTCGCACCACGCTCCCTTCAGTTCGCCCTTATGATAAATAATTCTTTTCTTCCAATAATGGCAACTGGCTTTCCCTTTTGTGGAAAAATGTTAGAATCAGACGGCCGTACAAATATAGAAGTAAATATTTATTGCTGATGCCAGAAATTGGCAATGGTACGGTAGCTTTAAGACGTGGACAGTAACTGCCTCAATTGTAAAGTACATCACAATTCAAAGAACGGAATCTGAGTATCCGAAAGTACTTATTTCGAGCCTCCGAATTGTTTTCTTTGAATTGGATATTGTTGCTTAACGCTTTAATATTGTTGTTCACTTTAAGTTGGACTAGAGGCGCGCTGAAGACTGAAACGTTGCGCAGGAAACATTGCATCATAAGGCCATTTATCAAGTTGCCGCCAGTCGACACCCACGTCCCGAAAGAGGCCCAGGCTTCGAATTAACAGCGAACGTTTCTCGCTTTTCGTGGAAACGCCGGAAAGAGTTTTATTTTTATCGGACTTGTGACGGGCCGCGTGGGCGTTTCTGGAAGCCGATTCTGGGCCGCCTGACCGAGAAATCTTGGAAAATGAGAGGCCGTCTAGAGCAAGTTGTAATTTCTCTTGATAGAAACGTCGTCTGCCTTTTCGACAAATATTGAATTAGCCCCAACTGTCATAGCAAAACCTAACACTCTGGAGAAGATGACTAAAGAATTTGTGCACTGTTTGGATACAGAATTCATAGTTGGGTAGGAGGGCTTCTCGGGAAACTTAAACTTTCGGCAAGTTTCGGTAGAAATACAGGAGTGAAGTCTGACCCAACATTGATTTACGGATCGTTTGCTTTCGTTCGGTTGTTTATAACTATTTGAAATGGAAACGTCTGTAATCAATGGACGAATAAATTTAATTCAAGTTTGAATTATATTAAGAGCGGATCTCAAATAATTTATGGAATAATTTGCTTGTGGTTACACATGTGTTTGTGGATAAGGTTTTATTTGGATGTGGTCTTGCTGATTGCCATTTACGTGGTATATTTTAGCCGATAACAAATTGTAAATAGAAAGATGACAAATTCATCGCTGATTAGATTACATTCACATTTAAAACTTTTAAACGGCAGCATTTTATATTCTATGCATGTTCTTTTATCTGATTGCTTAGATAAAGATTTCCCGCTGAATGCGCTCGCAGTACGTTTAATGGTTCAAGTTTCCTCTTAATACAATTTCTGTAGTAACCAATGCTCCAGTTGCACTGTAATCTCTGAATTAATATCTGCTAGAATAATTATTTATGTATTTATGTCCAATCTCTACTATGGGAGATCTGCCGATGGGGGTAGATGAGCTGCAAGAACGCGCATCTCACAAATTTCAGATGCTGAATTGAGAAAGCGGCTTTTTACTAAAGAAAAATCGCCAACCAACGCTCAACGGATGTGAAGTCGCGACAGTCTACTGGAGTGCAAGATAAACTTCAAAATAGCGGAATTGTTTTAGATAATTCTCTCGTCCCGGTGGAATGCGTGATAGTTTTGTGACAATAATGTCTGACGACTGGTTCCTAAAATTTGGCACATTCTAACCGCTGGTTTCTGCCCGCAAATCTTCGTTCTAAAAGGTACTCTCCAATATTATTTAAAATATCTTGGGAATATATTATAATTATTACAAAGCATATTAAGCAATTAATATTATATACATTTATATCGAAATATAATAAGATATATAAAAAGAAGTGGTTTATTATCACATGCTCGTGATAGGCCAAAAGAAAAGCCACGTTGAAATTACATTCCGCAGAGCTTTTAGAACATGTCTTGAAGAATTGTTGAGAAACAAAGTAAAGTGTATTTATGCTAACCACCCACTCCACTTCCTAAGACTCTAAATTTTGTTCCATTATAAACACTATCCCTCTGAATAAGTTATCTAATTTGCCAACATTGTGAGCTGTAAACATCCTCCCGAATCCCACGGGGCAATATCTTCCATTTCTCTTAAGCGCGGCGTCTCCCCCGACCACGCTTTCTCTAAGCGGTCAATATTTACGACAAAATTGGACTCGGAAATAACGCATCTGGAAGGGTTGTTTTGGTCCGGTGATGTAATTTATAGCACGGCCCAATCCCTATTCAATATATCACTTTAGCTCTGCGCCCGCTGTCAGTTTTGTTTTAAAAAACCTGACGGGATTATCAACCTGACAGGTTTTTCATCGGGTTGTCGTCGACGGCTGGATTCAGTCTTCGTACTTTTAAAAGTGTGAAGGAAAAAATTATTTTACAGATATTTTCATTTTTTCTATGTAGCGAAATGCCATATGCATACTGCGTACTCTGTCTAACCCCCCCATTAACACACACAATATCATTTAGGCGATCCGCGATTGCGTCAGAAAATTGCAAAAGTTATGTATGACATTCGAAACCTTCGCGCGCGCCTTTAGTAATGTCCATTAGTACTCCATTAGTAGTATATACAGCTGCAATAGTAATATAGGAGCGATGGCCGAAATAATTCTAGATTAGGGCCAAATAATCCTCAATTCCTGTGGAATTATATTGAATATGTTTTCCAGTTGAATTAAATTTGATGTTTGAGGTTTTCAAGTTAAATTACATTTTATTTATATATCATAATAGTTAGTTGTATCTTACCTTTGCAGTAGTGGAATAATGTCACTACACGTGTGGGAACAATGGACTCTGTGTCAAAGCAACTACATAAAGCTAGTTCACATCATTCATTTTAACACTTTCAATTTCACTTCTCCGCTCTCTAAATCATTAGGTTGCTTATTCGTTGAACAAAAAACGAAAAATAAGAGAAGAAAGCAAGCCGGGAGAAAGAAGGAATAGGAAGAAAATAGTCTCCACGAAAGAAAGGGGGAAGAATGTGCCGGGACAGTTGATAAGAAACAATTCTTTTTCCTCAGTTCGGGCATCCATCACTTGTCCCCGGCGGTTTTCGAAACGTCCGGTCGCCCACAGTTTTCCGCTCGGATCTCGATTTCTTCCTTCAACTCTAATTCCGGTACAGTCGTCAAAACCTCTGTCTTTTTTTTAGCGCGTTTTCTTTTTTTTTATATCTAGTCTTTTTATTGGACCGACGATAGAATATAGACTATTTTCTGAGAAATAATCTCTCCTATTTAGCCGAGAACTAGAAATTAACTGTATCGATATTTGTTCTAAAAATGAGAACCATGCCAGCCCCCGAGAATCCCCTCCGTTACAATTTAATGTCGATTGTGGGAGGTAATAATAGTTTGGAATCTCAAACTGGGATGTAAGATGTGTTTGCAGGCCGCAGACTGCGTCGCCAAACCCGCAGTTCCAGGAAAAATACTAATAAAGAAATGCCACAGTTAAGGTGTAAGTAAGGTTCCTCGCCTATAAAAAATAATTGTAATTAAATTCGGTTCTATTTTAACTAATACTCTCTGTCCAAAGTCCTTCTCTGTGAGGCGCCCTGCTTTCCAGGAGCCTCCGCAATTTCCAGATTATCTGGTCTAGACGGCGGTGTTGTTCTCTGTTCTGGAAGTTGTTGCTTGTAGTTGGTCCATGTTATTAGAGCTACTCCCTCTCACCCTCTCTCTCTCACTCCTCCATCCCTCTCCCCTTCTGGGGGGCGTCGTTTAGTAATTCTGCACTATGAATTAGTCAACTTATTCGACAATAAAAACCGATATTATCTGGAATACGAAGATTGCAATACTAAATAGTTATCGAGTAATAAATTTACAATTGAAATTTCGAATAAATTTAATATCGTATTAATTCGAAAATTCGTGGAGAAAATCCAATAGTCCCACTGTTCGTTCGCTCGCGATGGCTTCAGTATGGCGCCTAGCATGTCAGTTTCAATAAGTGTTTTCGTGGAATCATTACCGGTAATTGCTGGCTGGATTTAAAATTAATGGGCTGTGTTGTGCAGGGTTTATCAAGGGCTGCACTGGGGGTGGAGCCCTAGACGACTCGATAATGGTTTAGTCGTCGTGTCCATTATTGAAGGGCCCCGGTATGTTGTTTTGTGCCCCGTTCGTGCCCCGCCTGGGACGAATCCCAATTTACGATCCGGTTAATAAATTAGACTCTGCCGCATTTCGGGTGAAGGCGGCCCGGGCTCGATTAGGGCCGACATAGAAAATGAACCGCCGGAGATCGGTAAGAGAGAAGATGGTTAGGAGGAGCCAGATCACAACTCAAAGCACACATGTAGGCTACTGGTTCGGAAATTCATCCAGAAACTGAGTACAACCCGAGGGAACTGGATATTATTTCGACTCCCGATTAAAAGACGTGACAATATATAGACGGAAAAACTATGTGCCGTTAACCCAAAGCGGGATAACCAGACCAAAAGAATTCTATAGTTCTGTATTCTCCTTTTTCTGTTAAACGCTTTGCCAGTGATATTTTCCACCAATCACAATTTTATTCTAACTATAATTCCATGAAAACATGTAATTTTGTATGTACATAACGACATTTGTCTTAATACATGCGTAATACAGGCATAACTGTAGGTTGAGTAAGGTTGAGAGTCACAATGCGAAAAGGTCCCCTTAGCTATCTCACACGACAACACCTCGAAAATGCACTCGTCCTTCCGGAGAGAAGCCTGTTTCTCTACCTGTCACAAAACTTTATTTAAATCGACGACGCGAAAACTAAAATTAACCAGTATCTCAAAATAAAATTGTTTCGCCTACTTGTGCTCGGAACATTGTGCGTATCGGGCCGAAAACGGGACTGAAAGAGACCGCGGAATATTTCGAGTTGCAAAATTCGACGTTTTTGAAACAAAAAAAAAAGTTGAATTTCGATGAGAGGCTGTCGGGCGATGGCGATGAAACCGGGAGTGGAGCGCGGCGTCAAATGAACCGTCCCCACGTTTTGCTAAGCGGCAAATCCAGTCGCGATCGATATTATTATTTGATTATTCGATACCGAATTGTTGTTTGGAGGGCGGACGGGCGGGCCTCCCCCGTAGTGTATGTCCCAATCTCGTTAGATTAATTTCAACCCCTGTTCTGTACAGGTGTGCCCTGAATTGGCGTTGAGAGATTGAAATCGGTTCTCTATTCCCGTTTCCAGTTTTCTTCTTCCGGGTCGTTTCATTTCAACATGTCCCCGAACAACAGCCGCAATAAAGCTTTGAGGTTTTTAACGCGGTTACATAAGCCCCTGTGCAATTCTGGCGCTTCCTTTTAATCCATGCCGAAAGTTTACGATGGAAAGTTGATTTAATAATTATCGAATTATTATTTTATTAAATAATTAAATAAAAACGTTCTAAATCATTTAATTTATTAATTATGAAGATTGACTTTTCGCCATTTACATTTCCGTCTAAAATAGTGTGGATTGTTATTTAGGATAACGAGGGCGTACGACACTCTTTCAAATTGTGTTTTCATCGAACATAATCGTCCGAATGTAAACAAGTCGACAATGGAAATTTTTGCGGTATTTAATGAAAATTCGATAGTCGAATTTTGCCGGTTATTCTCGCCGGTTGGCTAGTCGTGTCCCATCCCAATGCCGAACGTTGGACCCAATTAATTCGAGCGTTATTTACAAAACGCTTTAATATTCTCTCTCTCTTTCTCTCTCGGCTCTTTATTGTAAAACCTACTATACCGTTCTTGGATTTCTGTTTGCGCGTGTATGTGTCCGTGACTGTGACTGTGTCCGTGTCTGTGCCCGGGAATTTATTTTGGCCGCCGTGTTTTACCCGTTTTACGATTAAGCGCGATGAATATTCATTGGGCTTTTAATTCTTCGCTATAATCAATCACGTTTTAATAAATTCATGGGGCGATTTTTTAACGAACCGGAATCAGGACTTTGAATGAAATGAATAAAATAATAATGTTCGCGTTGTTGTGACGTTGGGTTAAAAAGTAGAGAGGCCCCTCTTAAATTCTAGCCTTTATTTAAAGCAACCCCCGGTTCGAAATTTATGTAGACTTGAAAATACCGATAATCAAAGGCCGAAATTAACTAATTAAGTACTTTGAGGATCAAAGAGTTAATTGAAATCAAATTTACAATTCATTGAATTATATTTTTCAACTATTATTCAATGATTATAAACTCTGTTTTATACTGTCAAAGTGAAATGAGAAAAAATACATCTTTTTAAAAATAGGAAAGCAACTCTATCTATATATAATAATTTAATATATCTATGGAGGAAGTATGAAGCTTTTGGTGTTAGTACTCTACTTGTTGTTAGTGTCTGGGGGGATAATCAAATGGGTGTGTTCGGGATCCTTCATCGAATGAACTGTTTCAGGCGCCAATTAGAAGTTCACTTTGAAGAGCCACACGCCCGTTCTCAACTGGCAAATCTTGCACACCTCCGCTTTACCTTTGTCTCCTTCATCATCCCTTCAAAGTAATTTCTGATCCCAATTTCTAGTACAATTTTCATAACAAGAAACCTCATTATCTAATAGTCAACATGTTTTTTCAATTATTGACGTGCAAGAATTATTTCCCGCTATTATGCCAGCAACAGCAACATAAAGAAATATAATTTTATAACGAGTACTATGGCGTTTGAAGGACTTCTCTGGTTTAATCCTGGAATCCGCGAATCCAGGGCTATAACCACTAAGCTATGGTGGACCCCAATCCCTGGCGACTTAGAAAATCAAATTTGCTGCGTGATTGCATTTTCATTTCATGAATTGTCAAGGGTTTTCCTTTTCAATTATTTCTTCTTATCATTTGGACATTGAACGAACTTTATTTATATAAAAATGATTTATGTAAAAAATAAAGGAAACTATAAACTATAAACACGTCTGCACGAAATGCCCAATCAACGTAATTTTAAAGAATAATTGTGAGGATTACGCACTAATGAGAAACCGAAAATACACTGTAAATATAAAAGACGTATTTGAATTTAAGCATTTTGTAACTGGTTCGGTAGGATTTCCAACTTAGCTCACGTAATTATCGCATAACGATTCGGTAGGATGACGGACTCGAAAAGAGAATCAGGAATCAAAATTCGATAGAAGCGTGAACGAACATTTTTGTCGGGATTCCTTCAAAAGGAATTTGTAAATTCTTGTTTGGTTCACTGCTTGGGCACCTCTTTTGATGTCTAATAATTGCTTCCCTTCTGAATATTAGCCTAGTTCATTGCATACAAGCTGATCTTAAATTTCGTAATTTAACTTGGTTTTCGTAAATTCCACAAAATGATAATTGTGATCTCTTTTTTGCTTAATGAATTAAAATTCTACGTTTATTGGTGAAACGTTACAGATGAGATCGCAACCGGTATCATTATTATTTTTGTTGTTGTTGTTTGAAATGTTAGTTGTCTTTACCGTGTTAAATTTTCAAACCGGCCAACTGTAAAGATCACTTGTAAAATATTGTTTTTCTTCCGTTTCGTTGAATCGGACTTGTGCCCTACACCCCACGGTTTCGTTGGAATTCCGTTTCCCTCGGGAGTGATCATTCGTCTAGAAATCATTGCAGGATAAACTTTGCGGGATCAAGAGAGAAATATTGCTTGAATTAGGAATAAGTAAAATCATCTTCTTCTTGGTTTTTTATACCTGGTATAAAAAACTGGTTTGTAACTAACAACAAAGCTGTGAATAATAATAATGCAGGTATTAATACAAAATCACTGAATTCTACATTTATAAAGCAATGAAAGAATTTACCGCACACCTGTGAGAGGAATATTAAGAAATACTCCTCGGTTAGGACTAGTATCTATCGGATTAGAGAATTAATAAATTATCCAAGGCCTATATTAAAAGGCCTCGTTATTTGCGTAAATAATTCTAACTTTGTTTTAATTGAATTAATGATACCATATTTAACATGATCGCATTTAACAACTTTATCCGAAACCATACTTGGGGGTTCCACGCAGTCAATATAATCCACCTCCTCGATTTTAGTACCTTCTCTGCTCTGTGTTCTGACACCTGCTGTTATCACATGGGCAATCCGGCAACACGTGATCCTATCCTTCCTCTTCCGCGCATGCACACTCCGTTTTAGCCTTGTGGATCGCAGGAACAACGGCTTGGAGTTGGAATGGAATACAATTGCGGTAAGATACTGGCGGGTTATATTTCACGTGCGTCGGCCGCAGCACACAGCGATTGCGACCTTTTTCAGTATGCAAATCTAAAGCGAAAATTTTCCCGACTATCCTAAACGTTTCGTAAATTGAGTGGCAGACGCCCCTCCCACCCTCTCTCTCTTCCTTCTCTCTCTCTCTCTCTTACCGGCTGAACCCGATAAAAAAAGGGGATTGAGCAAGATAAAGCCTTTAGCAATTCACTGTTATTACTTTCTTGGCCAAACCCTGAGTCGGAATTGGTCCGAACGTAACAGCAAATCGGCAATTCGAACCGAAATTCGTTCGAGTCTAACCGCCCGTTCCTCCACCGTATATATTCAGAGTAATATCGCCTGATTTCCATTTCGTTTCATCAGTTCAGCGAAGTCATACTTGCAAATGTTCGCTGCTGATCGAGCTGCTGTTGAAAATCCGGCGATAAAAACCGGTGAAATGATCACCACCGTTTATAACCCGTTTTATACCAGAAATGTTGTCTAACGGTGCATTTCGAAATAATAAGCAGCTGCTACTGAAGTATTTATCTAGTTTTGAGTTTTATAGAATCATAAATATATTCGATCCTTGAAAATGTCTAAGCTGTTTCGAAGTAGAACGAACCTTAGATAGGCTAAACACTAATTTTAAAATATTCTATGTACTATACCGCGCCATAACAAAAATGTATGTAGTGTTAGACAAAATCAATGCTTCATGTTGTATAATAGGCTTTGGTAGCGTATTAATAAACACTCTTCAATCGACAGAATAACATATAAGTGGGAATTTCGTATATATTATCGACAACGAGAGATATTGTGGCACAATATGCCACCTGGCTTACTGAATAGTCTAAACACGAGAATCGATCGCATAATTAGCCCTGATTATCGGTAAGGGGCGTAACGGAGGCGCTAAGCAGCTAAGTAAATGACGTGGGCTTGCGGTGTAGGGGGAGGGAGTAACCGCGTCAATATTTATTGTTAATCTACTCGCCGATTTGATTCTGAACTAAATTTAGGCCGGAGCCTATTCTGTGGGGCCCTAAATACATAATGAATGTAGCGACAGGCAGACACTAGAATGCAGGCCTAGTATTGGGACCGTGTTTACTACCATGAGGAGGCCGCAGTCTAGCCAGTATTCTCTAAGGCCGACCGAAAACAAAATGCTCGTTATGGCCACGGTATTTGAACTTTGGCCACATCTATTTAACTGTAGTTCCTGATCAGGTTTAATCGTTTATCCCCACGTATCTACGGTAATATATCATAGGATGCTTTTACTTAGTAATAAACTGGAAAACATCGGAGGGAAGACTGGTCCCTGAGGAAACTGTCTAAAGTTCCAGCAAGATGAATTGATGAACTAAAAGCTCATCAAAGCTTCGACAAAGAAGAAATAACCTGACAGGTTTGATTCAACAATTTCAGTGTCCAAATTTTCCCTTTTCTCGCTGGTCTCTTGTATCTGATATAGCCCTTTTATGATGTTTGTCGAGTAAGCAATCGGGTCCTGTTTCGATCTCCTTTTGAGTACCCCGGCCAGCTATAAATTCTCTGGGCGATATTCGGCAAGGCCGTAACACCCGGGGGCTTAAAAACGCCTTTTCGGCGTTACGGCCGGCAGTATCGACATTTAATAACGCGCTTTAAATATAATCGAATTATCCGCAGTCCCGTGCATACTGCAAAATATCGTCTTTTTCATCCTATCACAGGAGTAATGAATTAAAAACGAGGCTTTGACTAAGAATATTCAGGATATGAGGCCGGTACCGGTTGACTGGCAATTTTTCGATATTTCATTACATTGCTTCACGCGTACGTGAAATTCGCTCTAGCGCAATCATTCGTTTATTTGTCCATTTTCGAGGTTAATCCACAACGCGATCGTCTGTCTCCGCTCGCTGGTTTGGACTAGATCAACGGCTGGAAAACCAAATTATTCGAGAATATTCCAAAAAATATTTCAAACCCCAACATAGCTGTGGAGGTTGAACCCAATAATGATTTATATACAATTGTTTTCTTGCCAAAGTGATTCTCTTTGTTTGACCTTCGCCAATACTGTTTCCATCCACAATGATCTCTATTTTTACTCTCTGGTCTATGATTTGGAATCCCCCAATACCAGACCCTCCGTTCAAAGCTTTCCAACTGTTCCAATTCTCTCGTCCAGTAATACCGACACAATTACGCATGTTTCCATTAATCAGCTCGTTCTTAATATCGTAAAGCGTACCAGTCGATTTATAACAGTAGTAGACATCGCTAACTTTAGTCATAAAATTGCAGTTCCCTGTGGCATTTAAAGATGAAAAGAATGTTTAAATAAGGAGATGCCATTCTCAAAGAATATCCAGAATAACGAGCGCGCGATTTTAATTTTAGCGGCATCAATTTTTTTTTAGTAGATCTTTTTTTATGATCTCCCTGCCATCCTCATTCCCCGAAACGGTCCAACAAATAACGTAGACTGAAAACGACGGGGTTCTTTTTTTATTAATTAAAACTAATGAAGCAATCGGATTCAAAAGAATATTCTGGGATATAAGGGGCGGCCCCGGGCTCTTTCAGGATTGGCCAATGGAGTGGAACGTTCAATTAAAAATCCCTTAGAGATGAAAATAGATCGGCAAAACCGGTCTCAGGAATGAAAGGGGGATTTTGGTACTCAATAACGTATACACAAGCCAAGTTTTGGCGTTCTCAAACATCGATTTATCTCCAATCTCTCCTGGTTTTTGCATTGGTCGAATGCATGTCCGTATTCATATTTCATTGTGCACAATTTTGGTTGCATGTAAGGATCACTCGAACGAAGATTCGGTTCGGCTATCAGATTCGAGCTTATACACGAAATAACTGAAAAATATTCAACTAATTTCCGTCTCAAATCAAATATTTGAAAGCCGCAGAATGTACAATGCTTCGACGGTGTACACCTTAGAGAGCGAAGAGATAAGTGTAAATCTATTAGCAGATAGTGAAAGGGCTAGTCTATTGGAAGGTGAGCCCTTTCTTCCAAAGGGCCTGTATTGGGAGCTTCGAAATACTGAGGACTCAAATTGGTCCCTCCTACTTCCTTTCTCCGGGTCTCAGCTGGAGCACTATTTGACCTTACAGGCGGGGAAATTGTAGGAAGAACTCCACCTTTCGGATTCGGTTTACGGACCTGTAAACTGGCGAATTTTCTCCATTGGAGAGTGTATAACTGTTCCACATGCCATTGTGAAATCTAATATAATAATCTAATTAACAGTGAATAATGGGAAGGCATGTAATTCATTTGGAAATCGGACGAATACTAATTATCCGTCCGTCGCATAAATGTTGGAATCGGCGGCGTGTAAACATGGCGCCTGTGTTTAGCCGGGGCCTGCCACTTGTTCTCTAGGCCAGATTTGTCCACCGGTGTTGGAGATTATTCCTCGCCGAGGCCGCTGTGAATATAAGCGCTCGGACAGAATGTCACGTTCTCGTGTTTGCGCAGCGGGCTATTTTTGAGTTTCAACAACCAACTTCTATGTCGCCCACTTCTGTGTACCCGTGTGAATCATTTACATACATATGTGACCATATTATGCGATCAATATATAGTAGACCGTGTGTACCTCCAATACCAGGTGGTTTTACGATAAACTTAATCACTCGACATGAAAATGAAATACGACTCTAATTTCTATTCTAATTGAATGTTATATTCTAGTTGAATCCTTGTATACAAATTACATCACACAATGGCAAAATTTAGATTCGGTATCATTTGTTTATCGAGTATTTATCCCGCAACTTTCTGCCTGTAGGCGAACAGAAGTGATACAATATTCTAATTCTAATTATAGCGCTATTAGTTGATCGGCGAAGACACTGAGCTTCCCTCCGGTTAATAGCCAGGTGAGGTTGAAGAGCTAATGCGGGCATTATTATTCAGAGACGGGTAGCTAATTTCCTTAGAGCCATATTGAGCGGGCCCGCTTCCATCATCCTCTTATTATTGTCTCCTCGGCCAAATAACTTTATGGGCCATTAGGGCCCGGGGGGCACACCGGCACGGGCCTCCCTCCCTCCCTCTCACTGTCGGCAAACGGCCCGTGGAAATGGACAATTTCGTTTTGAATTTAAATGAGACGACCGCCGGATCCGTCAGTTTAATCCCGCGGGGTCTCCACCGGAGACATTCATGAAAATTGTCCCAATCTCATATTATTTTACGGTCTCAATGTCGTTACATTTTTATTGCCGGTAATTAAAACGTATCTAACGGCGGGATATTATGAGACGCATAATATGACCTAGAGTAACTAGCCACATTCCGATTACTACTTCAAGGACGACACTAGGTTCACATTCGCAGAAATCCGCTAGAATTCAGAACATATCTGAACATTAACAAAATAGTGTATTCCACACTATATACATATATAAATTCTTTATAAGAATTTAATCTTTCCATCTATTTTACAAAACATAAAAATTACCGTATTGAGACATACAGAGAAACTCGTGCCTGGACAAGGATCACTAAAAATTAAATTTCTATTATTTCATATATCGCTAAATTCGTGCAAAGCTATTTATTCAGCACAAGTGAGCGGTACAAAATTTCGTTGACTAAGCGAACTGAGACGCGGGGATATTTTACCTGAAAGTAGTTTGAATGTGAACAAAATGAGAAAGATGCTTTCCGGTACTCCGGCCAACCAAATGTATGGAAATCCTTCAAGACATTTGGAACTGATTTATGCCCAACTGGAAAGATATTCTAATCCCGGTACGAGAAGCGGTCGGGTGGAGCAACTAGTAAAAAATTCGCTTTTTCCGGAAGGCGCCAGCGCTATCTAGTCCGGGCCGTGACATCGGGCCACCTCTAAATCATCCCGCAGATATTTTACATTGGAATCGGTTCTTCATCAATTTCCAACGGCTCAGTTGACGGAAAATCATCAATCGTTAGTGAAATGTCGAGGAGACGTTCTTTTGGGTTCGATTGCTTCATTAGTTTTTTTTTACTTCAATAACTCTTTCGGGTTTACCGTATCCCCAGCAGCATTTCGTAAACGCAATAGAGAAGCTACTCACGCTATTAGATCTACTTTGAGGGTATTAACGCAGCGGTTGCAATGTTAGAAGTGGACGTGTTAAAAATTTGATAAAAGTTGATTTGTTATTGAAACAAAATTTACACCGTGATTCTCTGTTTGTTGTCTCTGTTCCGAACCGTTGGACCCAATCAATCCAAGCTGAGGTAATGCTACTGATGACTGATTCTCATTGCAAACATAATATAATAGGTGCGTTAAAATGTTCGACCGGAAAAAACAAGCCACGCTACTTACTCAGGCGTTCATGTTCAACATCCCCCATGCAGGCCGAATTTTTAAAATGACTTCCTGCCAATGTATATTTTCGTTTACCTGATAAACGATTCAGGAATACGTGTTGAAAAACCCTATATCGCGTTCTGTTAACGCACACGGAGTAACACTGAACACGCCATTGGTGATACCAAATTAAACATTGAAACAATAAATATCTCGTGCTTGGAATCATAGGAATTTTCCACGTTTTAAATATTTGGGAATTTTCTGAGAGGTTGAGTGTATACTTAGTTCAGGCTGTATTTCTGGGTCTGGGACAATAAATTTCGGGTTTAAACTGATTACAACCAAAGAATTGTTGGCCATTTTGGTTCGTAGCTCAAGTACTGGAACTTTGTGTCATAACTATGTAAGTTATATCAAGAAAAAGGAAAATTGGACGAAAATAATGTTCCTATTTTCACCAAGACAGGTATCGACAGTCCTCTAGTTTTATATTTTAGGGTGGTATACTGCTGTGGCATATTTCTTGCAGTATAAATCTCACATGTACTCGTAGTGAAGTTTTTTTCGGTTTTAATCTTAAAAAATGCAAGCTGTAACAGTCTTTAGGCACAATGACCTGGAAAACTCTTAAACTATTCAAAACGTAATAACAATATTGTTCAACATAAAACCGGTGGTGTAAAATAAAATGCTCGTAAATTTTTCCGTGGCTCCAGCGTCGTGAAACAAATTACAGAAATATTCCCCGAGGGGCCCTCCCTCTTGCTGTCTCTTTTAACATATTTTGCTTCCTTATGAGAGGATTTCCTTCTAATTTTCGTGTAGGATTAAAGAGGCCCCTGAGCTGGTCTAGTTGAAGTTATACCTGCATAATTAATAAGGTCAACTGCCTCCAAAACTATCAACTTTGTTTGTGGAGATTAACATAGCTTTTTTCTTGTAATTTTAATGAAAGGAAAACTTGTCTTAGATCTGAAATCCTGATAGGCATTTATCGCTAAGAACACAGGGTGTTCGAATCGTTAAACGAGGCGTTATCAGTGACCGCGATTTTCACGTTTGTTTCCCATTATTTTCATATTTTTCCCCAGATTTTTCCAACGGGCGAGGGGTTTTTTCTGTTAGGGAGTCAGAGAGCTCGGGGTCCGGTATTGGTGCCAACTTTCATGAAAAGAGGGCCTCGCGTAAAGCAGGCCTCGGCCTGTGCTCTACTTGGCTTTCAAAAAGCCGTGCCGCGCTTTCTCATTAACTACTGAAGACCGCCACCCTCCACATCCCCGCCCCCGCCACCGCCGCCGCCGCCACCAACCGCTGAAGTCCCCGTGGCTTTGGTCGAGGTCTGAATTATATTTTACAAAGAATAAAACGGTTCCACTTTTAGTTGCCGCTTCAAGCTCTTTTAATTACGGCGGGGAGGGCCGCCACCTTGGCCGCTTGTTGTTCTTTTCACCGGCTCTTCTCCGGCGGGCTTACCCTTCTGATCCCCCCTCGGATTTCGCCCGTTATAATGTGGAGAGAGTCTCGCCTTGTTTAGGCCGGAAGCTGTGCCCCTTTTATCTCCCCCTTCCACCCCCCGGGCCTATTCATATTAATTTGTGCGGTTCCTTTACACGAGATAAAGCGTTGTTGATCCGGAATACCCTTGTTTCGCCAAGTCGAGTGTACCGTGGAGGTAAACAATATATTTCATCTATAGAGACCTTATGGTTAACGTTTCTTTCTCGGCCTTCCCGTCGCCTGTCGTTTCTTTGGGCCTTCGCTAAATCGACTTTGATATTGAGTAATTGAGTAGTGGATGAACTATAATACGTAAGAGTTATGAGGAAAATTAAGCACATTTTTGAATATTCAGAATAATAATAGTTATTGAATGATTACGAAGATTACAGATTAATTTATTTCTCAGAATAGATCACGTATTCCCTCACCGACGCTTATCATTCGACATGGAGAGTTGATTTAAAGATTTTGCTTAGAGAAACGGAATAAAGAACAATAGCCCAATGTTACACTCACTTTTAGCTATCTGGTCAAAACATGTATTGTAGCGAAAACTAAGGATCCGTAATTTATGACTTGTTGGATTCCATAAGTGATAACTCAGTATTGCTACGCCGATCTTAAGTGTATTTATTTTTATAAAATAGGTACGATAAAATAAATATTTATTATGTATTTTCCTTAACCACAATATGACCTGTATGTTGAATATAGTTCAAGTATCTTCAAGTTCGACGTATCATTAAAAGGATTCAAGTATTTTATTCAGAAATCAGCGAAGCGGAATATTTTAATTAATGACGATTTCAGAATAGCCCTTTCGGTAGAAACGGTCACATTATTTTTGTCAAGGGTCGGTACACAAACAATTGGAAGTGGGCGATCAGCGCGGAACGAGTTTTGGAATATTCAGTTCAACAATTGAGCTTAAAATAACCGGCACATTGTTGGTAACGAGTAGGCGCAATCATTTTGTCCAAACTTTATTGACGGCCTCCATTGAGATTCTCGGCATTATTCAATTGAAAATTTGTCGATGGATAACAAAATTTGAAATTGAACTCCAACGAATATTTATACAGGAGAAGTCGGGCTCTGGCCGAAATAACTACTGGGGGTCGATTCTCAACTCCATTCAATTCAGACCATTCATAGTCGATTTGCCCTTCTTTTATTAGATAACTGCGAAACGACATTTGCATCGATATTACTTCAAAACACTTGAGAATGGGGTTGAGAGAGTGAATGGGTTTCAAAACCCTTTCGCAGGCATTCCAAGAAAAGAATCAATACTGCTGCAAGAGTTCGGGTCAAACAACTTTCAACATTTAATGACAACTCAATTAGTTCGGGATCACCACGTTTGTTAATATATCAGAGCTCGCTGCTTTGGTATTTTCCCAGACCGGAAATTTGCAAATAAGTTGTCTCTGCGGCGGTGCAATTCTATAGCTAGGAGCATATTTGTGCGCTCTATTTTCAGGAAATGCTCCCTTTACTTCCATTGAACAGTTTTAGATGACGCCTCCTATGGAGGAGCAGAAGCTGATGCTCGATCAACTCGGCTGGCACAGGAACGAGTAGGCTGACTTGACACTTGTTCACAACTGGCAGGCAACTCTGATGATTAATCACTTATTATAAATTGTTGTCATCACAGTGATTAATTGGCCAAACACGGCAAGGGGTGGATTCATGGACAGGCGGGGTACCCTTATCAGGCGGAACTATCTTATCCTGGCAAAATCCACAACGTTTACTTACGGTTAAACTTGATTATTGGTGTGATCATGAATTTCTTATAGGTTGCACAACTTTATCTCAATCTGAAGAACAATATTTATTTTTAAGTTTTTTTCACTATTTCCAATAATAATTGGTGAGGGTTTCGAATCTTGTTTCATCATGACAACCTATAGTTGCCATTGCGACAGTGCAAACTGGAGGCCCCACCATGCCAAAGTGACTCACCAACCTACCTACGAAAAAGTCACTTTAGATGGTAAGTAGTCCGAAACCGGTTTGGTAAAAGACCAAACAGCGGGGACAGAAGAAGAACGACGACGGAACTTGAAATATGTCTTAAATACTTAATTACAGCACTCAGCAGAAACTGAAGAACTTAATTCCATTCAATTATTGACACATTTAACAGTGCACTTTAATTGACGCTTGGTACGGCGATATGATTTATTTATGATTCTTGATGATCTTCTGTTTCCACTTATTGATATGGTCTTTTCCTAGACACGTTTCGGCTGCTCACCATCTTCAGTATATAGGTCAGACACTGTCTATGCTGCTATCCAGTCTGAACGTATACTGTGTATAAATATTGTTCGCCTTTGTTACTGTACACATTTTTTACGGGTGTATTGAGATACAGTGAGGTGGGCTGCACTCCGGGCTTGAATAGAATTCGACCAATTAATAGAATTAGAATAAGTTTGGACGGAGTTTTTAATTATTTCGTTGTTTTGTTTCAGAGGATGGGTAGTGTGAGAGGGGAGGATGTGCCTTACGTACTTGGGTTGCCTTTGGTCGGGGGACAGCCATTCTTTCCGCATAACTATACCTCCAAAGACGCCGCCGTCTCTAAACAGCTGATACGCTACCTCGCAAATTTCGCCAGAAAAGGGTAAGTGAATATTTCAAATACTCATTTTCCGTTTGCGTGTGAGACGGTCCGGTAGGCGCATATTCTATTTATATCGTGATTCATAAAGCCCATATTTATTCCTCCATTCGGCGCGCGCCGGCATAATTTCCAACGGGGCTATTCAAAGCGCTACTTTCGTAGGCCGTTTTTAAGAAAAACGGCCCCGTACTCTTTCCCGAAACTTTAACTTTACCATAACAATGCAAATATATTCCATCAAATTATCATTAAATTAATAGTTAATTATGTTAAAAGAATACATATATTTTAACATTGATTTTTTATTCAATAGTAAGATCACCATAGCGTAATCAGAATAACTTATTCCACAGTTTATAAACCTGCAACGAATGTTCCCCCAACAAATTAATAATGATGTAAAAGTGAATTAAATTAAAGATGTAGGATGTGCTCCTTAATGAATATGTACTTTTACTACGTTTTTATTTATCAGTTAATGAAATGTACGACTGGTAACCCTCTTGGAAAAAATTTGAAAACTCTAGAATGAAATGCAGATATGTAGTTCATTGAAATATTGATCGTTATCCTCATGAGTCTCCAATTTGTACTCCGAGTTTGGAAAAACTAATAATTTTATTCCTCTATGCTGTTGTTAATTTTATTCACTTTTTTGAAATGTTCATAAAGGGACAACTCTCTGCGAATCGCGCCTTTCTACTTCTTAAATCGTGATAAAAGTCAACGGGGGCTCTGCTAATGTAATTGAGGCTGTACATTCTCTCAGTTGGAAGATTGTAATCTATGTAAGCGGAATTTCATTGAGATTAAGTATTGTCAGAGGTTGTGCTGTGAAACTGGAACAGGGGAACTGCCGCCACGTGAAGATGACAAATGGCGATGGGTGGAGTTACATTTTTAGTTTCATTTGCAATGCACATCCTCGCCCCCACGCCAATGGCACGCACTTTATCACCTGTAAACTTAGAGCATGTCAAAGCAAGTGCCTAATAAAGCTCTCTATAGACCCCGAATCGACGGACTTCTTTCGGAAACGCATCAACATTAAAAACAGCAAAGCACAAATAAAATTATTAATCAAGTTTTAAAATCAGCCAGATTAAATGCGCCAACGCGCAATGAATGTTGTTAATATACATTACAACTTTATTATTGTAAAATAATGAAGTGAATTGTTTTCTGAGGGGCATCGAGACGAATGCAATCATCACCAGCGATCAAAATCGATTCTACATCGCTTACTTCATTGTAAATTAATGGAATTACACAAAACAATGTTCTATATTTTAAAGGATTATCAAAAAATTGTCAGTACCTACCCTTTTAGGGGTTAGTTATAACATGAAAATACATACGGTGTTTTTTAGTCAAATATTCGACCACCTTCTTTCTGCTAACAAGCACGCAATTATGTAAAATTTAACAAACAATGTACGTCAACAACAATAGCTGTCCCTGAATTGATATGGCGGATGGTATAACATTGAGATGGAATATCCCAATCTCTGTACCCCGCCGATTCGGGTTTCACGATCGGGTTACAACATAGATTATGCACCTAGCACTGCAGGTTGTTCTAATGAGCCTACTATTGTGCAACACAACGCCTGCTTTGTAATATTCGGTGATATTTATATCGCGGAGGAATTTAATCAAGCGAGATACTTTGTCAAGAATTTAATTTGCAAATTTTGCAAATAGTGAGTTTCGATCTATTGCCTGTAAAAAAAATTACAGATAAGAGGAAGAGAAAATATGAACGTTTCTCGAAGTGCTTCGCGCGAACGGGGTATAAAGTTTTGGTATTCCCACAGCTTGATAAATGCCCGAATTCAACTTTTTGGACTTTTTTCTCTTCTCTTTCTACGACCCTGACACCGAAAAGTGTGAGAAGTGCCCGCCAGTAAATCCAGGGCGTTAGTCTACCGTCCCCTCCCCATCATCCTGCCCCCTTGAACTCTCCCGGCCGAAAATTTAATTATCCCGGGAGAGAGTGAGAGAGAGGAAGAGGGAGAGATAGGAAGAGAAATAAGTTGTCTCTTCTTAGTTGGTGGAAGAGAACGGAATACTTTTTTAATGAGAATGTATGTCAACCATTAGTATGAAGCTGGGGGTGTATCCCGGCGAGAGTAGCGACCGCCCCATATTTAAGCTTTACGACTGTTATGAACACTCTAATGGCTTTTCTTCTCTTTTTGTTTCCCCCAGGTTCTATCCCACCTCATTCGGACTGCACTCCTTACTTATGTTTCCAATGGAAAGAATTTATCTGATCGTGCTTTTAATTTTCTTTTTTTATATTTCGGGTCACCGCTAAATTTTTTTAAGTTATATGTAGTCACAGTTCCGCAGTGATGCGGAGGTCCACCCATTGATGGTTCACCTTAATTTAAATCTTTTTCAGCATAGAATCCTTTTAGAATATTGTTGTAGCATTGTTAATTAAAAATTATGGATATTCACTTCGTTGTTGTGGAGCGATAAAATTCTTATAACACGAGTAACCATCTTCCGAATGGCGTGGGAATTTTTCTCTAATTTATTTGAAATGAGAAATTACTTTCCTTTGTCAGACGGATTCGCTTTGGCCGAATCCAACGCGACCCATTTCCCATTAGGGCCGGAATATATACGTTAAACTGACTTATCATTCTGGCTCGTTTTATTTTTCATTCTGTTCTTCTTGCGGAGTCGGCTAATAGGTCGGCGGCCCCTGGGAAATTACTCGCCCCCAATTCCATTTTCAAATCAAACTGGTAAAACCCCACTACCCTCCACCAACCACCCATCACCCCACCATTGGCCACATCCCACTATCATATGGGCGGATATGCATAATTTTTAAAAATATAAACGCTCGGACGATAAAATCGATCGGAAAATCTTCCTATATATGCGGGGCTCCATGGAAGTTGGCAGTAAAACCCGAGGCGGACTATGTAGGGGGCTCTCGGCCTACAGTAAAACCGGAAGATATACAACTGGGTTGTGGAGGATTCCGATCATCCGGCGAAGCATGGAAAGGAGAATACAATAAATTATAAATATTTTCAGGGAGATGTTTCGTTATTTAGGTTATCGGAAGGAATCCCCAGATTTTAAATTAAACCCCATGCTCGGATTGGAAGTGACAAATATAATACTATTGTACCTATAAATATAAATACTCCAACGTTTTATCTCATCATATTGGGGTCCTCCAGAATATTTCTCTTGTAGATACGGTTCTTCCAGCTTGAAACGTTTCAAACCCTCCAGGGCCATTAGATTAATTCTTTCGCTGGCTGAACAGCGTGGCATTTATGATGGGGAGTGCTTTCATTACTGCCTGAACATATTGAATTTTCCGGCTCTCGCCGTGTTTTCAGGGAGTGGAAAAACCCTCGATGAAAACCGTAAGCGGGAATGGTTCCGGAAAAGAGACCAGCCTGTCGTATTCCTCTCAACGTTCAACAGAGCGCCAAATATGGCGAGAGATACTCGTTCTAACAATAATCTTTATAATTATAAAATCGTATAGGTGATGGTATTGCGAACAAAAATCTAGAATTAAAAAAAGGACCTTTGAAATAAGGAATGGGGTAGCGCCAGAGCGCCATTCTGAATTTACTGTCGGTTTAAAGCGGCGTGGGGAAAGGTCGGGGCCACGACTTAACGACGACTTGAAAACTTTGGTCGCAGGCGAGTAATGCTGTTTGGCGGCCCCGGCCAAGCCAAAACTTAAATTGCATTTTTCAATTTAATTTTTGCCCCCCGCCACGCCCAGAACTTCCAAAAGGGGAGCCCACAACTTCTAACACGGCTCCAACTCAATCTCTGAAGGCGGCGGCCGAACTCATTAGACTACGCTTCTGGGACTCTCAGGCGGCCCACATACAACACGTGGAAAGCTTGCGGTTACACGGCCCCCTACACTATAAAAATTTCTAAATTGAAATAATGTACCCGTTAACGAACAATGTTGCCGGTACGCCTGGCGAAATGTTAAAATAATAATGAATGAAAATGTACTCACAATAATAAAAAATATATACGTCATATCCAGTAAATAGGAGACAGTAAGACTTCAGAGTTGAATCATGCCTACGATATCCTATGTATATTTAAAGAAGACAAACGCTTTATTGGTCCTAAGAAATCACAAATCAACCAAGAATATAAAAACTTAAACAAATAAATAATAAAAATCAAAATAAAAAATTCAAGTACTTAGTATTCTCAGAAGCACTAAACTCATTGACTGTACCCAATCAGCAAACACTGTAACTGATATCTGATTAAATTTTATTTTCCAAATTGCCAATGTTTTCTCGAATTATGTAAGCAGTATCTTATTATTTGTTAATTTTCCTGGTCATGAAATTTTGATCAGTTAAAATCTACTTAGTAATTTCGAATAATACTTTGATCTCATAATCTGTATATGTATCCCATAATCGATTCTGAATTATCTCCACGATAACGATATTGGGTATTATAATATGGTTATACCCTCGAGTAATAAGACAGATGGTAATTAACCATTCTCAGTAACTGTATGTTATTCATTCTTACATATTATAAGAATTATATTAATTAACAAGACTAGCACAATAGTAAATCAGTGATTAGAGACAGAGCTCAAAATGATGATCTAATTGCTTTCTCGTAAACTCCTCCGCGCGGTCAAAGATATATTCACTATGCAAATTGAAAACGGGTTTTTAAACCGGAAACAATGCCGCCTACATTCAATTATGGAATTAATAATTTTACTGAAATAAAATCTATAAGAGTGCCAACAACTGTCTACTAAATTTAATTATAATAATATAATTTCATTTTATAAATGGGAAATCCTAACGAGCGTGCCTCGTTTTCATCTCTGATCGTCGGCTGTATTATTCAACAGAGGATTATCTAATCGTGCAAAATCTATCTATCCCTTATTAATAAAGGGAAATTCAATTTCGAAAGTTATTTACGATAAAGGAACAGAGGGAAGTGAAGAGTTCAAATAAGACAAATTGGAAAACGTAAGGGGGAGGGGGGTAGGGAAAAAATTGGAAAAATTGGAAGAGTGGAAAACGGAGGGAGAATAAAAGGTGGGATGAACTTGTTGAAAACTATTTGGGAAATGGGAAAACTGATTCAATCGGCTGAAACTTGTGTCCCGTTGAGTAAGTCTTTCAATCTGGGATCGCCTCAATCCTGACGGCTTGATTTAAGTTTACCGCCAGGATAAGGGCGTTTCCCGAACTCGGGGAGCAACAAGCTTCCCATTCTCATTAATTGAATAAGCTTTCAATCTAAAGATCAAAGGACACATTCAACTGCATCGGACAGGATTAGACAAGAATCAACCTTTCTACAGGGGGACAAAAAAGAAATAATGTTTCCTCTTATATTGTTCAAAAATATAATTTAACAATAGCATTATACTATATATATATGAATACAAGGAGTTCTGTCTGGGGGCCAATCTGCTAGGAGTACCTAATTGGATATTTTAAATTCTCTCTGTCTCTCAGCTTGTCCTTAATCATAATAAAAGCCATTATTTAAATCCATTATATGTTCGCTTTATAATCATTTTTACATCCGCCGTAATTTTAGCAATTACAATACATAAACGGTGACAGGCCCAACCACAAGACCAAATAGATGAGTGGAAACGCGAAAATTGCGTGAGTAATGGTCCTTGCAATACATACGAACGAGGGAAAAATCTATTTATTAAAAAGTATTTGTCAACCTTAAAACGTGAGTTGGAATCCACATACAAGACTCAAACGACCAAAAATTACATTCGTTATATCATATCGCACCGTTATTAGATGTAATTTAAAAAATTGTAGGTGTAACTTAAAATAAAAAAGAGAAAAATGAGGGAAAATAGTAATATTTGTTTGTGCCAGGGTCATCCCTATACGAGTTAGATTAAATGCCAACAATTGGGATGGCATTCGCACCCTCCCCCGCCCGAAGTGTTCATTTCTCGTTCTAAACATGCCGCTCGTTTAGGCTAATACTTGGAATGGCGTTTAATTACACAGATTGTGGCCGTAAACGGGCTAGGTGGGCGAGTTGATTGCGCCTATTCCAAACGGCGATAATACTACTTTCAACGGTCGCCGCCAATCCCCCCTCACCATAATGGAATGAATTAAAAGCGCAATTTGGTGTAATGTTTTTTTTAACCCGCACTCAACATTCCCCCCCGACATCGTTAATTCCAATGCAATATCGGTTGCCCATTACAGCCGCGGTACATTCATTAGATACAGACGTGAAAATCGATCGCGTCATTACCAGGAACGGACGTATCGGATTCGAAGTATAACCGAACACGAGGCGTATAATAAATGTTACATACGCGGAATTCTACATGAATAGACAATGCAATTCCATTTTCTGAATACTCGGATCGAGTGAAATTTTAATTCATTCATTCGATTCGACGGCCTCAGTGAACGTTTTGAACTTAGAACTTACCTTAAAATAGCAAAAATGGCGAGAATAATTAAAATAAAGATTGTTGCAGAACAACAGAGAGGTATTAAGACGAGAACATCCATGGGAATGAAATTCTCACTGATGGGATATTCTGTATTATATGAGAGGGGCATAAAATATACCGTTAATTTAATTGTACATTATTGTACTCATTATGCTAATGCATATCTTAGATCGATAAAACCCTGAGAAAAATATCTTTTTTTAGCTGTTTTCCAAAACAAGAACGTATAATAATGAAAATCCAGTCACCGTCTAAAATAAGGTTCCATATAAATGTGTGTCCTAATTAGGAGTTGTCAGTTGTCCTAGTTGTCAGGAGGCAACACCTGACGCCATAAAACTGTTTATATTGAATAATCAATTTAAATTGTAGATATTATTAAAATATTCCGTTTTCCCTGTTCCAGAGGACAGTCCGAACTAATATTTCATAGGTGGAATTATCGAACGGCCCTTTCCAAATAAGAGGAAGGGCCTCGGGCCCCGATAAATCGACAAGGGGCTCGTTATTTGCCTGTTCGGCGTCAGTTTTGGGATAATAAATACCGGAGTGGTATTTTACGACGCTGATCCGGTCGCGTTTGAGCGCGATCCGAACTTTATAATATGTGAAAAGTTGGCCTCGCCGGGCAAAAAGGGCCCCGGACTCCCGGTGAATACTAACGAGGGCCCCAGTTCTCCTAGGGCCTCCCTCCCACCCCCACCCACCGCTCAAGCCGGCAACCGTCCACCGCATATTATTACCAGCGGGCCCTCTTGTTTAATCGCTGAAGCATCCTGTCAGCATTTTCATTGCACGGGCGCAATATCCATGGATCGGCACTCGGTCAATGCCCTTTAGTATTATGCCTGTTTAGTAACAAAAATGAAAGAACGAAAACAAGAGACAATTCGGCACTTTACCATCGGTAACGCACCACAAATCGGTACTTTTTTTGTGATAGTGATCTAAAATTTTGTCATATGATCGGCCAGCATAAAAGGCGTAAATTTATCAGAAATATTAATAAAAAGAAAAAAATTAACCGAAGTTTATTTTATGATATTCATCGATATGTGATCTGAGCGCATTCCTCTCACATATTATTGGTTATAGCGCATATTGAAATGAACATTTCTCGGTACTGATCATATTGGAAAGGACATCGTAAATTCTGTATAAACTCATCAGCCAAAAACGCTGCATATTTTAGCGACAGAATACTTCAGCATTACTAGAGGTGTGTCACAGAGGTAATGAAATTTGTTGGAGTTCGTCAATTTAATTTTTGCCGTGGGTCCCATTTGTAATCATTTCCACTCGGTACGGATTATGGAGAAATGTAATAAATGTAAATTCGAGCCTCCTCTTAATTAGTTACGGACGTGAACCCGGAATAACCGGAAATCCCTGTAAAATGTTTATCGTCATTGTTTAACACCTGAGCCAGTATGTGTGTGTGTGTGTGTGTGTGTGTGTACCTTGAGAATCGATCCAATTTAGTATTGGTGCTGCGGGAAAGCGTGAGCGTGATAGAATGCGGAATCGGTGAAAAATCATGAATGATGCATGGACGGATAGATGGCCCCCGCCATTGTACAGTGTTCGCTGGGGAAGGGGTGTCCCCACTGTACACATCGGCCTGCCTCTGTGTACGTACAGCTTTCACGTCTGTACACAGCCCGCCCACTTTCGGTACACACTGTACACGCGTCCGCGCTCTCTTTTTATATATAATTTTTTTTGGTTCTCTTTTCACTCGGTATTCTCCGCATGGCCACCACTTTATTGGTTCCCGCCGTTGTCCCCCCGCACATACAGATTGTTCGGTCCCCACCTTGTTCTATAAGAAAAAAAATATCTGAACATGTGTACCTCCAGAAATGTTTTCTTCGAATAATTCAACCCATACGCTTCATAAACTGCAAATGAGCGTGAGCCAAAATAAATAGTTCGATCCAGTCACTAAAATGCCCTACTGATTATGTAATGCAACCCCTTTCTTAATGACGAAAATGGAGAAGGCCATACCGGCGACAGAAAGTAGGACTCGCGCGACTATCCTGATTTCCTCGATTCTATCTTTATTTCCTTCAAAGAATGTTCAGAAAATGAGGCTCCTCTTATTTGCATGATGCTAAATTAGCCCTGCTTTGGCTGCTCGCCATGTACCGCGCTAAACAAGTAATAAATTAGAGAAACAATCAGCGTTTCCAACAGCGTCAATAACCCAAGAGCGAATAAACATCTGCAGCTCTACAGCGGACAATTGCGAAATAACCGCTGTATTTTTTCCTATTATTTAACTGACACTTTAATTGATGTTTACATAGATACTGGGAATAATTTTTGTCTGTCATACTGTGTTAGCGCTTAAGTATAGATTAATAAAAATGAAAATATTTTATATTATAAATGACACATTTTCTTCCATTTTTTTGGTTCCAATTTTCTTCCAGCGTTAGATCTAAAATATTTTATACGGAGTATTGATAAGAAATCGGTTTTGTCGTGCCGGCTATGAGAAATTAGTTTTCGGACGTCTCAATTTCTAACCGCCGTCTCATGTATATTTAATAAGTCGGCCAATACGCGCTAACTAATGACGCGAGCGGTAGAATAATCACGCGTCCAGCTCGGCTGTGAAAATAACGACAATCATGTTGAACCCAGCCACTATTAGCCCGTTACAATTCAATCTGGACAGCGTTCAAATCGACGGACAATCGAGCCGAATGCATTAGGAGAGGCCCCATTATACGCTCACCTTCAGACCTCGAATACAAAACTCGAGTTTACGCAAATTGGTCGAACCCGATCTGGGGAGGAAAAAAACCGCTGGCGTCGTTCGCTTTTCCGAGAAAAGTGATACTCCGTATTTGTAATTAACACCGCGAGCGAGCTGCTCCCATACGCCGCGCGGGAACATAAGGGTGTTAGCAAATAAGTCCAATTGTCAGCAACAAAAAATATTTTCTAAACATAAAAATTATATCGTAATTTTTATGTTTAAAAAATATTTTTAAACGTTACGTTTACGTTTATATCGCAATCATTTTGAAATACATGATTCGTAGTCCGAGGGTTTTGGAATAGCATACAGTGAGCGAATCACGTATGTCAAGCAAATAAATGTATCGCTTGTTTCCTCGACTATTAGTTGATGATAAGATTTGTCTTCTAGCCATCGACAGTAGGTTTGCAGTTTTCTATTTACGTTAGTTTCGACTGGTCCGAGGCAATGACCGCTTTTTTAAAAGTTCTGAAATATTAACTCCTCTTACCGTCGTTTCCTCCTCGCGAACCTTCTTTATATATTCTTCTCGTAACAACTTAAAATCTACAATCTTTTAGATTAGCTAAACAATACTACAGGGTGTAATAGTTTTAGTCGCGTGTGTAATATTAATAAACTATATGAAGACAGAATAATTGAATATGAAATACATCGAAAACTTTACTGGCCGATAACTCAATTCCGAGATGTCCCTTTTTTAATCAATTTGCCTGCAGTTACCTGGACACAACTTAAACTCGACTCTTATAGCGCGTAAAATGCATCCCGGTATATGGGTCCTTGTAAAATATAGCAATTTTCATTATGTGCGCAGCACTCCGTTCGGCGTTGAAGTCAAAAACAAACTTGCCGGAGTTCACAATTTACTCTTCAAACAGTACGGGGGGAATTCTGAATTACATTTTGTTGGCGCTTCGCAAAGCAACGACGGCGATACGACATTTCCAGAGAAATTTCTGATATGATTTTTACAATTACGTATAAAAGTATTATTGTGTTGAATCATTTTATTGAACAATATAAATTAATGATAATATATTTTGAAATTACGCGCAGAAAAACCTTAAAGAATTAAGTTCTCTACATGGATACCGTACACCGGCCTGTACAAGGTAATATAGCCATTGCATTTCTGATTTATTTTGAATTAATCCTGTCTGTTTGGTCCTAATAAAATTATGCTGTTTTACTAAGATTAAAGCGTTTCTATCTTTATATTTTGAATATTTCCACAATCTAACAATGAAATGGTTCGGTTTTTTGAACAATCTGCTGGTCAAGAATTGTCTATGCACACAAATTGTATAGATGACTTTTCTTATGCATTCACCTCCCTCGATCACTTTGCTGCTATACACATATCTTATATATATGTTCACAGATGTACTTCTGTGTACCTTTTGGTAATTATATAACCAGGTTCGTGCAGCATTTAAACTTTGTCACGCCTTTCGCGGTATTATGAAATAATGTATTCGTGCGATGTGGAATCGAACGGAGTAACGAAAAGTGCGATTGTAGAACACGATGCCAAATGCTCGTCTAAACAGAGGAGAAGATGCTGTGTCCTGTTTATTTTGAATGGTAACTGTTTATTTATTCCTTTTGGTCAGCGTGGTCCGGCGCATATCCAATTGTCATGACTTCAGTTTCAGAAGAGGTCGAGTCAGCATGACTACCACATAAATTACAGTTATCAATATACAAGTTCAAATTAAAATAATAGTAAATTAAATGTTATGATCCGTTTATAATTTAATATATACTGCAAAGGAGGCAATAAGATCTATATAATTTGTTCTTACTACTTTATTTATTTATTCCATATATATTATCACAGATATTATAACTTTGACGTATCTGAATTTTCATTAAGGAATGAATAAACCAAAGAAATATAAATATAAAATGAAGATTTAACAACAAGAGAGTTGAAAACAAAACGAAATTTCGCCTTGTACAAGTAAATTACAACATCAATGTTTAATCTGTCTTGGATGAAGAGATGTTGAAACATTTTTACGACTAAAAGAGTGAATGCCGCATTTACAAGTGTATCGTGGATAGCCCCTGTTCACTAACAGTCCTGAAACGTTTACACTTTGCTCAGATAGCATGGGCGAATAAAGCTTAATTTGAAGTCTCACTTTGGTCTTTGACTGAATTTGGATTTCAATGTTGTCTAAATACATTCTGCTGAACTTCGATACATCTTCTACGCAATATTTGCTCCGTTGTATTCAAACTTGTATCAGGACAGCACCGTGCGACCACCTCCTCCTATGGGCAATATTTGCCTTTGCAAAAATTCACACCTGCAAAAGTGTTGCAAGTTTTGTTTGTTGCACAAACGAAGTAAACAACAATAAAAAAACAGAATTATTATAGATGCCGACGTTACATACGAAACAACCAATCTCATGGATAGAGTTACGTGTGGCGGCCGCCACCTCGCTCGTTATTATTTACCTCACGTACCAAATTACGGGCCGCTTTACATTATAATTTGTACAATTGTTGTGTTCCCCGCGGTGTGTTTTGTAATACCTTATTGATATACAACAGGTGCTTTTTCGCATCATTTAAACTCAAGGTACACTAGTTATTTTAATACTTAATCTGTTTCCTAACTAATGTTTTACAAAGCATTGTATACGCTATTGTACTGAATTTGCATTATAATTTCAAGCTTGTCTAAGGAATTTGATCTGGCCGAATTTGTGGTTGGTTTGGAAAATCGTCACCAGTCCTTGTCCCCTTTCCCGTTTTAATTTTATATTCTCTTGTCATAATAAATAGTTTTATTTCTACCATTCGGAAATAAAACAACGCAAGATTTTATCTTAGATACTTGTTATGTTGTTGCGAGTCTTAGGAATACATTTTCGCTTATTTATTTAATGGTAACCACCGAACAGTTCGGAGAGTTTATCGGCCCAATCTTCTTACACAGCAGTAAGTAACACATTCCCAAAATGTAACTGAAATTGAAATTCACTGAATGTTGAAAAGGGAAATTTGGGCATTAAACATATTAAAGACGGACACGATAGTGACACGACAGGGACAATTCTCCCAAATACTCAGTTGATTCGGAAAAAAACGCGCTTTCTATTCATTCAAAACTGTGACTGAAAGCCATCCCGGGCCGCTTCTTGTTTGAAATACAAAAATCGACGTCGTTTTGGCACATGCCAGTTGGCCGACCGTTCTGGCGTGTGACACGGAATGTGAAAAGTACACTAAAGTAAAAAAGTAGAAAAGAAACCTGGCCGAGGACAGAAAGGCTCGTCACCAGTCCGAACACAAACCATGCCGCCTGACACATATTTAATAAAACAATCGTCTCCAATAACGTTATTGGGCCCTGTTCTGTAACAGATTTTACGCTGTACGAATTCTCAGAAATTTCTCTTTATTGACCAATACGATGATAAAGGTAATTCTGTCGGCAGTAATTTATTGAAAAGTGTAAATTACATTCAGTAAAAACGGCCAACAAATCATGTCGCACTTTAAAATTCAGTCGGGCTGAATGAGCTGTTTCAATTTGAACTTTCCTTTTTTTCCCAATTAAAACACAGTCGTGTTTTTCAAAATTGATTCTCCGGAATAATAACGTGAACCAATTTGATACCACCGACAATGTTCGGACACAGTTTTTACAACCGAATGAAAACCGACTGTTTTTATTCTGCTCGATCGAACTTTTGGCAAGGGGCGTAAAGAATAAGGCTATAAGGCTGTAAGTAGTCATATGTAGTAATAGGGAGGAAAGTCTGTCGGTACTATAGGCCGGGGGTATGTTTAAAGATGGCGGTGGTGGCTCTTCTACAACTCAACCCTCGCCCGTTCTCAAACTCCAATAAAAGGTTTCTCCGCAATCCGAATCTTCAAGCCTCTAGCGTGTGTGCCTGTGCGAATACCAACTTATCAGCGAGCGGCCGCCTCCCCCTCCCCCACCCCTTACCACCGCTGCTGCTCCTCTCAACTTGGGCTAGATACTAAGTAGTAGGACGGGAAGGGGTTTAAAGTTTAAACCGAAACCACAAGTGAGAGTTTAAGACGCCGGCAGAGTTTAAGACGAGGCGGGGCCTTATAAGGGATTATAAGGCTGATCTTCGGCTTATCGCAGCATCCGAAACGAAGCCCCCCCTCCCACAACGTCTATATACGCAAAAGGAGGGATGAACGAGGCCCGAATATCGGATGCGGTGCGCCAACCCAAATCGTTCCGGCAACCCGATTTCTCCTTTAATGTCGGTAAATCCCGACGGGTAAATCCGAAGAAAATTTCAGCGCCTTTCGGAGCTCCAATCAAAGCTGAAACCTTCCACTGTAAACGGAGGACGGAAGAAGAACTCTCGGGCTTAGCGCCGGAAAAGGTTGGATGAGTTTTCTGAAGGAAGATTGAGTCCGACTAAATTGGAAATGTACGTCGATTCAACATAAACATATAAACAACTGGCAAACACGGCTTCGGCCAACTGACCCGGATTCAAATAAAGGCGGCGGATTTTTAATTCAACCGCAATTTGACTTTAATATTATTGGGTCTTATATTCATTTAAGCCGCAGGACGATGATGGGGGTGCTTTGCTCGGAAACGATGAAAAGAATCCGGCAAGGATGAGCCGGAGAGGATGTAGTGACCGTTTTTAAAAATATATTTCCCTGAAATTTTCCTCCTGTTTGATGTTTCCCGGTATCCTTGATTTTAGCCGGCTCGTAGTGACCGTTTGTACAGTGTACAGTGTATTTGCCCGGGTGTCAGATCGGTGGGCTGTTGGTGTATTTCACTGACCGGAGGTACACACTTAGCCCGAGCCGTGTACCCGGAACGTTCAGTTCCAGGCCTGAATTCAGAATTGGATTTCTCTCTAAACGAACGTCAGCCGGGAAACATTTAGAAATCCGCGGTCCTCCCTCTGTCTCAGATTGGTTGTGTGATGTCTCTGCCCCCTCATCCCCCCACGAGTGCCACATCCGAGCCCTGTCATCCCCAGATGAATGATCCTCCGCCCCCCAATCCCTTTGGGAAACCCGGCTTTCGGGGCCCGCTTTGCGACCGCATTAAGCGATTTTCGGCCCAAATTATTTTCAATTTTATCAACTCATCCTTTACCAGTTAGTAATGTAAAACGCGCATTAGCCTTCTTAGTATAATTCAATGGAAACTAATTCCGAAATTGAAAGCCGAATATTGAGCAAGTGTTCAAAGGCGCATCCTTAGTTAAAACATGGAAAAAAATTATAATTTGTTTCTTTTTCCATCTTCCCAAAACGCTTCGGTTGACATTCCTCCCCACGGACAATGGGCAGGAAGGGTGAGAGCGGTGTCGAGAACACCGAACCCATTACCGAAACAAGTGGACGGCCGAGACCCGCTTTTCTGTTATGGGCCGTCCCGTCCCGAATACAAAGGAAGACGACGCGAAGGGGAAACGGCTTTGAATAACAAGGGCAATCATTCATAGAGCCCAAACCTGAGCCCGGCCTAGCATTAATTTGGCCCGCAATTTGTCCCTAAACAGAGAGGCTAACCTGACCCAAAATATTTATTCTCCCCGCGTTTCCCATTATAAATCGTCAGCGGAGAGCGTCCGTTGAAAATATCCCCTCAAAATATATTATTCTACATTTCTCCTAGTTTGTTTCCCTAAACTCCGTCCGCCCGGCTTAAGCGCCTCCGGGGGTTAAGCGTCTCTATATGTCAGGATCTGTACGGGATTTTTAAAACCAGTTCTCTTTGGCTCTGGATCATCGTCACAAATCCAAGCGGATAGAACAAACTGTAAATATAACTGCACTTAATGAGTAAGTTATTAAATTTATGCGAATTATAATTCCTAGCGTATGTATAACGGTAGTGTGTAAATTGCACACCGCTCTTTACTTCTTGAAGGCGTCTTAAAGAAACCTAGTGCTTGCTACTGGAGAACTGCTCTACTAGATAAATATTGGAAACGTCCGAGTGCTAAGAGTCGCCACAAGGCTGGAAAAATGGGACAATACGGGGACAGAAAAGCGGGGCTAAAATGTGGGAGAATTCCCGTCGGGGAACAACCCTGTAATTCATTTCATTCTCTACAGAAGGCGTTTAGCGGGGAAATAAAACAAGACGGTTTGCCCAGATATAAAACTCAATTTAGTGTTCTGTTTCTACTCTGTTCGAAATTCGATTGTCGCCCTCAGTTTCCCCAGCGTCCTCTCCTCGATGCTGAATTGGCAGAAAAGAAGAGGCGGAGAGAGAGAGAGAGAAACTGACTGGACGCTGCTGATTTCGCACAAGAAAATGTATTTTTTGAGACCGGACCAGGGGAAAGCAATAGTCATCATTCTGAATAATTCTTGACATTTGCGATAGTAACGTTTTTTCGATTGTAACTGTTCCCTTTATGCGATAGTTGTGTAGAATTCATCTAACCGGAGAGGAATTGATGAGCTAATTGAACTTTGGAATCACCGACCAGAGGGCCCCTATCCTGGTGCTCCCATCTTCCGGAATAATCCTGTACTATCACAGGGAAGTACTTTCTCACGTTGGCCTCCTTTGTTCATTAGCCTCCCAGAGTTTACCACTTTGGTAATTTGGGTATAACCCCGCTTGGATGTAATAAGTCAAGCATTCGTACAAGTGGCCAGCTCCCGCAATAAAGTCTAATAAAGTTAAAATGCGTTCCTCTTTGAACTCGGTTATAAACTCGATTTCTTTCCGCCTTCGCAGGTCACTTCAAGCGGGATAAATTATCGGCCCAATTTTTACCGGAAGTCTCTCTGTCCGAATAAAAATAATTGGTTGCTCGGTTTCGAATAAGAGTAACCGAATCGGTACAAGTGGCCCCGAGCGATTTTCACGCTCGAGCTTTCCCTACCTCATTATTCCTCCTAATCGGCCCACCGGCGTCTTCTGTCGGTCTCCACTTTTTTTTCTGCGCAAGGAAAAAAGAATATAAAAAAGGAGGTAGGAATTCTCTAATTGGTTTTCGACTGACTCTCTATTAATTCAATTCCACGAGTAGAGAACGAGCGTTGGCGGCGGTACGCGAAATCGGGCCAGCCCAAGTTCAAAAGTCATTAGGGGTTTTTTTTTTCGAGTGGGGCGACGTTGAATAAAAAAAGGTAAAAATAAAGTTCCACGATTTTTGTATTTACCTTGACGCGGACTATGCGACCGCCAATTAACCCCGGGACTTTGCACGGGAGTGCGGGCAACTGAAGTCGAATTGTCAAGTGCACTCGGCGGAATAAAAATTCACCCTGAAAAATCCCCATCCCCGCCAGTTTCAGCGTCGGTTGCTACATTCAGGAAAATGGCCGTGTGTTTTTTTTTTATTTTTATAAATTATATTTGAAAAGACGCCCGTTAAGAATTAAGGGAGAATACGGCTTTCTGCAAAAGCCGTGAAGTTTTCAGCGCTCGAAACGGACAAAAGGACGTTGTGTATTTAATTAGGAAAGTGTTTTTTTCCTCGCCTTAATATTTAATGTCGGAAAGTGGGCGTGAATACCTGTTCCCTTTTAACCTAAACAGGTATTTGGGTCGCGGACAATTCGGAATTGACGCGCCCTATATCTGCTCAGAGCCTGCCTAACAGGAAAAGTCATTTAGTTTATTTTTTGGACTTCCATATTATATGAATTATTAGGGGAAATAATAATAAACATGATACATCCCTGACATAATCACCTCGGGGAAAATTTTTGGTTAAAAGCGTCTATTAAACAACCGCATTACAATAATTAAACGACTGGATATATATATATATATATATATATATATATATATATATATATATATATATATATATTTGCCTAGATATCCTTTACGAAACCCCTTTGTTAGGAGAGAGAGATTTTTTTTTATAGTTCTTAACTTTAACTGAGACACAAACCGCCCCCGTACCTCCCGAAGGGTATAAACTCTCGCCTTAAAGTTTTGAACGCTAATAATTCCGCATTATGCGACAGTAAATGACCAAGTAAAGCTAAGGGAGATTGGGGAGTTGAGGAGGAGGGGGGGTGCAGATGGTAAGTGGTAAAGCTGCCCACGGTCGAGATATTGCAATAAAAAGGAGGGGCGGGGCGCGAGTTAACGACCGCCGGCGGAATTTTACGCCGACTGGTCCCCCCCCCGCGCTTTCAAGGAAATTGACCCGTTAACTGATACTCCATATTCCGAAGAGAAAACCCCCAATTCCGGAAAAATGTTCGTTCATTCCCATCGTATAAACGAGGAGCAGGGGTGAATTTTTATCGGTCTATTTTTATTGTCAGTTCAGTATTCCTTATGTTGCCGTAAATCGGATCGAGCCGCAATCCGATTGTGTAGTCGAAATTATTATTAAATTCATTCTCTCGTTCGGTTCAAATCGTTTTGCTTCAATACTGCCTGGCGACTGGTTTTAAAAATTAAGCTCTACATCTTGCTGTCGATTTACCATTCTTACCGTCGATTCCTCAATGCGATGGAATCATCGTCAGTGATGGTATTATTTTTTGGAATTTGAAGGTGTCCCGTTGTTCTCGTAGAGTAGATAGCGAGGTCCGCCTTAATCTCTGTGGAGATTTCAGAGACTGGGAAGAGGACAAAAGGATAATTAAACAGTTTTTCTTCTTAAGTCCCTCCACGTCCCCTCGTGCGTAGGGCGGCCATTATTTACATTTTACCAGGTCTTCTTGGCCATCAGAGTCTACGTGATTCACGAATTTTCCCTCCAGTGGATCGCGAGAACTTTAAACGAGTTTCTTTTGTATTACGAACTTTAACAAGGGCTCCGATTTTTCTTCCCTTTCTAGCTCCGCAAAACAGATAGGGCCATCCGAGCCTACGCGATCCGCGAATTCCCCTCCAGTGGACCACGAAGACTTTAAACGAGTTTTGTTTGCATTACGAACTTTGACACAAGGCCTGCGATTTTTTTCTTCCGTTTCTAGCGCAAAACAGATAGGCCAATTGGCAAGGAGTAGCAGATAGTTTGAAAAATGTCACACCAGTTTGGAGAGATTGAGGTTGATCGAATGACTCGGACGCCCGTACCAGCACGAAACGTCGCAAAGAAACTAGGAGGCAGTGAGATATTTGAAGTACAGATAGACATTAAGAGTGTAATTTATTTTCAAAACTCACTGGGAGACTGAGCTTTATGAAACCGTGTTTTTATATTTGCCATTTAATCGGCCAGTTCGTTACTTTATTTGTCATTACAGTAAGAATATTAAAGCGTGTTAGAATAAAGAAATATGTAAATTTAATGATGAAATGGGACCGGGCTATGTTAAACCTTGGGTGGCTGAAAGGCCGAATGGTTGAAACGTCGTTGGAATATTTTCTTTTGGAGAACGGCAAGGCACAATCTCGCGGCGAAGTGAATACCGAGCGCCCGATAAACGTCAAGGAGAAGATTCAGACTTGTAAATGATACGAATAAAAAGCCTTTAAGGGAGAGCTTTGAACCATTCCTTACCCTCCGAGGGTGAATATAGTATATGGGGAAAAAGGGAAGACTATAGGACGAAAATGAAAACACCTTTCTGGAATTTTGTTAAGAGAAAGTAAAAGCTTTTGGAACTTTTACCTCCGTTTAACCAACTTTTATTTCTACATTCTACAATTTTTTTGTTAAAAATATATGTAATATTTACATTATTGTATATTTTTGGCTGATTATAAGCCTTTTCAGTAATACAAGGGCATGTGTGAATATTTATAAATGTAATCGACGCCTCTAGGCATAAGTTTCTATTTCTTTCTTGCGCATCTTCCAATTAATTGTACTTCGTTCATTTTGATTCTCATTATTGCGTCTGCCAACAGGTTGACTTGTCATTGTGTCAATAGCAAGGAGCAAATCTAATTCAAAGAAATTATATGCAAATTTGAACAAATCAGACAGTGAATACGGAAAACTGCCCTGGAGCCAATGGGCGGTTAAAGGGAATGAGTTAAGGGCGCATTTAAATATTCAGGAAGTTAACTATAGCGGCCCCAACCTTAAAGGCGGAAGATTGTTGGGGGCGTTTAATCTACAATAAATCCGCGGCAGAAAGGCATTAAGATCCTTTACTCGGGCCCGATGAATAATTAAACTGTATTTAAGTAGTAAATGAGTTAACGCGTGATTAAACCCTGGATGGGGTGGTGCAGGGAATGCCGGGATAATGCAACTATTAAATTGGTGCCGGGGAATGGTCGGAGGCCACTTGGCTAATGCCCCCCCCCCCCCGCCGTCGCCCTACAACACCCGCACTAAATTATTCAAAGAAAGAGGGAACTTCTCCCGGCCATTAGACTTAACCGCCCAAACGGCGGTGGAAGGTTGAAAGACCGCCCCCAAGGAAGTGGCTCCTTCGTGGGTATCTATGACGAACATAGAATCGAACTTATCACCTGCTGTATGAATCGACAATTTGATAGTGTTGACTTAAGTACCGCCCACCTTTCGCCACAGTGCTTGGGTGCATATGTCCAGTCTACTGGTGGCCGTGGTAAATATGATATCGTGTTTTGGAGACATTTTTCTCAACGTACAAATGAAATAAAAATAAGCAAAGGGGGAGATATAATATGCCTAGAACGCCTGCGAGCCAAAACATATACAATTATTATATCATATAAAAGAATATTATATATACATAATAGTAATCGGAAAATAAAGTTAATGTTCTAAGTGCACCATTTAAGGCCGCTAAGGGAGAAGAATAAATTGACAATGATTTCCCGACTCGATAGTGTTTTAATGAGTTCCGCAGTCTTACCAGGACATAAAATTAACAGTAGGATTAAGTACGAGAGGACAGAACAACCGAGTAGATACAAGAGAAGAAGTAGTAGTAACATAGAGCAGTAAATAGCAAAAGTGACACTTGTCTGGCGAGAGTGAGGCGGAAAGCCGGTGTCGGTGCGGAGAGGACGACAAAAACGCCTCAGACGACGCCCGAGGCGCCCGTCCCCGGACAGAAGCTCGGATGATTGAAATGAGGACGAAAGGTCGTAAAAAACTGGACGCGATCCAAGCTGAGAACTGAAGCGGGTCACGGGCAGGATTGTCCAGCCGCCACAGAAAATGCCTACTCGGTGATGGTGTTAGCGTAATGCCACAGAATACCACCGAAACACCAAATAGGCGAGTGGATACAGAACATCCCAACATTGGTGATATTCCACAGTCCAAACGAAAACATTGAAGTACCATTTTTATTGGGTTCCTAAAAGAAACGTCAGTTGCAACTAATTTTTCTGCGAGTTCTATGAAAACTAGCATTTACAAAAAATTTTGAGAACCTTATAGTTAGGTGTAATTAAGTACAAACAATAATGTAAAATATTAGTGCTAAGATATATTTAATCGATGACAAAATAGTCGCTCTAATTACTTATTATTTTCCGAGAAATTGATGATATGAAAAATATATATTCGAACTAGATATATATACAAACTAAAGCATACAATGTATATCTATGTTGCAGTGACCCGAACAACACGCCGCAATCGAGCAGCCTAGATTCGGATCAGGACCTCCCATTCTGGGACAACTACGATTCGATCAACCAACTTTATTTGGAACTAGGTAAACCATTAACATTAAATAATTGGACTGGCTGAGTGGTTTCTATTTAAACAACCGATCCTGAACTATTTGAGTTGGCGGGCCGAATGTTCACGCCTCGTTCTTCTTCGACAAAATGAAAACGCACATTGCGACTTATGATTTATTAAACATTATGGGTGAAAGTGTTATATCTTACATTGGTGATAACATTAAAAGTGTGTTTACCACCTTGTGACGGCATTTGAATGCGTGGCAACCCTGTTAAAGCCCGAATAATCTTATTATTTGATCACTAGTTCATCTGTAGGCTGTCGGCATCGGACGAGAGCTGTTGACCCGCAGCAGTTAACGGAATGAAGTTACAGTACGGTTAAATGGACTTCGGGTTCAGATTAGATTAAGTTAGGGGTCCAGCCAGCTATTCCCTTTAACCGATTATAAGGTCATAAGAAACTAATATTTAATTCTAAAGTGTTAAGAAGTTTTTCTTACGATTGAAAAATTTGAAATAAGAATTTTCCTCGGGCAGTGTGAGGTCCGGATAAATTTCCAACAAGTATTCGAAATACCTTAGGCCTATAGGCCTAAAGGACTATAGGCCAGAAGAAAATCACGATATCCTAATAACGTCCTTAAGATTCCCCCCCCCTCGTATACCTTTCGATACGTGAATTGACTGCAATAGCTTCAACAACTTTCCGCCTCCGAATATGGTTTACAGGGGGTGGAACTATATTGGTTTGTAACAGGGCCGGTTGCTCGGTTATTGCCAGAGCGGTGTTGGGTTTGGGATCTGGGGCCTCTGTCGATTGGGCAACGGCTCCCCCAGGGGGTCAGACCACTCGAAATCGGAAGGATCTCTGGCACATCTCCAGATCTGATTTCCTCCCATCAATACTACAAGGAATTGCGTTTGACTCGTGTATTTTTCATTGGGACTTTTCGCGTTTCCCGGACGTGGCGTGCCGGCCCGAACAGTTTTTCTCGCCCTCGTTGAATGCCAAATGAACATTTGCATCTGGAAATAGGCAATAAATCAATACCGTATATTTGATCCCACGCCTCCTCTCCCCAGTGCCAGTACAGAATATGGGGTCGATGCCCGTCTTGTTTCCGTAATATTTGAATATCTATAGTTACGTATTTGGAATTTTGCTAACACTAGTATTTTGATAAATCTTTATAAGCCGATGTTTAACAGTTCAATTCGCGATCGATAGAAAATTAATACCTGTACACCCGACTGCAAATTTACAAACACTTTATTTTCTTCAAAATTACTTACGATAGTTTTATAATTAAAAATATCAGATATTGGAACTCACTTTTCAGAAGTTTTCAGAGAGCAGTGAATCATTGCGGCCATTACCTGTGCTAATTATAGGTTCTAAACAAGACCTAAACAAAAATAATGGGTAGTAAAATTCGTTCGTGATTTATACTGCCGTTATAACATGAAGGGGCTGTAAAAATCAATCAACACCAGCTTAAAAATAAAAGATCAAACGAATACTTTCGTTTTTAGTTATTTTCCTATTACTCACAGTAAATGTCTGATGTGGATAAGTCATCGACCGCAGACCGACCGCGAACACATTCCGGAGAAAATGAATATTCTATCGAAATAACACATTTATCATTCTCTGTAGAATTGTATGAGATATGCAGGTTAAGATATTTACTAGCACAATAAAATTCTAAAGTCGACAGAATCACATTATCAAGATAATAATAAATGGGTGTTATATCTTTGTAATTATGTTCTCACAATTGTCTCATTGGCAATTCATAGATTTTTATCAAAATTAAAGAAAACATTTGGAAGCGATTAGCCCACTAATAGGAGGTAAGGTGGAGATAACGAATACTAATTTGATGGACTGTTTTCAGGTGCCAAAGCGGAAGTGCGGAACCACTACAGGGGTCACAAAATGTCGCTCTGGTTGAACCTCATACCGCAGCTTCATCAGCCCGGCCTCGAAGAGCTCAACATGAGGCACCACCATTTCCAAGAGGAAGGGGCCCAGTACTACGATGGTAAAACTATTATACATACCGTCCCTTTAGTATTTTCTAGAGAAGTTTCTATTCTTTAAATTTTGAAAATATTCAAAATGAAATACGTACTGAACTTTGTATATTCAAAATTACTAAATACGCCAATAAAATTAAATGCATGGTTCAGAGGGAACAGAAAATAAAATTTGAAAGACAGAATCATTACTCTGTCTAATAACATTGTAATCTCGAGTGAGGAACTAAATTAATGCTACTTTTGAGCTTGCTGTTTGAGACTCGTGGATGCTAAATTATTCAACAGTTGAGCACCTACAGATCTGAAATTATGCAACACTTTTACTTTGAATTGCGAGGAGTCGTCAGTAGGCCAAAGCATCGTTACCAACTTTATAAAGGTTATTTAATTTCATTCCTGTATGTACTTGTACTTCAGGTTAATTTTCATTTATTACCGGACGAACTTTTATAACTCCAGATTATACCAATTACTCGACTCCATACAGGAGTTTTCATTTTCAGAAAGAATATTCCTAGCGATTCGATAGGGGAAAATAATTTAAATGTAAATCAAATTGGGGATCTAATTTTGTATGTGGCGCCAGACACCGCTCGCTAAACGGGGTGGTCGAAGTCCGCCCTAAGCCCCACGGGTCCCCGCTGGGCCCCTCCTGTACGTGATGGATAGGTAACCTCGGCCCAGCGGAGAGAGAGGGATGGAGAGAGAGAGAGAGAGAGAGAGAGAGAGAGAGAGAGAGAGAGAGAGAGAAAGAGGGAGAGAAGGGGGCGTTGGTAGGACCAAGAAGCGGTCCTTTGGGACACAGGCACACGTACGCCTATGCACACTGGGCCAAGATCGGGGCCCCGATTGAAATCAAACTTATTTGCAGTAGGTAAAGGGTTCGACCCTAGGTCCAAGGGCCCATAATATTCGTACCATATCAGACGTTGAATTTCTCAACTTTGCTATAATAATTCGTGACTGATTTTTCTCTGAAATATTCTCCACTTTACTCAAACCTCTCAGTACTAAAACTTTATTCGTGTTATTGGCCTTAATTAAATTATCTGTTGTGAAAAATATGTTCCGTCACTCCTAAGTTAGGAATTTTTTAGAACGTAGTATTTTGCACTTTGGAAATTGATCTTTGCCTTGCACCTTTTTTAATATACGCGACACGATTTTTGAATCCTCTCATTTGCTATAAATATAAGCGCATCCTGCCAACACTTTTCTTTTATTCGCTAATTTTCCGGCAATTTTCTCTAGGTATTTCCCCGGCGATGGGGGTTGAATGCTCGAGGGGAGAGTTGGTTATTGACTGCCGGCTAGGGGGTGTTTCTTGGCTGTGTTTGCTGAAGGCAGAGGCCTAGCCCACCGGATGAGGGGCAGGGGCCCACTGCAAACCCAATTTCTATGTTTGGGGGGGTTGAGCTTTAATTGACCTCACCACAAGCTCCACACTGTTTGCCAGTTCGCGGAGCTGGCCAGATATTTGTCTTCACGTTTGAGTTCTTCCCTGCAAAGTTCTGCCCGGGGTTTGAAAAAAGTGTTGCAGGTTTCGCCGGTAACGCTCAGAGTGTACTACACGTTGGAGCTTCAAGGGTATCGGCATCGAGATAATACAAACAGTTCAGAGACTTTCATCGGGATCCGGTTTCTCGCCTTTAGGAAACATTTCGCTACATAACTTCGAAATTAAACCCCCTCCAAGATCCATATTTTCCTCCTTTTGTTTCACTCAAGTCCCTTGAAGGGTTCTCTGGAGCCGCAATAAAAATGCGTTCCCAAATTTTTTATATGTAAATTCAGGATTATCGTTGTCGTCAATAGTATTCGGTGAGCATGCCGGGGACGAGTAAGTATTTCATTAGTTTACCAACTCAATGCTACTGAGAAATCGTCTAGTTAGAGAAATCGCACTAGAGTGATGATAGAATTAATATGTAAGTACCAATTCAACTTCGTAATTGTAACAGAATCGAATCTCGTGGCGAATCCAATTTTCATTCAACGGCCAATTTCAACCGATTAAACGAGACGATCTAACTAAATTATAGAATCTTAATATCTCAAAGGAGCAATGGTAGTAATAGTTCCAAACGCCCTATATTTAATTACCAATACAGCGTTCTGTCTGCAAACAAAAATCACTTTTGAACGTCTTCTAAGAAATGTCCCCAAAAAATTGCACGAATCAACATAATCCATAATTTCCGGAAATCCAATATTATACGCCGTATACAACTTGATGAAATGCGTTCCTCATTCGTTTTGACAGGTAGGATTTATGTGTACAGCGGGACTCACTTTTTTCCATTTTCTTTTCCCCCGTAAAGAATAAAACCCTTGAAAGGGAAATGCGGTTTCCGAAAAGGGATGCAATTTCCGCTTTATAATAACACTCTTCACCTACAGGCCGAGGAACGATCGAGAAAATACACCGACATTTTGTCAATGGAAATAATGTATCAACTCAATATATCCAGCGCTATTTGATTATTTTTTTTTATTGCTATTACACTGAAGGTTTGAAAATGTATCAATACCGGGAACTTAATTTTAGTCTTTTGAAGATTTGGTACGTCTGATTCATTTTTAAAGTTAAAATCGAGTAAGTTTAAAACAGTACCCTAAGGGGATCAGTATCAAATAATAAAATAATTGCACTTTTTGTATTAAACCAGAGGAACATGGTCGAGTTTTCTCGTTGAAATTTTTTAAAGTCATTATTTTTTATTATTAAATTTCTTAAATTAAAATAACCGTTATTTCCTGTCTATGAGGTTTTAGCAGTAAGCGAATTTTCTCTTGCATAAATATAGAGATAATTCATTAGTTCGGGTTTAGTGAAGGACAATAAAAACATTTATCGAAGGACTTTAATTTATTTTAGATATTATAGAACCTATGTTTTTAGGCAGAGATTGTGTCATTCGGCACTTCGTGAACGCCGTTGCTTATAATTTCTGCTTACATTTTGATATTTGTGAAATAATGTGACAATTAACCTTCTGCCGTTGGGAAAGGGTTTAGAAATGAAGCTTCCTCAATATGGGCAATATTTCACGTGGAGGCTGTTTCGATCACTCCGAATTGTTTACGGGGTTAAGACCTCACTACGTTGCTCACATTTCATTTTGCAGATTATTTGCAGATATTAGTTTCAGAATGATTCAGGATTCAAAACAGGCCCACATTAACAGACATAAAATAAAGGAGATATTGAAGGAAGGATTGTCTAAGACTCGTGCAAGTTGAATCGAAGGGGGAGACTATTATTAATCGAAGTGAAACCCCCAGGTATCGAGGCATGAAGATTTGTGGAGGTAATCGATGAAAAAATTGGCAGCCGAGGGGGGATGATTTATGCCAGGCTTCGACCTAAAGAAATTCCCCGCATAGAGGAGTTTAACGTTTGAACAAGATTGAAAGCAGTTAATGTTTCGGAATCTTCACGGCCAGAAGGTAGTAAATTACCGCCGAGTGTTTGTCCCGGTAAAATTTTAAACTTCCGTCTGTTTAAAATGAGGACTGTACATTCAATATTAAAGTGTACTTGATTACACTGTATTATATATGAACGTCTAATAGACCCGCGATAGTCAATTTAGCGAACGCCTGAGTACCACGTGCCACCTTTAGTCTTCAGTATTAATTAAAATAATGACTTTTATTTCAGAAACTTAAGTAATTAATATGTTAGTCTTTCTAGCTTATTCTGTTTTCAAATTACCGTAAGAGAATGTTTCAAATACAAAAAGAAATAAGCAATCTTAAAATAAAATTATATTATAAAAGTTCCATTATAAACAATATATGATAAATCTGCATTCATAAATAATTAATACATACTATACTTCCATGCTTTATTAGAATATTGTCTCTAACGCAAAAGGAACTTTATCTATCGGGTTATATTTTGAATTAAAATTAACGCTCGAATTTTGATGATTATTTATACTGTTGTCGGTATATCTGGGGGTGCCCTACCCACAACAACCAAATTACAACACAGCCATTAAACAGTGTTAGCTGGGGGAGCCGAATCCACTTCATTACCCAAGTACCGCGCAATGATTTCAGTTTTATACTCATTTACCATTTACACGTTGTTCAAAACACGAAACGTGTTCATTGTGAAATAGGATGCGGGATTACGGCGTTAGAGGCGAATTTAATTTTTCGCATCCTCCGGGTGTGAAAAGACCGAGGCCACACTATTTATTTGTCGGGTTTTTATCTGTTAGATGAAATTGTGTAAGTAGTTTTCCAACTTCCGCCAGAGCTCAGTTAATGCTGGACTGCCGGTGTAATCCTCGGCAATTAGGATTTACTGCTGTTGTTCATAGGGAACATTTATGCGCTAATATAGTTGAGGGGGAGTTGGCTTTAAAATAACCGGAGGTGACGCCCAACAGAAGACAACATATCCTCAAAATAATTTGGAGGTAACAATTCATAAATGTCGATTGCCTTCTTACCTTTGTTCCGGCGAATGATGAGAAATAAATGCCGCGGGACTTAATTCAAGAGAAAAGGTAACTTTATTACGTTTTTTCCAATTTTCCAGGTTCCGTGAGGCCGCAATCGCTGCAGCGACCGAGTATGGCGAGTCCTCCCACGACGACGACGACGACCACCAGCACGACGACAACGACGACGGTGGCGCCGGCGGCTGCGAGCAGCGGAGGCGGGGGCGGGGGCGGTGGTGGGGGCGTGGGTGGTCAGCGGGGTCAGGGCGACCCGTCGAGCACCGAGTGCCCCCCCAACGGGACGGCCCCCCAACCGCCGGGCACCAGGCCGAACACAAACAGCAACAGCCTCCTCAGGAAACTGGCCTCCAGCCACTACCAGAGCTACACGACGGCGCTCACTGTCACCATAGCCGTCGGATGCTTCCTCCTCCTCTTGAACATCCTCATATTCGCCGGCATCTACCACCAGAGGGACAGGAGGTCGAGCGACAAGAAGAAGTGCAAGAAGAAAGAGGAACTGGGCGAAGCGGGTAGCTGCAGCAGCGGCTCGGAGGGCCCCGAATGCAAGCAGCCCCTCTCGGGGGGGATCCGCGACCAGCCGGCCGTCGAACTCCAGGAGTTCAAGTCTTCCCCGGGGTCCGGTAGTTCGTCGAGGGCGGGGGGCGTCTACCCTCCGGTCTACTGCGGGGAGGAGCCCGGCGGCGTGACCAGCCCCTCCATCCCGGACCCGCCGCCCCCGCCCAAGGCTCAGCCGCCCCCGCTCTGCAACCAGGCCTCGGGCATCCTCCGCCAGGGGGGCTGTCCCCAGACACCGGGCTCCATGAAGAAGAGGGTACAGATACAGGAGATATCCGTCTGAAGCCCCCCCCCAGCCCACCCTCTCTTCACGACCCCTTCACATACTGCCGCATTGACGTTCGCTAATATTGTTACGTGACGGGTGACCGGAAGCTGTTTTAACCGCGATTCTACCGCTAGATACTTGACCCGATCGGGACCGTCTTCATTGGCGTCGACTAATAAATCCCGAATTTAAAAATGATAAGCGATTTGTCCGTTAACTTGTACGATACCTACGATAATGAATTTGAATATAATTATATTTATTAGCGGTTACATATATCGGTAATGTGCTAATTTTATAGCTGCGTCGAATTTAGGGAAATGCCGTTTATGGATTTATTACTTGATGCCGCGAACAAGTCCCGAACAAACTGAAAAAAAATACCTAGTTACACAAATTAAAAGCTTAAGAGCCCACGACTTTTTTGCAAAAAATGTATTTCGTCTTAAAAGTAATGTAAAGGAAGTCTTAACAGTGAATCTATTTTGCGTATTGTCGATACTTCTTGATGAGCAAACCTCGGCACTTCTATTTAGTGCTAACATTGGCGATTATTGAAATTTTAGTGTAGTATGCAAAGTAGTCGACTCATTGTATTACGAGAAATGCACCAGAAATCGTCTAGTACGTCAGAAGAAATTATATTTGGGAAACCCCAATTATAAATAGGTAACACAATCGTGCATTAAAAAAATAATTGTTTGAGTTGACAGCGTTATTTTGATAGCCTCAGTTTTTCTGGAAAAGTCGACACAGTCTCTGAATCCGCGATTAGGGTACTCGTTATAAAGTGTCCGTAATTGTGATCTGCTAAATTTCTAGCGGTTAATGGCACGACATTAAATCTAATTTCACGGTGAACTGACAACCAAAAACGTAGACAATGCACAGACAATTTTCTACATTCACAATCGGATAAAAATGCGAAACATGTTTAATCTGTATCTTCGGTCGTAATCAGTCTGCTAAACAGTTTTAATTTCGGTCACCCGACAAAAACTCGCCATGTCTTTTTAGTTAATAAATAAATAATAATCAGTGCCGACGCTTGTTTTCGACACGAGGGACTTACAGATAAAAAGTTTTATGAAAAACGTTTAGAAAAGGATGAAAAGTCCAGAAAAAAAAACAAAAAATTGTTTTAAGATAGAACAAACTCAAAAAAACAACTTATCGCGATGGAATTGATTTGATACCGTTTCATTTAGGATATACATAAAAATATATGTATAATATATATATATACAGGTAAAGTATAATTTGTACTTTAATTCGCTTGTTTTTTTGAAGATGTTTAGAATTTAAAACAAGACGAGAAAAGGAGAGAGAGAGAGAGAGAACGTTAATCTTTTGATTCTTTGGGGTGGTTTAAAGAGAATATTTAAATATTATGATCGAATTTACGCAACGCATTTTGATAATTTTATTGGAAATGTTCCAGTTATTCAATTAATTGTGTCGGATTTATTTTCATCACCTGATGTAATCATTCTCTACTTGTTTTATTTTCCGGAAGGGTTCGATAGTCGTCATTGCAACAGAAAATCCTGAGGAGTTCTGCGCGGGTCGACAGTGCTATCGCCGTCGCATTGGTAATGGCGAAATTGAAACATAAACATAATGGAAAACAACCAAAAAAACTAAAACTTAATAATAAAATCTAAAAAGCTGCCGCCGAGCCGAGGACCCTCGACACTCGTAAATATATGGTATTTGCCAACAGATATTTGCTCATTACCTGTCGTCGTTCTATTTGTATTTTTAATTTTTTAATTTGAACCAAATACCATAAATTAGACAGAACAAATCATCGTTTCGTCGTGTTATTGTTACACCAGTAAATTAAATACTTTGTATTAGTGCGCGAGTTTCACAAGCGTGGAAATATATAATATGAAGCGTGCCGCGATTGCTCGATAGAAACAGTGGACGCAGAATTGTGCCGCGCCTGTTGTATCGTTTTGTGTTGTGGACGAGATAAAGAATAAAAATAAACAATTTAAACAAATTGTTTTTCTGTTTTGTCCTTTTCTTTTGAGTTCGAAAGATTATTGTTATTATCAATTATAAACAAATTAATGAACATCTCTCAAATATTGGTGTTATTGGATTTAAAAATGGAGTAACAAAAAAAATGAAAAAAGTGTTCGTTATCTTCCTTCAACGAGAAAATAAACAAAAGTTATATTTAAGTCTTTCATTTATCGATTTCCCTTCACCGATGTTTAAGCTATTTATAATATTTCAGATTGATATGGTGTTTTATTCCACAACTATAAAAAGAAGACTGCTGCATTGAAATTGTTTTGAAACATTTGAAAAATGTAGACTAATTCGGCATGAAATTGACATGGAAAATTTGTGACTAGAAATAGTTTAGAAATTCCGGATGAGAACCGAAACTAACGATAACACTTTTAAATTTGTTCTTAACAATTATATCAGAAACGGGTCAAACTAAATCTTGACTATATATACTAATATGTAAAAATATGGTGATATCGAACTATAATTCCAATAGGAATTACTGTAGCCGTTAGACCAACGTCTGGGGAAATACCGGTACTCTGACGGGAGCCTGAATGTAAATTAATGTTGGTATGAAATTGCTTGAAAATTGCACCACTGGGAGCCCTAGGAATTGATTACGGGGCCAGATTTCAATACTGCGTCCGTGTACTTAAATCTAAATCGTCCCGCGGATCGTTATTAATGAATGATTATGGCAATCGTCGAGCGGCCCTTCACTAGCCCGATGGGACCCGTAAAACGTTTATTGCTCACATTACGCCTACCGAGCTATTGATTCATTCTGTCAATAAATAAATAAATATATTACAGACAGGCCGTACGTAATCTGTACGTAAGCTGTACGTAGTCTGCAAATGAACTAGTTTGTAGCCTGAGATTGATATAAAAAAAAACAACTGGTAATTGTGTTTTGTACTCAATGTAATAACGCTTTCTGAAACCAACTCGTGTTGGTGGTCCAACTGTACGCCGGTATTGGACGAATTCGAATCCCCCCCCATTTATCAAATACGAAAATAGAACACCTTACAATGTGAAACTGGTAAACTAGGCCGAGCGGTCGTATTTCATAGGGCGTTTGGCCAATTTAGAAAATAGCCGCAGTTCGAAGTTCTATCCAATCGTTGCCCAAAGTTCATGAATCGCCCAACTAATATACTTCGATTTACCACCCCACGAGTAACTGAATTTACGTGAAATAAATGTGCGAGTCGAATCTTTGCCCTCAAATTGATTTAGGGAGTTTCAGGTGGAATTAGTTGCGACTAAAGCGAACGGTAGCCGAGGTACGAGCAGTAGCGAACAATTAATGTATTAATTTTCTAAAATCACAATTAGCTCTAATTAAGTATTTCAGGATCACACTGTACGTTCTAATTATCAGAAGTACTACAACATTCAAACAAAATCAGCTAGTGTAATATTCGGTTTGAAATTTATTTGGCAATAAAGTTTATAATCAACTTTGAAAATAATTAGTACTACAGTTCCGTACACAAATAATAATCAAAATTCTAACTTGATTATATTCCGTAGACATTTAGATAGTATTAATTCTGAGGTTGGAATATACTCCACTTTGAATAATTAGACTATACTGGCAATTCTTGGTTCTTCATTGATTTAACTTCGTGGAGGAGGCTGGATCGCCTACGTATTCTCGTTATCGTTTAATTTCGAAGAAGCCTATTTTGAAAATATTTCACTCGCGCGCATTTCATGATTATACTTCTAAATTTAGATTCGGAGAGATATAATTAATTCTCTCAACAATTCTTGACAGACCAGGCTATGAATAACGTATTGCGAAATGGCAAACAATATTTATATAGTCTCTCTACTCTCTAAGCTTTAGAATCGTTCGAATAAATAACGATATATTGAGAATTAAATATTTTAAGTACAAAATGGGCGTGATTTACTTCGTCTAAATAAGACATCGAATTAATGAGCATATTTTGTCGAAAATATTTTCATATATTACCGAATTAACAACGTTTATTATGCAAACTTTTATTGGATTTTTCGTCGTAATTATTAAGGTCGATATCATATATTTTGGCAAATTTCATTTATTAACGGCAAATTAATAATCAATAAATCGAGTTTCTTGTCACGAAATAGTTGCTATTGCAGTTTAATAAATATCTTCGAATGATGTTTCTCCGATGTTTTCGACCGCATCATTATTTTTAACGATTAGTTTTAGAGGCGTTATCGAGTTATTCATGTAATCGATTGGTGGAAAATACGGTCCGCCACCGGTATTCGAACCTATTATAGGATTAGAACGACTTTCACTTCAATTGTAATTGTATTCTTATTATTATTTCGTCGGAAAAGATTGTGACTGAAATAAACCTACGTCGAGAGGTTTGTTAAACCTACGGGCCCTGTTTGTATGAGAGTTGGTCTGTTGTTGTTAGCCGGCGGGTGTGCTGTACGGTGCCGCCTCGCTTCCATAACCGGTGCTTATTCGGCCCCCGTCTCTGGACGGTTGGAGAAGACCAGACCCAGACCCTGTTAAACCTCTGTCCGCGTGTCTCGGTGTTGGTGCTGGCGCGTGGTCCCGGCCGGCCGTCCTTGTGACCCGATTAGAGACCCCTCAATTGGCCCAGACCTTCCTTCGTCAGGGCGGAACACGCCGTTTGCCAGTTTCGTAACTGACATTTTCGCCATTTCCACGAACAATCCCAAAGAGTAATCCAGTCCTCAAAGCCCCGGCAATAGTTCAGAGGCATTCGATTGTCATAAATCCGTAATAAAGTGGTTTATTGTTCCAATACTTCTCCTATAGTTCTGCAGTTTCCCTACAAATTAACAAGAAGAACTTTAAAAAATTATGTTGCCTTTTTATGTTTATATAAATGATTCATTTTTATAAATACAATAATGACTTTTATTATTTATATGGCTTAATTACTGGGGTTACCGGTAGTTCGCATGGATATGTTGATGTTAGCCCATTATTAAAATCTACCTATTAAATTTAATTTGTATTTTTAAATTAATCCGATATATTTATCAAAGAACTTTCATTGTATCTCCGGTAGCTCATATTTCCATATTTGGAAAGTAGCTCTTCGGGGCTGATTCCTGATTTACGCGATATTCATTGGTGTCAGCTGCAGTGTCAATCCGGCGTAAAAATGGACCCGCACCTAAGTTGTCGATTCACCAAAATAAGCCTCGATTTTTTTCCGTCCGAGAACAGAACTGGTCTCTGGTTGGGACCGGTTCAGGCCGAAAGTCTAATCGGGGTGCGCCGCCCGGTCTACTAATTCGAGTCTAGTTGTTTCTGTCTGCGGCCACCTACCAATTATGCGGTTAGTCGCCAACACGAATAGTTCTATGATTTATCGCCCCACGGACAACTCCACGAACGGCAGCCCTTTTAATTGCCGGTTTCGCCGTTTTTGTTCGCCGACGTTTCACAGTTTCGTGAACCATGGAACCTCTTTTTTTCCTGCCCCCGCACCCCCCCTCAACCTGTCCCCCGTTTCAAATTTGCATAAATTACCGGGGTACGGGGGAAGAATTGTAATTATACCGATTTCGCCGTATGGGCCGACCGACCGATCAGATAAGACGAGGGAGGACTGTCCCGGCTTCGCGTTTACGGCAGATTTATTGTTAGAAACGCGATATTAATACCTATAATAAAGACCCGCGCCGGCTTTCGAAATATAAACAACATAGCTCAGATTCTGCTACGAACTGTGGTCAATATATATTTATAGTTATTATATAAAGGATTTTATACTTTTCTACAGTACTTATAAAAGTTTGTATTAAGAAACCGATATTAGCTGAGACCATTCTAGATTCCTATAAGTTATTTATTGCTTACTCTGGCGCTAGTACACGTGATGACCGACAGTAACGAGCGTTGTTCCAGAATAGTCAGACCCCTTGAACAAATACCACTTTAAACGCGATAAATGATCTAAACCGGATTATTAAGGAGGCCCAGGAGAAGGTTAAAGTGAGGGGGATAATGCCATCGGCGGTAGAACCACATCGTTAATATATTTTTGGTATTGTTAAAGTGGTACCGATAGAATCCGAATACTTTCCTTTGATATTTGAATAGCATGTTTGGATGCGGGTACATCAGATCTAAAAAGCTCGAATGATATGAAATGACCTTAATTAGGTTTATTAATGGCGGCGTTCCGCAGGATATTTCCGTACTTATATTACCACCGTAGAGCCGTGAGGCCCCGTAATATCGATAAGCGGTGCTATTGAAATTCGGAGGTACAAAAAATATACATACTGGCCCGTCGACGTGGTTCCAAATTGGCACACGCTTTGATCTCTCTGCAAGCGATAGGAATGCGCCCAGATACAAATGGCCGAATCGGGCTAGCGCACTTTTTTCTTTATTCTTCAGTTGGCCTACAAGAAACGCTTTTCATACCGAATGCTAAATGGAAAAAATATTCGAAACATCTATAATCAATAAGACAGAAACATTTTATGTATTGAACACATCTTTCTACATTCATTCGGTTGAGTTTTTGGCCTTAGGAATTTGAATGGACATGTAATAATTACGACTAGAATTATATCTGATTATTCGTAAAATTTATCTTTGTAGTACCCTAAGGCATAAAGCGGCCCTGAGAAGGGCCTTGAAAATAAGACTTCTTTGAATGTGTGGTCTTGATACGCCGAGAAATGAGGATTAACGAGCTCCCATTGACAAAAGCCGAGGAGGAAACGTTAAACAGAGTGGAATGGAAAAAAATCCACTCATCCATTTGGCGCTAAGCGACATCGATTAGAGCTTTTCGATATTGTCCAACTTTTGATAACTACTAGCATTATGCCCTTCAACTTTCGTTACTGTTAACGAAAAACATTATTTGCAATAGATTAAATTTCCATTTTAAAATAGCCCTGATTTCGGTTGGACAACAAGAAATAATAATTCAAAACGCGCGCTGCTTTGTGAAATCGTACGAAGGGAAACAAACGTTTGTATAATCCGAGTAAACTGGTTGTGAAACGTGTTTCGGTTTAGACTCCTGGACGGAGATTGTTGATATAATTCCGTATTCCTGACTCCTCCCAGTATCCGAAATTAGGCCGGACAGGGCCACTGTTGGCCCGAAGCGCAATATACCCAGCTACGCGTCGGAATTTTGAAATTTTCACGATTGAATGATTTTGAAATATTGGAGGAAAATAGGCAAAATTGGGTTCCAGAAAGGTATTTCTGTGGAATTGTAGAATTACAGAAAACATCCTTTTATTTAATTTACTTTATTGAATAATATTAGTTTTATTTATTCCCACAATCCGGTGTGATGAATAAATAAAAGAAAAGGACGTATTATACTCTTCGAGAGATGGGTTTTTAAATCCTCCAGCACATTACCTTTATAATTATAATTATAATAAAAATATAGAGTTAAAACATTCGGCGTTTTACATTTCTTAATATGCATACTGCACTGATTAATTTTGAAGTAGAACTGGAATCGATTTGTCTTAAACCACAATGCCAATTTTGACAAAATGAGACTTTCCGTAGCGGAATAAGAAAGTTCTTCCTGAACAATTTCAGTAACAAATTAGAGGGTAGAAAGGCGAAAAGGGTTTTTAGGCCGCGGGACATGAGCCAATATCCTCAGGTCGAGGAGGCTCGTAAAACCCCCAAGCCGTTCCGGCAGAAAGAAACTGCCGTAAAAATTGTCTTAATTTACGGCCAACGGGAGACGATAAAAAATTTGTTTTTGCCTTTATTCCACTGTAACAATTTCACTGGTAAAGTTACGCAAGGCGGGCGGGGTGGTGGTGGGCAATTTATCGAGGAAAAAAGAAGGTAAATATATAGCAAACGTAGATTAGGTATGGAATTCGATAGTATGAAAAGGTAACATTAAATGAATAACTAATATTTGGGATATCAGTTAAGAAAACAATAACCTGATTTCCATGCGTTCCCACGGTTAAACTAAAGAAAGTTAGCAATAAATGAAATGATAAATTTCTTCGTTCAATGATTATTTAATTGTAAAAAATTGTATTTTTTTATTTTCTTAAGTGATCTTAAACACCTACCGGTATTGTGTGTACCATAATTTTTGCTATCTTCTACCTCCCTGTAGAAGCCTCTCACTATTATCCGGTTATTAGTGACTCCAGTAAAGGTTGTAATAATCACATATACACAAAATATATATTATAAATAAATATTGTTGTTGTCTGTGCACGTATATTGGGGATTGTGTTCATGTTTACGACCGAAATAATATAAATGCATAGATAAGTTGGGACATCGTTTCGAAATTAGTGCAAAAGACTCGAGCTTCTTCCACATTCACTGTTCATCAGAAACGCGTGTAAGGAATGGAGACCGGGAGCGGCCCAGAGCCCTGCCTTTATATTCCTGATAATAAATAGGATCCTCCGGTTGAACCTACACACATCACTTTTCGGTGGATTAGCGCTCGTTGAGTCCAATTGCAAGTCCTCAATTGCGGTCGCTGTTACAGAGGAGGCATTCTCATTCTTTGTGGACAGGATTTGTGCTAGACACAGTCGCGTGCGACCGGCTGACTGATTTGAGGCTGCCGGCCACCCGCCAATCGTCAACCTGTCTGCGTTCAGCCACCGCAGCCGCGTCTGGAAAAGTGATTCGGAGATGTACCGCAAATGTTTCCTCGAAGTGCCCAAGGTAAACGCTTCTTTGTCGACCCGCCGCTTTCATTTAACCCCAGCAAACGAGTACGTTCGCGTCACGAACGATATAAGGATAGAGACTGAACGCGAATCCTTCGGTAAACCTACCAATTTAATTCCCGGAATAACTTAGCACGTAGTTCTTCAAACGTGCCCAGATTTAAATTGAATCCAACCTAAGTACTGTTGTAAAACGAACTAGGTGCACTAATACAAATCAGAATCAAACTTATGGTTTTTCTACTGATAGGTACCGGCCGATATCGACGGACGCAAATACCCAGTGAACTATACGATTAATATTTTCACCAGGTCGACCGCGATAACTATTATAAACCGCACATTATTTTACTTCCTTCGCTTTCGGTTTCCCATCACCATCATCAGTAGAACTTGTGTAGGCATGTTGCAGAATAAAAATACGATGTTAACTGATTTTGAAAATGTCATCAGTTTGAGCCTCTCCGGCGCTAATGACCCGTGTGTGGGACTCGTGTTCGAGTCTCCACAAAGATCTGGAATTTTCATTCGAGTATAAATTTCATTATTCTAAAATAGTTTCACAACTTGAATGAATGTTAACAATTGCACGATCCTATCAAAAAATATTTCTCCTTTTCTTATCATATTTCATATCGTAGATCGAATGAAAATAAATAAGCCTAATATATCGGGTAATAAAGAAATCCTATTACCGAATTATTAAAGCTATTTAAAAAGCTGTTCTCATAAATGGCTCTCTCTGACTCTCATTTTCATGAAACTAAGTGGGAGGGCCAGGCCTAATTACAAACAAGGGAAACTTGTTTAATATAATAGTAAATTAATATTGGACTCCTTTTAATTCAGCAATAAGTGGGAAGGGAAGGTCCGAATTATGTTGGTCATTAAAAGTTTTCGATTTTGCAACTTTATGATTGGATTTTGAGCCGATACTAGATAAAAGCCAGCCAGGCCCAATTATCTTATTATACAGATTACGACCTCGCAACATTATTAGATCGCTCTGCTGGGGTGTTCGTGTAATGCGATCGGACATTTCAGATATGGATTACAGAGTTCAGGAATTCTAGACAGCTCTCAGCCGCTAAATAGGATGCCGGTTAATAAAAACCCTGAAACAAATGTAGCGGTCGCATTAGCGGTCCACTCCTCAGTGAAACATTTACATGAAAAGCGACCATACGTAACCTTTCAAAGTTTTATCTCAGTTTCAAAGTTTCAAAAGGCTCAGGCGGCAGTACTAACCGAGCTCTCAATAATGTTACAGGTTAATTATTTTTATTGAAATAGAATGTTCTTTTTATCCAATTAATAACATTCTAAGTTATTCAAACGGAATTTGTAATTGAAATTGAAGTTATTTCAATTGAAATAATCGTAATTGAATGAAAATTCGGCCAGCCAAGTAAGTAGTCGAATTCATTAGCATTATAATCCTCCAAGGTCCTCTAGGAAGGGCAAAAAGATTTTGGAATAAACGGAGGAAAGATAATTTCGGTCTGTGTTAGTTTATTTAGTGATCTATATCCTTGACTTGAATTAATGTGGTCTACAGTTAAATTATATTTGCACACCACTCAAGCTCTTGGTTCCAACAACTATAAATATATTGAAATTAGATAAGAATTATTCAAATTTGCAATTTTGTCATAATTTGGCCCATTGCTGGAATTCAACCCGCTACAAACGGACAGTTGATCTACTCTAGTGTTGACAATTCATAGATTGTTTCTAAGCATGCTCTTCCCCATATGATTGCAGTTGCCCACATAAAATGAAAAGGTTATGGAGGCCCGACATGGCTCAGTGTTTAGAGCTATGCGGGGTAAATTAGTGTTTAAAGTGTTTTGAACGAGTAACCTGCGAATATGAATCTAAATGTGCTAGTACTATTATCATAGCACTGAAAGAGGTGAGCGGCCTTTCGCACATTGCTCCCAGCGCTCCAACTAAAACAGTTCAACTAATCTAATAAAGTGCAGACAAATTTTTAAGTTACATGCCGAAGTTATGTGTGTTGTGCTTATGACTGAATTGAGTGTGTGAAACGCTTCCCAAATGGGTCGGTGTAAATAAACACTAAAACAAATTTCGTTGAAGCGGAGTAGTGGGGAAAAGTAATGAAATCGGAGGAGTCTTTCAAAAGGAGCCATAATCGATGTTAACTACTCAATTGGGGCTAATTGCAAGATTAAATTGTTTTAACTCGGCTAGTGTTTCGTAGTTATTCAGGCGCGGGGGACCTGAAAGGCGGCAAATATTTGAACCTCTTATTATCCACGAGGGGCCCGTAGTCGGGGTGGAAAAGGTAGTCAGTCGGTCTGGCAAGGTTAAGTGCCCCGGGGCGTTTAGCCGGGGTTTAATTTCAGTTTAATTTTCCAAGACCCTAAATACAGAGAATGAGGAGAGAGAGAGAGAGAGAGAGAGAGAGAGAGAGAGAGAGAGAGAGAGAGAGAGAGTGCTAAGGAGAGTGGTCGGCGTTAATTCGTCCTTGCCGCTTGTTTAACTTGGGGCAGACGCAGACATCGACCCCCGCTCATCCGGCCCACGCCGCTGACAACTGACCCCTAGCCTCCCTAGGACAGACTCACAAAGGAAAGAAAGTGAGAGGGAGAGAGCTATGGACAGATTGAGATAGAAGCTAGATTTTATTATGTAGGCAGTGTAGCTGTCTAGAGGCGGTTGTAGCTCTCAATTATATAGGTCTAGAGAGAGAGAGAAGAGAGAGAGAGTGAGGATGGCCCCGACTAGTCCATAAACGGCGGCTTACTTGACTGCGACCTCAACCCGGAGTAAATCCTGTCCGCGCCAGCCAAAAATACTTCACCATTGTCAACATGTCGTCAATTTAATTTGTCTCTAGGCCAATTAAAATTACTCAATTTGTTGAGCTCCTTTAATCAGTTGAAATTTGTAATTGAAGAAAAATTCGGACTGGCCGGGTCGACAGGTGAAACACCGCTCCGACCGCTAAACTATGCCGAACCCCAATCACCGGTGACATCGGACACACCGGTTTCGAATTCCGGTGGTGGACCGACTTTGCCTTTAATTAATTCCAACTTACTCAACGAGAGGAGGTCATAAACATTCGGGAAAGAGGTTTAGAAAAATTATCGCGAACATTATTTTATTTTGAAGACACATCCCGATTTCATTTACATTATTTCTCAAACAATTTCTATACACTATTTTTCCTTATGAAGTAACTCGGGCTTCTGTTGCGTGTTTGTATGCATTCAATAACTCTTACCATTCGAAATTTGTATGTATTGTTTGTTCAATTAGAGTGTCTGTTCGCTCGAATATCTACCGAAGGAGAGAGCTGCCCAGACGGAACAGAAATCACTATAAACGTAAACAGTACTGTACTCATTGAAATTCAGTTCCTCTTGTTTGTGACTGATCAATTGCATTCAATCTAAAGTAAATTTATAAAACCACTGTCCAATAAATGGATAATGGGATCCAGTGAAAAGTAAAAGTCGAAGTGGAAGTCACAAGAGTCCGGCGTGAAGTGGACCGAATTTTTCATCAATTACATACTCCGGATAAAGCAATACTAAACTGACGCACAGCTTAAATCCATTAATAATTTTCATAGAATAATATTGAATGGAAAGTCAGTCTTTCATTCCCCTGCTTCCTTTTCTATGTAATTTGGTGCCCAGCATTGAAACATACCGAAACAAAATTCCACTCGATCATTTACAGTATCGAACTGTCCCTTCAGTTGACAATCTACTCCTGCTCGGCTTGAAGGTTGTTTTAAAAACACTGAAATAGTCCTTCTGAAGGGCTTCATACATAACGCCTCAACACCTGCAAATGTAACTAAATACATTCTTGGTCATTCAACCCTCGGCCAAAATCCTCATGCCTCTCTAGATCCACATTCCACGTTAAACAGACTGCTATCATCAACAACATCGAAACTTCAAACAGGCTACTTAACCTCCGCCGAGTTGGAAGTAACCCAACCAAACACCTATTCTCCCAAATTTCACGAATTTCACTCTAAATACACATGTCATTTACTCAGTTCGTGTTTTTGTAATTGTGCAGTGTATTCGGTACTGTAAAATATTAGTTGTTCTCTATTTATTCGCAAAATCGAAAAAAAAATATGTGAGTTCACAGACTGAAAAAAACATTCGATCATTATAGTTATGCTATTTAATACGTACTGTTGGAAATTCGCTAGCAAATATTTTCTCACCTTGGAAAGTGACAACCTGATCCCGTCCCGGTCGCAATACCGACGCCTGAACACCAACTCTGGTATCGCATATCAATTGAAATGGCATACAAAAGAAAGCGTTTGTCCTTCCGAAATCAATACGGCGGAATCAAATTCCGCATACTTCGTCCCAATTGGGATTATCTTATGGTTTATGGTGGCCTCAAACTGTTTCCAAATTCGAACTGTACAAATCATATTACTTTCCATTATAGCTTCGTTCATCGTACAGTTTGGGTTTGACGGCTAGACTATTACCCTATTTTGTGCTATCGTAAATCTTAAAAGGTTTCCTCACAAATGCCATATTGTTTTATTGTTTAATTCGGGTGCATTGTTTTGCATTGGATAGATATCTCTTTCCTTTGTAACTAACCATTGCGATTAGCGAATAAAATATACGGGGAGATTACGTGGTGATCCATGTTGGTGGTTGGAAATCACTAAAAACGCTTATTGGATGTATCGTTTTTACTCGAATACTTAATTCAACTGGAAATAATACAGGAATGGGAAGCGAACTGGAGCACATGGGAAACATTTTATGCCTCGATCGGTTTGTGAAACGGAACAGGACACCGGCTTTGATACAAAAGAGTACAAAGCTGCCGGATAAATACAGAGTGGCATTTCACAATATCCAGAAAAATGTGTTGGTCCAAATCAATCTCGATCAACTTCTGTGGAAAATTCTATTGACATATTCACTACTGATTGTGAAATATATCAAAAGGTTTTGATATAAATGGATCATATCTGGAGTCAGTCGGTGGACAAGAAATTTTTAAAAAATTGTGTTATATTTAAACCAGAAGAATTGATAGTTACATCAGTTTACAAGCATCATTTACAAGTTCCTGTTAAAATAAATATTGAAAAAATAATAGTAGGTACGTTTCGAACTTCCTTAACACATATGTACCTTAAACATTTCATTTTCCTTCGGTTATCTGACTTTTCTTTTTATGATATCTATTTCTATTTTAACATACCTGTTTTGTGGTCTGTGAGGGGTTGGAATACCGTATATTTCGTGTTTCTGTCTCCCTCTCGCTGTCTCCTAGCCAAATACCAAACCAGCGAGAGGAGACAGGAACACACGAAATCTACGATATTTGTTTCGTACTGGACTATTCTATAAAAACATTATTGGAAAAAAGAATACGAATGTATTTCCTTACATTTCCACTTTGTATTAAACACAGTATATAATGATTTCTTTTTAAGTGGCTAGAAAACGGTCCTTCGTTTCTTATGGGCGTACGGAATTAAATTAAGACAAAACAAAATTTTACCGCAAATGTAAGAGTTAAAAACAGGACAGGTCTGAACCGGTTTAGTTTGGCGACATTTTAGCGTCGGCTTCATTTTAAATTATAGACACTTAGCGGGGCCGGTCTAATTCTGTTTTGGGTGACCGTTTTCGTCAGGTCGCCACGTCCTCTGATGACCCGAACTCTCGTCTTGACTGAACCCAACAAGGACGTCATCGCGTTAGCGTAGAGTTTCAACCCGGCTATTTACACTGTCTAGACCTCTTGTCTGGTTCAGAAAAGTCTGGAGATTACACTTTTCAAAAAAAAAATATTTCGAGCTCTGGACACCCAATAAACGATTCGAATAATGATATTTGCCAATTTAAATGCGCCACGATGATAAAAAGGGCGTCGGGCCGCAGCTAGTATGGAGTTCAAAAGAAATTATTCAACTCGGAATGTAAACATTTTGTTTTCGAATTCTTCCCGTTTTTTACCGGTCTATTATAGCGTGGGTTAACATCAACAAGCGGTGCCGCAGATGATGTACAATAGATATTCCTGAAGTCCGCCGGCGGTATTCAGATTAACGATTCGGAGGGGAAAGGGAGAGAAAAAGAGAAAAAGCGGTGGAGTGGTTGCCGACCGTGTGACAGGTGACAGAGCATTGTTTGGCTCTGACCACCCTTCTGTCCTAAATGCGCATATTGAGTATCCACCCCGCTGTGGCGGTACTACCCTGATCCACCATGAATAAGGCACCCCTTTTCATAGTATTCACTCCCGTTCCCGGATTAATTTCCCTCATCTTTGCCAATATACTCGTATGTCTTTTTAGGTTCTCGGATAAAAAAATAAATTCAGTGTAATAATAAATGATAGTAAGTAAATGTATAAGTATATGAGTTAGGTATAAATATAGAAGATCAATAGGTAAAAACTATCGGAATACATTGGCGTTTACAATATATCTGAGGAGGCGAGAAGCCGGAGTCACTTCTTCAAATAAGCAAACTGTTGTGTTCCAAAACCTCCAGGGATTACCTTTCACCGTATTAAAAAAAATGAGTATTTTTTTCAATTATGCATAGCAAATCGTTTATCGAAAACCGGCTTAATATTCCCACAGCATTACTCTTCATACCAATATACTGGAGTTCGTTTATAAGCTCCTCTCATTTGGCCAGTTTAAATTTATAATTGAAGCAACATTTGTCCGGCCACCGGAACCCGAGGATTAATTGGATGGGAATTCCGAAGTCGACGACGATTGGGGTCCCCAATAAACCTTAGTACATGGGGGGGAATTAACTGCGGGACCGGACCCCAAATACCCCGGCGTCGCACTGTCAATTAACCCAAAAACCCGACCGGCCGAACAAAAGACGTACCGCAAACTGGACGGTACTCACACCCGGCCGGTAGGACCTCCCGAATAAGGTATTGAATGTTCGGTAACTGTGCGGATCTGGCCGGTTTACGTGGACTATTAACAGTGTTAGAGCTCCAACTGCTCTCTAAACGACCGGCCGTACACTCGAGTACCTCAAATAGCGCAAAGGGTGCACTGGAGTGAGTGTAAAGAGTGTTTACATTGTAAATAAATCAAGTGCAAACCAATATATAAGTACATAAATGCGGAAGGCCTGCGGGCGGGTCATGCATGTGTTATCCAAAATTTGTACATTTTAAATTTATTGAAAATTAAGTGCGAATTCCTGACAGAAAAATTGCAGGTCGTATTCCGGTGGCGGGTCGAATTTTCCTTCAATAGACATGTTTATTACCTTTGATTGTTATACATTAAACTAGAAAATTGGGAATACTGTGGCCCATTGTTTTCGTAATCAATGAAGTGAGTCAATATTAGCGATGGGCTAATTTCACGAGCCTTGAGTAGCGGGTACATCAAAATCGAGTACACCAAGAGTGTCGGAGAATCATCGACAAGGGGAGAGCAAGCCCGAGAGGACCCCCAGAGCGGCCCCGTCCCAAATTGAAAGTCAACACCCGGAGAGAGGGTGCCAGATAAGGAAGCTGTCAATTAATTAGAAGATTAAACTCGGCACTGCTAATTGAATAGTTACCGAATTTGTTTTCGGGCATCGTTAGCGCGACTCACTCCTTGGAGGGGAGCGCACAGCGCTTTCAGGAGGACCCCCTTCACTACAAAGTGATTCATCAGCGAGATGAACATTATTATTTCCAGTTATTAACGAGACGAATTAATTCGGCCATCCAGTCGAGATATGATCCTGGGCTTTTTGCATTTGAAGATTCTCCATTCTGAATGATTTTTTTAAAAGAAAAACGTTGCGAACGAACAAAGGAAAGAGTAAATTATATAACATGAAATATTTTTTTTATCTGGACTGGTATCAAGACCGCCACACGAAGAATGACCGCCACTTTGTTTTAGGCTCTTCGCCATCACTAGTAGGACACTGTTACTGCGATCTAGTGACCGACGTTTTGAATTGAAATCTACTGGAATATACTGCAATTAGTCTACTGCACCCTTTTAATCGGTTGAATAATTCCATTGAAGTATTATTCGGTCCGCCGAACTCCTGGTCCAATGCATTTACGCCATCTTGCTTCAGTAAATCTAATGACGAATTTCTGTAGATATAATAAAATCCAACGGTTAGAATAACTTAAATGCTATAAGATCGCCAAGTATTTGAACTGCAAAGTGATACGCTTAAATTTGCAAGCAATAACCAAGGATCGATAGTACGTCGGAAAACTCTCTGCTATTGTGCAATTTCGATTTCAGAACTGTTATTAAACAAACATATGTGAAATGGACTCAATATAAGCCAGAAAGAAAGCAGGTATGGAAGGAAGGCCGGAAGGTGGAGAGGGCAGAAGCTCCTCCGGCTAGCCGGCACAATAAATGCCGAGTACACAAAAGCGGTAATCTCTTTTGGGACCCGGGGGTTGAGCCCCGGATGAGGCTAAATATTTACTTTGCCCTTGGTTATTATACTTGATGGAAAAATGTCATTTCGTAGCCCCCTCAATCCGCCCCTCAGCGGCAGACCGGCTCTCTGGGGGTTTGGCCTCATTGAATCTAAATTCGGACTTCGTTTACATTTAAATATTACAATTACCGTAATTAAATTAATTCCCCCCGGGGAGGATACCCGGACTCCTTATTATTTAATTTAATTAGGTTACATTCGGGAATTAAATAGTTCAAAGTACACTGCATTAGGACAAACAAATAAACAATACTCGTGGCACCAATGTGCGACGTAGGTCGCACGATACGGACTGGTAAAATTATATCGGAATATTGTTTATTTTACAGTTCAATCCTGGCAATAATCGCGTTTTTATGTGAAAGGTGAGGATATATGGATAGTTCAAAGAGTTATGAAAAGTTAATTATAAATCATTACATCCACAATTTGCGTAACACAGTGAATATATTGATTTATTTGTCCGTTTAATGTTCGACAGAAAATTCATCGTACTAGGAACTCTTTATTTTGAGAATGAAATTTATCTTTTCCTTCAAGCGATATACGGTTGCTCGCTGTGAACTGATCTATTATAAATTCTGAAAACGGTAAACCTGATTAAACCCCAACATCGGTACTCCTGTTGATATATATGCAAATGTCCGGGAACTTCGATTGAGTTCGCCGGCATATGATTTGTCCTCTGTAATTGGAGTTCAGGTCCCTGTGCTGGATGTCATTATAGGCCCCTACTACTTGACGCTTGTCCCTCAATCCCAGGCACATGTATCTCACGAGAAATACACATCGGAGGATTTTACACATTAGGGCGTAAAATATCCAGTATACAGTTCTATACAGAAAATTATAGGTTTCTGTTAATATCGTAACTTGTGTCGATATTATAACATAAAAGAAATATTTGCGAATTTCAATTACGCTGGGAAAGGGAACTTGACACCGTTTTCCCACGTTTTTCACAATCACAAATTTATAGATATCTATTTGTTTCCGAGTAGTTACTACTTATTCTTAAGAATAAGTTATTACTTATTCTACGTCAGACAAATCCAGATAGGAATTCAACCGACAGGATGAGAGCTTTTGGAGGGTCGAGATTTTTTTCAGATTCAGAATTAAGTCCTCGACACAGTTCAATGGGCACTCCATTGACACCCAACTACATTGGATTTCCTTTGCTCCGTTGCCAAATGTGGCAATCTCCTATGACTAGACACGAATAATAGATAGGTTCTGAGCCCTGTATACGACCTCAGAATCGACATTTTAGTTTCGAAAATTTCCTCTTATGCCGCCTTCTGTTCAGCTGAGAAAATTGATCCATCTATCCATGATTGTTTTTGACTGGTTCGATTCATTCTTTCCGTGCAGAAGCGGATTCTACCGTCAGCATCAAAGCACGGATAACTAATATTAATGTTCGATTAATTAAGCCTTTGCGTTTCGACAGTAAACAACTGCGACAACAAATGGAGTGAAAAACTGTTTGCCCGTTGGCGACGAGCGGTCTGTCGAAGGTGAGGCACAAGCGACATTGGAAGAGGACACGGTAATTGTAGACTGTTAAGTTGATAAGCGGAGAGTTAGGTTGATAACAGGAAAAATGTTGCTTCCCTGTGAAAATGCAGTTCGTGACCCGGTCACCAAGCCAGACGCGTAATTCGCCGAATAGCCTCAGGCATTCTCGTGCCAGCTTAAACCGGTCTAGTTTTGGTCAAAGTATTATAGTGGGGGCAGAGAAAATTATAGTACACTGGAAAACTGCATAAAAATCTCTCTGCGATATTCGATTATCTGGCTGATTGAAATAATGAATGATTTAAATAATTCGAGCAATAACGGCTGGTTTATGAACAGTCAATTGTGCATGTCCCCTTTGCGTGTTTATTTTCTGCGTGAGATAATACAAAGTGATATCGAGTAAGCGGCATGTAGTAATTACAGCAGGAAACTTGATAAATATTAACACGGTCATTACAGAAAAGAAGCTTGTCCAGCTTGTATAACAGACATGCGCCTAGATGGATAAGACACATCCTTTGTTTGCTCAACACCCTGCGATATATATGGGTGATTTTTTCTGCTACTTAAATATTCATGCTCATGTCTATTGTTACCAAGGCAAAATTATGTAATTACCGATTAAATAAAATAGGTACTTTGGTAATTAGTTGACTGTGAGGACTAAAATTTTAAATTGTCATCCATTAATTATCAGTCCCTAATCAATAATAACTTAACCAATTACAGTCCTATCCGAAAAATGTATGTGAAATAAGTAAATTACATATGAACACGGGCATCCAACTTAATGAACTAGCGTTTACCGGCAAACATTGCAATTATATTCAATAATATTTGTATATTTTATTGTAATATGTTGTAAGTCTCAACGGCACATCGGTCTTGAGGTGTTATATACTCTGATTGGGAGTATAATTTTCGCAGTTTTAACATTTAGAAAGGTGAAAATAATGACCGAGCAGTTTACATTTGTTATCGCGAAGGCCGTTCTCTATTCCGTACTCTCGCAAGATTAGCTGTCGTTGTGGAATTTTAATTTGAGACCCTGATATATATTATCACGACCTCTGTGCGATTTCTTACAGAGTATCCCGTGCATTTCAGGTATTCAGTGGATAGTTAGCATCGCTGCACTAATAATCCAATGAATCAAATTGACCTGAAAGTATACACAAGTACATATACGTTTCATCGCGTTCTAAGTTAGTTGAGTTTCTCCACTTATTGTTGGGTTTGTCTTTCGTTAGTTTTAGCTCTAAAATTGACAATTAGTAAATAAACTTATATTTGTGGCAATAAAACATTTTACAAATATAAGACAGGGTTTAATATACCTGTTTTATGGTCTGCGAGGGGTTGGAATACTGTAGGTTCGTGATGTTTCTGTCTCCTCTCACTGGTTTGGTCTTTTGCTAGACCGGTTTCGGCTGCTCGCCATCTTCAGTAGCGGTGTTAGTCACTGTTAGCACTTTGGATGTTTTTTGGGCATCCTCACTGCACTGTCACTGTCACGTGTACTGTCAGACAGCCGTCTGTACTGGCGAGCAGCCGAAACCGGTCTAGCAAAAGAGCAAACCAACGAGAGGAGACAGAAACATCACGAACCTACAAGACAGGGTTTGGTCCTGAGGTTCTGTTATTTGTTGGATGAACTTGACCCCGTGCCACTGTTGACATTTGGCGTATTCAGTGTCCGCCGACCGTGGTGCATCAATATTTTGAAAACCTGCGTCCCGGCCGGTACTCGGTACACAGGAAACGGATGAACTCGAAACGTGTAACTGAGGGAACAACTCGCGAGGCTGCCGAACAACGCCGATGGCCAGCTTCCTGCTTCCGAATACTTCCAAACTTGTTTCGCATCTCGTAACAGATACAACTGGTTCCGGTCTTGTGCCGTGTTGGCGGCGATTTTTCCATTAGTGTTTACAGAAAAAGCCTGTCGAGCGATTAATTTTCCTCGCCATTTATATTCCGAGTAATTTGAATTATCTCCGGGGGGAAAATACAAAGCCGTCCGGCATTACGGGGAAGCCCCCTTAGACAATTCATTACATACTTCGTTTGTTGACAACTTCAGATATCACCTAAACCACGTCCCACTTGTTCGGTCCAAAAACTTGTTTTCCTGCTTTTAACATTGTTCTCATAGTGCAGTGATGAACCTTAAAGCGGTGAAAGTGTTGAAACATTTTGAATGTTAAGGCGTCACACGTATATACAGTGTCGCTGTCATCGTACTATTGAAGATGGTGAGAAGCTATACAGAAGGGAAATGGCAACGTAGGCGCTCATTTGCAGCTGGATGCAGATATAAAATTTCGAGTTACTCCTTAATATAATACAATGAAATGATACAGTCCCAGTATAAGCCAAATGTAATTAAAAAATAAATTAAAACCGGGGAAAATACGGCGAGAGGAGAAATTGAGGTTGAATGAAAGAAGCCCGCAATGTTTAATCTCAAATTGTAGTGGCTTCCTCACGGCCCTTTCTCATTGCGATTAATTTCCCCCGAGGAAGACTGTACTATATAACTCTTAACGCCAAACATTCCACCATAACACGCGCCACAATATTATAACATCCGTGTACTACGTTTCATTTCAGAGCGACCAATGAAAAATATGATTATCATTTTATCGCTTCAATAAATTGTGACAATTGAGAGATTTTGTTATAATCTCAATAGTATAGTCCTTTTAAATATCAACAGGCGTGCTGTACCGAAGATACCTGATAGTATTTCATCGGATACGCAGGAGTTTTCAGAACGTTTTTTTTCGATTACAAATACGGCGTTGTGTCCAGATATGAGTACCCCAACGTACGAGTCTTTTGAGAAGTGAGTCTGCTTCGAGTGTTGAAAAACAAGTGAAGAAGAATTACGTGTATTATGCATTTTGTTTTATTACGAATCTTGCATTTCGTTCAGTAAAAATACGTTATCATAAAATAATATTTCAGTGGTTTTTTGGGGGGTGGGAGAGATTGATTTGTACCGATCTCATTTCAATGCTAAAAATTCATGTGTGATGAAAGCGTTTGGCCTTATCATGAAATGTATTAAACTCAAGGTAACACCCTACGTCGCCCTTGGAATTTTCGGACTCCACTCGCCAGTTTTCTCGAATCTTGAGTGGCATCCCCGCTTCACCCAATTGATATTGTTCAAAATTGATTTTCTTACGCTTACTTATATGGAAATGAGTGGACTTCTGTGAGGGAGACTAGTGTGTGTAGGCTGTATGCGTTGTGTCTATTCTATGCTGGTGTTGGAGTAGGGGCTGGTGTGTTGTGCGGCCTTCCGACGGAGAGTGAGAGAGGCGTGTCACCTGTGTAAGAAGGGAGGGCCAACGGGCTCAGTCACTCGCACGGCCTTTCCTTGTCACTATCTGGACACCGACTCGCCTCCTTATCACCCCTCTAACGGTGCACACTTCACACTTGGAGTTCTTTTCTCCTCTCACCTTCTCATAGTTACTCTAGAGTGTTGTTCGCGAGGGAGGTCCGACAAGCGGATGGACAAGCTCCAGTGAAAAGCGTCCCCAGTCTAGAAATAGACGGATCCTCTTAGACGCTAGTCAAAAGTAACAGTGAATCAAACCAGACCGGTAAGTACCATTGATGTACCTGTTGCTTCCAAAATCCCGTAAACGGAGATAGTCATAATATACACTGAAAATTTTAACAGGGAGATAGTAAACTGAAACAACTAGTAATTATAAACATAAAAAACGTTAGGCATGACATAAAACACAAATTTTGTCGACAAATCTTATAATTATCGGTATCTTCGGTATTTTTTGTAATTTTACAACTTTAAAAGAACGTCGATTACCCCGGCGCTTTGGTGGCTGTAACGAACCTCATTTAGCGATATCAATTTGTTGGGGAAAACATAGTATTGTTTTCAGTTGTAGGAAAGAAACTATGAATTCAAAACATCTATCCCAACTTCAGTTTGCACATTATTTTAAATTGCGGTTTTTAAATCTTCCTCACCCGCTGGTCTCTAATTCGACTTTAGCGTGTTCATTGGTAAGTTATGGACAATGGGAATGTATTCCTTCCCTATTCCATGTATTGTAGCAAAGCATGTCTATTGGTAGAAAAGTCCGCAGTTTTTAATTATAACAAAGTCGAATGTACATCCGGACTGTAGAACATTATCAGGTAGTTTGAAAAAAGAAAACAATGTCAGTTTCTAATGTCAAAAAACATTTGTTAGGACCATGAGTTTTTAAAATTGCTTTTGGTTTATTAAATTAATAGAAATATATTATACTGTCAAGGATAATAAACGGTTTATTGCATTAATAAACTATCATGTCTAGGCTACAAACCAAGTACAACTTAGTTACATTTAAGTTAAATTCAAACGTTAACAAAGCTCTATCGGGTTCTTTCTTTATATCCTGAGTTTCCGAGAAGCAGAAAAGTCTAAATTGAACTGCACCTGTTGCATTTTTCGCCAACGTAGAAAAATGATTGGGTGCCTTCGAGCTCGATTCTGCCACTATAGTATGTAAAATTTTTGGATTAATATGGATTAATATTTTTATCTTTTCTATCTATTTATATTAATATTGTACTAACGACCTTTTAGAAGTTTACCATTTTTTTATCATTCATGAGTATTCTCGAGTAATTTAATATGGCCAAAATTATTTGGTAACAGCCAAATGGATACAAAGATCATTTACTAACCTCGAATACTCGTTGCAATGTATTCATCAGCGGATAGGTTCGCATTTTCATAATCGAACGTCTCTGTATTCACAGCGCGTTGTTTCTGCCAGTTTAATAGGTTGAACATTCGACGCATACAATAGTGTCATTGCAATAGCCGCGACTCTAGAACTGCAGAGTTGTAACGACAATCGTTAATTCTAGTTTAAATATTTACACATGCACCGTTCATAATGATAGCCAGGTTTTCAATACGTATGACACCAATATTTGAATAAAAATATTTGAAAATAAATTAAGTTCGAGATGGTTTACGTTAAAATCAATCTGTATTATATATTTCTAGTATTAGAGATTAAATTTCATATATTCGTTTTATATGATAAAAGTTGAATATAACGTCTCCATGCTTTCAGACATGATTTTCATGTTGACGACGGATAATATTAGCCCTTCTAATAATTTCCATTATTTTAAAATAACAATCGACCATGTGAAGGGAGACTTGATCAATTTAATTTTGCTAATTTATAATTGCATTTTATGCCCGCTTCTCGCCATCGTCAGTATCATTCCGTCAATAATATGGGCAAGTCAGTTAACACCTGTTGAGCTGAAGGTGGATTCAATTTCCAGTATCTTTATGTTTCAATTTGGTTGCTCTTGAGATGAATTGCTGGCGGCGAATACATTTTCGGCCGTGGGACAGCCCTCGGCGAACATATTGCAGTTGTTGGGAGAAGAGAACAAGGCCGTCGGTCAAATTACACACAGCCAACAATGAAAAAACGGGATGTTGTAAAATAGTCGCGCTTCGGGCGTCGCCAACATCCGAGCTTGAAAGCTTCAAAATGATAGCAACCGGTTGCCGGCATTATAAATACATACATATGTCCAGATTAGGTAGGTGTGTTACCAATTATTATTAGTCAAATTATGACAACCACATAAAACGTCCTCATTATAGCCAAAGGATTCTGATTCCTTAGAACCTCGATGGGTATCTATAAAAACCTCAAAACTAGATTAATAATAAATTTCTTATTACTTATATTTGTTGTCATACATTTGAAATTTTATGCTTATATTAAAAATATATAGCGGATCGGATAGAAATAATTGTTATGGTCAGTTAGGGCCGATTTTGGATTCTCATCGAAAGTAAGCGTTCTTCTGTTCCTCTTTAAGTTATTGTAAGTATATTAAGGTGTTGAAACATTTTGGATGTTAGGGCACCCACTGAAGAATTCTTTTTCCATAGAACCTGGATGTCATGCGTGTTTCCGTGAATAGCAGTTTTTTTATTTAACAAAATTAACATTAGGCTAATAACAATATATTCGGTTATTTTTTTACAATCATTTGAATATGTTTAAGAGTAATCCATTCAATAACCTTGTTTAGGGTTAAGTGGCCGTGTTGTTGTTATGTGATAATTTGGAATAGTACCCGGCTACGATAAAGCACTAGTTGAATTACATCGGGCCTGCGTCACAAAAGTTCTTATCTTTCGCAAGTAAATGAACTCCATTGACGAAAAAACAATTAAAGGTCGAATATGAGAAACAATAATCTTTATTCAAATGAACTTTTTTTATCCTACTTTATACTAAATATTCAATGGTCCTAAGCATGCCGATGGAACCATACACTGAAACATAAAGTAGTCTTGAAATTAAAATGCTTATTTGTTTTAGAATTATTGAATAACATAGTTCTTTTAATAGTTTCGCGATAGCAGTATGACTGTGAAATATATTAGCACATCTGTCAGCCGACTTACTTAAGTACCGGACTCTGGTACTAACGGACCCTAAGAAAATCGCGAAATGAGTGGTGATTCTGCCTTTTATTTCTACAGTAATTTATTTGTTACGCATATGGACCATGATGCAGTGATTAATCCCCGCCTATTCATATATGCATATATTTATTAGCTTAAAGAAAACATTTTCATTAGTTTCTGTACGATTTTATGCTGTCTCCAGCGTAGTCCACTACATTGAAATATGCCATATGTCTCATAAGGACAATTACTTAGTAATACTAAAGACTGAATATTTTATATTTCAATAAAGTTCTATCTGTTTGATGATGAAAACTAGAAATATGCAAGGTGTAATCCTTCTTCATGTAGAGTTATACAGCAGCGCAAACAGCGTGATTAAAGTTTCTACAATCTTGTCGGTTACTGTTACATTTTAATCCTTACTTGAAGCCTTGAATACTTAGTATGGAAATTTAACCAGTTATCGCGTTAATGCCATTGCGCCTTTACGCTTGAACAGGATCTAACCTTCTCATTGGTTTTTTCTCAGATCCGTACTGCCGCCTCTATTACACTTGTATTTTATTTGACCTGTTGAATAAGTATAATAATTATAGAATGTTTATGTATGTGCAGCAAACCTGGGCTACTTTCGGCTTTTTACCGCCGGTCCCTGGATTATAAAGTGATGTACTTTCGCCAACGAAGCGGATTTTCTTGCTAATTGTTATTTTATTAATGATTTTTGCCAGTTATTGCTTTTAATTATTGAGTTTAGGAGTAAACAGTCGCTCCGGACGTTTATCCTGACACGAAAGGAACAATCGTAAATACACGTACGAAGTGGTAAACACAGAGAGAAAATAATTGCCTTGTTAATTGTCACATCGGTAATGACGGTCATGGTCATTTTCAGAGTCTAAATGGGAACTATTATCTAAACGGACTTTTTTTCCGTTTCCATGAAGTATGAAGTTGAATGTAAAAGATGTCGGACTTTGTCGAATAAGAATTCGAATAAAATCGTTAACAACAAATCATGTTTTAAAACACCTTGTTAGAGCAATCGTTTTAAATAAATATTGTTGATAGGCTGATCAATTTCGCTGTATTAGTGTTTAAGTAATAGTTTGTAGACTTGTAATATTTTAAGTTTGAGAAAAAAGGTTATTCTTTCCGATGGAGAATAACCTTGCTTCGATGAATCTTTGAAGCCATTTCCGTCTCCGCCGTTTCCTGCACATTAGCAGTGGTCGACTGAATAGCGTAAACTTTCACAATGTGCAACGCCAGTCGGGGTACAATTAGGGGCCAAGTGTTGTGAAAATACAGAGAAGTAGTCACACTTCAGGAGAAGTACCCGCGGGTATTGCCTCTGCCTCGAAAGCTTGCAGCTTGAAATCGACGGTCCAGATAATTACGACCCGTGCGTTGTACCAACAGAAAAATAAAATAAATTTATATCTACTTAAAGATTATTGGTAAATAGAAATAGTAACGGTAAAAAAAACGTTATGGGTCGGAATAATAGAACATTGGTTTTAATAATGATGAGATTCGAACAGAGTGCTCCTATTGCGCCGTGCAGTAGTCTAAAAGAGATGCAATCTCTAAAAAATAATTCGCTGAACCGCCCATCAAATAAACCGAATTTAGGCTAACTAAACATTGTAAAGGTCCGTGCAAACAAACTCCGTCTTTACCTCATGAATACACGCTCGAATCGAAGTTTACTAATGTTAACCTTTGATATGTTAATTTAATTTTATGTCGACCGTCCTCGTAATCGGACCGATGAGGTGAATTTTCAGCATGAGAGATCCGAGTCCTGGTTATTATGCGTGTAATGGCGATTGTTTTCCTTTGTAATTTTTGCAGTGTATTCGTTTTTAACTAAGGTATTAATGTCCTGTGTGCATTATAAGCATCTAGACCTGGTTTTAAACCTTTAAAACACCCATGGTAAGGAATTGTTGTATATTCAATATTATATATTCAGTTATCTGATAACTGAATGCTGATTTGCTACAATGAACCCTATCCGGTAGGTTTGATGATTAGTTTCCTTATCTTGAACTGTTTGTTGCGGACTACTTAAAATTTTAAAATTAACCATTTATATTGGGAGCGGTGGCCTCATATCTGCACTCTATTGGGAGCAGAGTTTTTCAGAGTGCTATGGAATTATTTGAGGTTCTTTTTATACAACTGTACCTGAAATAACTCCAGAATTGTCTTCCGTACTTAGCTGTTGTATTGTCTCTCCGCGGGACCGGGTACCAACGTGCCTAAACGTACCTGACTATCATATACGGAATGGCGAGAAATTCAGACGCGCGAAAAAAGAGTATTTAGCGTATGGTTGGGTCATGTACGGAGAGGTGAAAATAGGAGCGGATCCGTCCGTATTAAGCGTGAAAGTGGCAGTTGAGTTGAATGCCGCCGATGGAGCCTGAATATTGAATTGGAGATGGATTAGCATTCAGAGTGCATTGTGTTTGATTCACCGCACGCTCCCTGGGCCCATATCGTCTCCCCCGCCCCGTTCAGTGTCCCTCCTTCCTATATGTGGGCCTCCGGGGAAAGTCATCCGCAGCCACAATATTAAATAAGGCCCAGATATTTGCGGCCCGTCCCTGAAAATCTATTAATTAGATTAGAAAGCGTTAAAGTCCCTTCCCCCCCCCCGTTGGTCATCTGATGTTGGCTCCCTCCGTGATCTCGGCTTGGACAGTGCCCAGTCTCTTTGCCAGCTTTCCTCCCTGCTTCGGTCGTCTGAATTTTTTCAGTACTGGCACTGGCTGGTAGAGGGCATCGGCCTCCAGACTCAATATCACCACACAAGTGTAACTGACTCGATTATTCGATATATGGTAAGCCGGCCTGTTTCGATTCCTCGGTGAAGGCGACGGAAACTTATTGAGTTCGTTCATTGGTCTAGTTCCTCAAATAAACTGCACAACATCGATGAATGCGTACATTTTCATAGGTTCAGCCTTATTGTATAGTATCCAGTAGGTAGCTTCAATTTCCGAGACATATCGAGGCCCTTACCCGAGGGGCTGAGTCGAGAAATCATCGTTCGCCGAAAATTTAACGCAGTTCGACGCTCATTAGCAGTAGTAGCTACCCTCAACCAATATTGCGCTAAGACATCCTGTTAGCACTGCTACTGTGTAGTAACCGGCCCGTCCTACATTCGGAACTGCAATCACAATTTAGACGAAATCGCTAACTAGGTCAAGACCAAAAAGTAAGAAGAGACGGATAGGAAAAATTATTTCAAATACAAATTTTTTTTCAAATGAGTGTCGACCTCTTCTACAAGAATCTACTGTCTATATTCCTTTTAAGGAAGGTACTGTAAAGAGGGAAACGACTGGCATTTCTGCTTTGAGGAATCGGTGAAGAGAGTCGATTAAGATCCCGTTTAATTGGGAAGCCGCCCGAAGATTAGAAGCCGCCGTTAATTGTACCGGTAATTCAATCACTTTTGAGTTCCTCACTGGAAGTAACAGATTTCAGTTCGGAGCTGACGGCGTGACAGGCATACTTCCTCCTTTCTTAGAACACTATTCGAACACTGTCTGGAACGTATCAACTGGAATCTATGTTCCGCTTTATACAACTCGAACGGAATTTTTTTTTATTTCAATAAAATTATATCGCACGCACCATTTTCCTCATTTTTCACAGCTGACGTAACCAAATATCTTTAAAGATGGCAACACAATTGATGTCGCACGGGAAAGCGTTAGGATTTGATAAAAGGAACAGGAAGCAGCCTGATAAATTAGCAGAAGGAAGAATCACAATGGGAAATCTTTCCCGACTTTCCTATATGTATCATACTATATGTCATGACATCATACTATATGTTTATGCCCTTTCGGATTTTCACTAAACAATATGTATGCGCGCGTTCATCACGTTTTTATACAAAATTCATAGTTCATATATCTGATAAATTGGATTTTAAACGCGGCCAAAAATATTGTTTAATTAATAAGTATTCGGCATAATTATAAAGCGGTTCCCCTCTGAAACCGGCGCTTTAAGAGTAGACTAAGTTTTAATTAAGGCCACTTCCGGTGGAGAAGAGGCCGCTTTGAGTCGGAAGCGCTTGCCGAGGTCCACAAAGAACCGAAAGCGGACCTTCTGATCAGGCCCCGGCGGGAGTTACGCCCCAGCAGGCACAGACACCACCCAAAAACTAGGCGTTATAAAACTCAATATATCGTTATGAAACCAACGAAACAAGAAAACGGATGGAATAACGTATTCTGTAATGTTGCAGGACAGGAGCTATGAATGGATTTTCACAATGAGTTAAAGGGAGTATAATTATTGAATGGTTCCTTCCATCAAATCCGCATTACGTATATAGTTAGAACATACCTAGATGGAGCGTATTTTATCCAAGTTTCATATATTTGATTTCTTCCTAAATTCCAGTCCGATAAGAATAATCGGGGGATTGAAGACATTTCGAGCGAATTTCACGATCGGTTCTGCGGTCTGTAGTTATCATCGTCTGGGAAATGTGCTAAAAAATTCGGACCGAGAGCGCAGTACGCGCAATATGCAAATGCCGAATTGGTTATACCGTATTTAGCGCTGGGGCTATAAGGAGCATTAGCGACTGGGGACGTATAAATTGGCGCCCGCGTCCCCGTCCAACTAACACCGGTGTTAGTGTCAGCACACTCGCCCTCTAAATTAGACCGCTGAATTCCGGTACAACACTCCACCTCAACAATGCTTCGTCCCATCAATCTGGGCCGCTCAGAAGTTCCTAACGGAAACACTTCAATATTCAAGAGGAAAACTACCTTGAGAATTAAAAAAAAAACCATTCAGATGCCAGAATTCCATGAAGCCAATCAATCTCCTGTTCTGGATGCAAATGAGTTATTCATATTTTTCCGGAGTATGCGATTTTGGAAGATGACATTCATTCCATATTGGCTATGAGAAATATTATGAAATGTGTTTTGAGAAACGATCTGTCAGTTTTGGCAATCCACATGCGTGGTTCAGTTTTAATCTATGGAGTGTGACAATTAATTTCGGGGATTGTGAACATTGTCGGCACAAATTCATAACGGTAGCAATACATTGAGCGAATCGGTTACCTGCAATTTGTAATTAAGGTAAAATTCCACCTGATTAAACGAGGGGGGATCGTAAATTTCAGTATATTCATTAGAATTAAGGTGGTGGTTATAGTATACATTTATATTTATACTATTAAGTTACTATTGGCCGGGAACCAGAATATTTCTTTCAATATAGTACACGTAGTATACGTCATTACTTCCCGGTCATATTCTCCCGGATAGTGATAACCAGATAACTGCTGAGGCACGTTCCACATACTTTTCGTCTATCTTTTTTCCATCCTGTTTTTTTACCGAACGGCGTACTGTTTCAGTGCAATTAACCGAACCCCATTTCAATTTTCAAGTAAGCCTATTTATCAAAAATAATTATTGTGTTTTGTCTGTAATTCGGTAAAACCGTAAAACGGTACCGGCAGCACCTTGAGCGTTATCAAATTGGACGAATTATTATTGTCCTATTTATCTGCAAGCAATACAAAACCTCGATATCATTGTTAAAGTAATATTTAACAATTGGCCATTGTTCAGCATAGGTATCTTTCAGCGGAAATTAAACCTCGAATAACAGAATCAATTATCAACTACAAAATTATTTGTTAGCCATTGTAATGCTAAACAGATTAATAATTAAATTGAAATTCGGTTTTAAACCAACAGTTTTGTTTACTCGGAACAATAAACTAACATTTGGACAGACAATGGATCATTAATAACTATATATTAATTTTAAATTAATTTTAACTTATAACATTCGCAGTGGATTGGGGATTGTGCCAGTCGTCTATGAGTTTCCTAGTGCCCGCATTCGCGCACTGACGATGGCTGAAAACGGTCGGCCGACTGGACATTTTCCCCGAAAAATTAACTTAAATTATTATTCGTAACCCTCGTCAGTTCCCATAAAACTTGTTTTTCTATCGACCCAATTACCTGGGAACAATATACGATTGCAAAATGTAAGGGCAGATGTATCGGCCCCGAAATAAATTAAGTTATTTCGGTCTCAGCGCTCATTACTGTTATTTATTCTTAAACGCAATCTACACCAGAGGTCGGGAGACCCGTCGGTGAAATTGAAACGTTACCATTTCAATATATCTGTCCGGGCCGAAACTAACGGCCGAGTATGACTCGGGCCCAATGCATAATCAATTCGCGGATTTACTACTTAGCATTATCAATTACTCGTTTATGAATAACAACAACGTGACAGGTGGGGGGGGGGGGGAGGAGAACAACGAGATCGGCGTGATTTATCGTTTCGCCGTTGACACCGGAGAAAGAAGCCAATGCAATAACAAATTTCAAAGCTGAAAATAGTATGGCCGGCCGCCTACTCAAATGGGTCACATTCCGCCGATGGCTAACGAGCCACAACTTGTTGTACCTACGCACTTCTCCCATGTCCCATTGTGATGCCGTCGGTGTTTACGCGAATATTTTTCAAATGCAAAAGCATAAACATAAATAGTGGGCTCGTGAATAATGTTTTCCTTTTTTATTACCGCTGTCCAATAATTTTCGTCTTTCTTTTTTCCCCTCCCATATAATGCCGGCTTGTTATCGGGCCGTTTCTCATGCCCAGTGGCTCACTCTGGCCACCTCACCACGGAGATTCCGGCTCAAGCCCATTTCGCAATATCTACATATACAAATCTGGCTCTGGCCAATTTCACTTAAATATTATGAATCGATAGACTGTCGTCGTAAAATTTGATTATATTGAAAACGGTAAAAGGTTCTTGAGCGAGGCAGGAGCTTTATTCGCTCCTCCTCGGCCCTGTCGCGGGGTGAGGCCAATTCACTTCAGGATTCAGCAAATTAGTGAGGCACTTAGGCATGTCAATTCCGTGTGCACTGTTGTTCACCGACACGCTTTTCGTCAACATTTTGCCCCTCCGCTTTTTGAATTGGAAGTGACGTTCAGCTTCTGGAGTTTATATGTTCGAACGTTCTCAGGGGCGATCCCACAATTTTCAAGATTATTACAAAAGAACAGCCTATATTATAATTAAAATAGCTAGGATCATCTCGAATTGTCTGATACAAAGAACTATTTCAAACAACTTATTATAATTGTAGTGGGACTGTGTACAATGATTGCGGAGATGTTTATTGGTTTGCAGAAATCAGCCTCTGACATTCCTCAATGTAGAATTGCAAGAAATTCAATCTCCGTTTTCGGTCCGGTAAATACCGATATACAAATAGCTGTTCGTTTCATGTTACTTGTATTGGTTTCTCTCAAATTCGCGTTACGCTCTCTCCAGTCAATATCGAACTCGTGTCGAAACCCCGGGTACTGTGCGCTTTTTCAATACTGTAAGAATTTAAACACTTCTCCGGGAGCGAAAGTTTGCGTACACATTAACTTTATTCTATAAACTCTTACTATCGCACTAGTTATTTTCTGCCATGTGAGTTAATGGAAAATCAGTACTAGGCTTATAAATCGAACAATTAGAGAGCATATTACAGGAGCAAATTTAACATATTTTCGAGTGAATAAAACGAATAACTGTAAACTGGTATTTCAGGTTAAACTCGACCTACGTTTAATTCCTTCGTTATAATGCGAAGGAATAGTTAGGGTTTCCTTAGATAGTCCATTAGTGTGCATAGCCGCCCATGTAAATAGGGGGTGGGTTGAAGTTGAAGGTTGCCCGTGAAAGGGATGCTGCATACCAAATACAAAGCTAACACCTGATAATCACCAGGCCAAACGTGTTCCGAATGAACTTTTGTCAAAAGTTAAAGTCTATTTGACTAAATATTACAGCCTCTTAGAAATCGAAGATGCTTTCGCCAATTCTGCATTTGCGTAAATAATGTTATAACAAAAACATACCATATGTATTGTGCGAATCGTATTTTTAAAGGACTATTTTCTGTAGCCTCGAGACTCCAAAGGGAATTGTGATATTTGACAATATAATTGAGCCTTTATCTGAGAAAATGGCACTGTTTTAGGGCTAAAGTACTTGATCATTAAATAAATAACTAATTCGTTCGTATGCTCCGTATCGTAACTTTAGGAACACTACTGTCGTCTTCACTGTATTTACAGATTCAGTAACTGTTTTGAAAAAGTAACGCCAGCGCTGTGTGCTCGAGACTTGGAACTTTTTCGAAAAGTCCATGTCGCATTAGCGCCCTGGGCAAAAAGCTTTTAGCGGCAGTGGAATATTAGTTATTATAAACCGCACGAGGGGAAAATTCATTAGCGTAAAACTAACCGAGGCCAACCGCGCCAAGAAGGGGCAGGATTCTCCTCGAACTCCAAGATTTTTCTACAGTCCCAAAATATTTAACCAATCGATGAAACCTATTCTTGGCACCGGTCGACTGCTATTTTTTCTACAAATGGAGTGGAAATTGAGTTTTTTACACTCGAATATTCGCCCTCCCCCGTCATTATTCATTCCTATAACTGGCTGAACGAGAGGCCAGTTTCGATACAGACAAAATTATGGTTCAGTCTAGCCTAATTACTAAATATTTTTTTTAGTGCGACAGTTTAATTGTATGAATTAATCCACAGAAAAATTCCGGATCAATTTGGGTAAAACGGAATTAACCAATTTGAAATGTCTATATACTATATACACATACACGCAGATCTATACACACTCATGTGTGTGTGGGTATGTTTGACTATCCACATTACGCTATTAAAATATAATACAATGATTCCAGGAACTTAGTGTGAGATGCCAAAGGAGAAGATCCGTGCAGATTCAGTCAGCAGATTTAATATATCTCCTAAATGCCAACTAAACCAGTTCAGGAACCGAAAATCTTAAGAGGTGTATTAAAAATTTGTCCTCATGTGAAACGCTCGTCGATTTTAACGTCGTTCGCGTAGTCTGTGGATGTGTATATACATTGGGGTGGGCCACGTGCTGTAAGTTCGCATTGACAGGAGATAATTTGCTAATGTATTAGCGTTTGTGCGCGAGACGTCGCGACGCTAATTGGAGGCGAGAGCCCCACTTTGAGATCAGCCCTCGTTTCAAAACAGCTCTCTCAATTTCAGCCAACTCCTCCGCCTCAGAGAGTCCGAACCGGCACGTCTCGGTAAGTTCTAATTATATATTAGAAAACCCTTTTACCGACTACACCTGTATTTCGGTTCGCGTAAGTTCGTTGCTGAATATTTCATTCCGAACAAATGCCGCTATAATGCTCCAACAACTTGTTGAATTTAATATAAAAGACTGAACATAATAATTATTGACGATAATATCACTCCGCTATTTCCGGTTTGGAGTTTGGACTGTTTTCAATTTTAACTATTATTTTAACTTGAATTCGGGCGAAGTTAAAATATAAATGGCAACTTTGAATGATCGAGTCGACAAAAAGTAGTAACACAGTCCGGGGTGCAGGCGTCCACGACGTTAGCACGCGGTACGAACCCAACGCGGAACCGTAAACCGATGTACCACCGCGAGGTCTCAGCTTCATTTTTTGTCTGGAAGGGAGCCCCAGTTAAGATGGAATCCCCCGGGCGGCTCCCATTAGCCAATTATGTCGGCCCGCTCATCCCAAGGAAACCGGGGCAAAAAACCAACTGGACCTCGGATTAAATATCATCTATAAGATCTCGTACCCATTTATCATGGTAAAAAATAAAATTAAAAATTAAAAAAAAAATAACGAACGAAAATTTCTCATCCGAGCCGGGAATGGAATAGCTGGCGGGGCCGGCCGACTGAGCCGGCGGGCAATGAATCCGAAGGGGCGCCTGTTCCAGACCGTGTAATTGTCCGCTCTGATGCATTGCTCGATGCTCTCTCACCAGTTGTTGAACGTTTTAATACCAGGCCCGCCTCCCAGCCGTGTTGCACGCACACAAAAAAAATATAATGCGGCTTCGTGTTCAACAACTCCTCTCAGTTCTCCAATAGGCTCGACGACCCAACTCTAACTCTCGTTGCGGCCGTTCAGTCGGGGCTTGATAGTCCAAAAAAAAAACAATATTATAATATCCATCTTTATGTTACAACCCAATCGGAATATTCAACAGATTTCAGTAATAAGAGTACTCGCAGTACATCTTTTATAGATAGGGATACAAGATAGCAAGACATTGTTGATCTAGTTTTAGCATAGTGTTGGTTGCTCCATATCCAAATAACAGAGTAGAGTTGAATCAGAGTTGAAGAGCAGTGCTCCAGTAGGATCCTGGCGTATTATTGACGGAATGCTATTGAGGATGGGGAATAGCCGAAACCGGTTAATCTAAGTACCAAGCTGGAGAGAGGGGGCCCATTACTAGTGGTAAATTAATAATAGACTCGGCGATTGGGCTGTCCTTTGTATTCCGGCTCGGCTTTGAGATGAGCCGGTACCAACAAATATTCTCCAGGATATGGATGATGGGAAAACGTTATTAGATTTCTGTACCCTGCAGCCTATTCACTTTTCCTTTCACTACAAAATTACAGCTTTCACTTGTGCATATTCATCATCCCACTTTAGCAACTTTAGAATCCCCCACCGAGTGGTCGAGCGCGGCAATTTGTAACACTAAGCTTTCAGAGTGAACAAGCCTTTTTGCGGAGTGGTGGGGGGAGGGGGGAAATAAATGGTACGGAATAAAGTTCCTTGTCGGTTTCCGCGTGCAATTTCTTCAGAGGCATACGACCTCATATTCAATATAAAAACGTACTATTCGTCCCAGAATGGAGGAAGTAAAAAGCAATCTGACTCAACGGGGACCTGCAAGTTTATTTCAAGACAAGTAAGCTCATATCCGTCGGCTCAGATGACAAATAGGATCATTTGTCGTGTACATATATGTTATCAAGAATGGAAATTTACCAGATATGTGAGGGTATTTTGTTTCCTTTGAAAACAATTGTTTTCCTATTTCTCTAGCTATTTGGGAATAATAAGACTATATAGAACCAGAATTATGCCATATACAATATAATATGTCTGGTGACTGCTTCATAAAAATTAAATAATTTGTTTCTTCTTCATTCTGGGCCAGTCTTGCCGGTGGTTCCTAGCTACGAATCATCCTTACGGAAACTGTTTGTCGTTTCCAAGTAAAAGTTGGTTCCTTTCCCACGTTCGTTGATACTGACAGTGGGAAGAGCATCGCAAAAAGGAAAACCTTAATCCACTTGTCCGGATGTTATTGAACCTTGGGAAAAACCCCAACCGGCTTCTACAGGTGGTAGATAATATTCAAGTGGTCCCGGATCTTCTCAATAATATATGAAAATGTCGTATTTAAGACACACCGCCATTATGATAACAATTGAAGGCATTTTATTAACGGGGGAATAGTAGAATAAGCGATAAACATGTCGTCCATTCTTTAACAAAGTTGTCGACCATACTAGTTGCTACATCGAATATAGTTCAACCCCAAGGTATAATATTAAGCATCGGCTTTTATATTTGAAACTGCACAATCCTTTCAAATGATTGGCACAAACCACTTTGATCAAACCGAGTTTGCCGCTAATCAGTTATTGATTGGGACCGGAGTTTGGAACTCTGGTCACCCAAAACTCGTCCTCATTACCTGCCCGGAACCATTCACGTCCGGCTTCCATTCGTCCGTTCGAATTATTGGGCCAAAATTCACCAAATTACAGATATTTGGATGTCGCGTGGTAAGTTTGAAACAAACCGATTGAAAATTATCAACCAAAATCCCGGGCTTGGACAGAGGCCGCCAACCGGAGGTTTAATCGAAATCGATGATAATGGCGGTGCACCTCTCCCATTGTCCGCCGTCCAGATTTCGCTCCAGTGGTGGTTGTTTTGCGAGATCTAACTACCAAATTGTATGAATATATAATCACTCATTGTATCGTCCGGCTCCATTCACCTGTGCGACCCTGATTCCAGACCGGCTTTAAACCATTGTCGGCAGCTATTATTGCCAAAAAGCGACCCCCATATTGCTGATCGCTATTGACGACGTCCAAACAGAATCTCGCTATGATAATCCAAACCCGTCGCCGACGCCCGAACAATTTCGCCCTAAAGAAAACGGGTTTTAGATTTTTGCCAACCTCAATAGCACTGCACGACTGGAGTTGGTACTCAACTTAAAATCCCAAGACCAATGATAGTTCTATACGTCTGACGATACTATTCCAACGAGTTTGTTCATATTATGAAATTCAACAGAATAGTGTGTTTGTTGGAGCGTTAAGGTTGTAAAAACCAGTCGCGTGTAAGTGTAAAAAGCCAGAGGAGATAAGCACGAGCAGTAACTCATGTTTTGAGTGTACGCCGGTGGTGATATTCCCTACTTTGTTTTCGGCGACGAAAACGGTTTAAAAAATGTATGTTTCGCCCGACGGTATAAACAATGTCTGGCAACTCACGGTTTTCTTGATTTCAGAAATGAAAGCGCCCTATTTCTTCTGTATTTTCCGCTACGCGTAATCCTATCCATAATCCAAACCGTAATACTGAATAAAATAAATACAGATACAACGTAAATAAATGTGATGTTAAGATAGATAATATCAAAAATTAATAATAATAAATTTAAAGTTAGCCACATTTGGATATCATTAGAATCTAAGGCTGTTCATATTTATAGTAATTCCAAGAGATTTACTTTGTACTACGAATTCAATCCAATAGCGAAGTGTAATGCGGAATTGTTGGTCTATGTTCATTATCTGTCTGACCACAAGCTAACGATGTTTCCCAAAGTTGTACAACAGACAAATATTCGACTGGGAAATTTTCCACATAAAAGTATCCTCTTCACCCTTTTTTCACCTAACGGTGCCCTCTCCCTATCTCCCTTCTGGTGGCCGCGCGTTAAAAGAAAGACAAATAATTATTTAATAATTAACCCAATGTAAACTCCGTTTCTCTTCGTGTTGCCCTATCTCTAAAAGAAAGTGCCAACTTTATAAACGCCAATTAAAACCAGTTTTGCCAACAGAGCTAACAAAAAAGAAAACTAAGCAAAAAGAATAAAAAACACAGTTGGGAAAAAACCGGTAATTTTTGGATTTGACTCGGCCAGTAAATAAAGTAGCGGCAAAAATCTTGTCCTTATACATACGAATACTTGTACAATAACTATAGTTGTTTTGGCATTTAATCTCATATCGAAATACAATGATCTTCTGTAGATCATCTGTAGGCTCTATAAGAAAATATAAAATATCAACGAAATATGCGGGATTACCCGTTCTACGTTTAATCCACACGTGCCCTCCTGATAGCAGGCAAAATACCACCAAACAGGCACCCAACTTATAGATATCCAATATCAAATATTTAATTTTCTATACGATGAAGAGGAAAACAATTAGTTCACACCTTAATTTTACGAGACCAGTCGCGAGGGAATGAACTATAAACGTTCACCAGACAGGTATTCGAGGTCTAGTTATCCAACATCTAATGAGTACACTGCAGTTAGCGAAATCCACTTGTTCAATCAATTGATATTTGTAACTGAGAAAAGTGTCATTCCTCCACAGGATAGTACGCCACATCAGTCTTTCCAACGAGCTGTGGCTTACCGAATTGACCTCTCTTTTGGCCACTCACAGTGGAGAAAGCCAAACCCGGTCTAGCTTGGAATCAAATGGATAGATGATTGAGAGTGATGATATATTCCTAACCTTTCCCACGTGACAATATTGGTGACAAATTTTCTACACAATTTCTACAATATCTAAGGCTGGAATCCGATTGCGGTGACGGTGGTTCAACGGAAGGCACGCCCTGGAATAATTGTCTAACAGAGAGAAAGATATATATATGAAGTGAGTGAGAGATCGCGGGCGTATCTAATGTCCGTATATGGTCGCTAATCGAAGGGCGAGCCTGAATGCTGACCGCGCTTGCAGTGCTAGGTCTCAGCCCTGAGCCGAACTGGGACGGCGAATGAATAATGTTAACAGTCGAGGTACGACTGTCGTGTGTACCTTCACGCCATCCTTAATTACCCCGTCCTCCAACAGAGTCCAATCTCTTTCAAAAGCGATCGCCAACAGTTGGCCAATCGGTACAAGTTGTGCATCAACTTTTGTGCGGGCATTTAATTTGACCCCCTCTGCGTTTTTAATACAAACGCAATTTAAGTCCTATATAAATCAGACGGTCTATTGGACATAGTTCTAGTCGATTTAGAAATTATAAACAATAATTATACCCATAAAGCAACGAGAACTTGGTCCTGCCGCTATTCCGTAATCGCGGACCAATTAATAAATGCCGGCCGTAATGGATAGTAGGATAGTTAGCGTGTCCTTTTTTTTTACATCGCGTTGCGAAAGAGCGGCGTGGAAAAAGGACGGGCTTAAAAAGGAAATTACTTGTAAATTCAAACAGAAAAATATGACAATAGATCGAAATTCACATTTAATAAAAAAAGCAGACCATATCGAGTTGAGGACGATCCACCAACATCATAGATAATATTTCTGTGCCACATTACGGTCATATACGCGTATTACAGATTCATTTCCTGCCAGATGGTAACGTACATAATAGGAAGTTACACTCTCCGATTGAAATTATTTATTCAATGAATCTGTTTAACTATTTTTTACACACTTATTCCATCGATTCAGTAAGTTTTATGAAAGTTTACCACTGGGCGATTAATCGAATGACAGTAAGAGTAGAATAACTATTTATCCTGTACTATATGTAACTTTTGGCAAATAAATTACCCCGGCAGTCATCGAAGATTCCTTACATTACATTTCGTTACAAATTTATATTCGGCTCGACGGGATCCATGTTATTATTTACTTTACTAACTGTAGTATTTTATTCGATCTACCTTGTATTCTTCCTTCGGAGTAACATTGTTAATTTATTTCTCGGCATGTTTAATGTTGGTACAGACCAAATAATGCTATTTGGCGGACCGGGAAGACTGACTTTTGTTGTGTTTGATTTTTTAGAAATTCGCGACACTCGGAAAGAGGAAACTGCTGGATGTTTTAACCAATTAGAGGGAATTTAAAACGAAAACGGGAAGTGGAAAAAACCGATAACAAATTGAAGAAGAAGACAAGCCGAGAGGGGTAATTAAAAGACGTCATAAAATCCAATGGCGGACTCTCCCGAGAAATAACGGTCCCATATAACTTCAGAGAAGAAGCCTTGTAGGCAATAAAAATTAAATGCAAATCAATAATTGGACGGAAACTTCTCCAGTCGGTTGGCTTGCGGGAAATTCCGGGGCGCATTTTCCGCCTAATCAGTATTAAAATCCTAAACATCGAGGGTAGATGGGAGGAGGTCATAAATGAATTTAGTGGGTTGTAAAAAGTAAAGTTTCTCCATTATAGCGGTCTGTTGGCCGGCTGTTTATCAAGCCCCGGGCTCCGAGGCAAGTGTATCGCAAACAAATATCGCCGTTAATCGAGTGTTTTATGGACCGGCCAGTGTATACAAAATTAATTTGCCCACTGAAAACACGCCCCGAGCCCAAAATACAATGGGGGCAAAATTACGAGGGGAAACGTGGGCCGCGTTCGGGACCCGCTCTATTGTAAGAGCATGGGAAATGGTCAAATATGCAAAACACACGTTCCTCTAGACGAATTAGCGAAATATTACTGTCAGTCTTACCAGGATGATTCACTGAGCGTTTAAATTCTGAAAGAAATTTCCCGCGCGTGCCGACCAATCGAAACAATTATTATTTTTTATATTTTTAACATAAAAGACTAAATATTAAACTTCTAATATTGTTACCTATTCTTCTTCTATCAACACACGAAAACCTCTTCATGAGAAGAACAAGCTTATTCTTCTGCATTCGACTTTCACTTTTTTCATTGCGCATATTTTTAACGCAATGAAGAATTTTGAACATTGTCTCGAATTTAGAAAATTGTCATCAAACCCTCAACACCAGATCATTGAATGATGACATTCTGATTTAAATTAAACTATAGGCAGTACTTTTTCTAAATTCAAATAGAGTTTGGTTTACGTTATTGACATGAAATGTTTTGTTTTTTCTACCGTATATTTAAACACAAGTGTCTGTTGTGTGACGAATGTAGGGATGTCTTGTAGAGGAAGACGTGACAGTGTGGTTGGCTGTCTTATTAACGTAACATGGTAACGTTCATTTATGGTTTGTTCGACCGCATGCAGCTTCTGCAGTCGTAATTTAACACAATAACGAGCTTAACAAACTTAATGAGCCATCCCCACTAAAGAGGAAATATGGTATTCCGTGCTAATTCAGATTTTGTCAACACGTTTTACAGTCATGGAATATAGAGTAGTTACTCTAAACTACTTCAAGAAATTACCGAATTAAATTTCAATATTCATTCTGAAGTGCATGTTTCATGATCATTTAAGATATATTTCGGAATATTTTTTTAAGAATGGATAATGCAATAAGAATCTTTATAACAAATAATGGATTAGAATATTATGTAGGTGCTCGATCATGGATTATATTTACTTGAATCCTCTAGTTGTCTTAACATTCTAAAACATTTATTTTAAATATTAATTACTATATTATGAATACCTCAAAATGTCTTCCTCTTACTTGTTTGGTTTCGGTTTCGTCTTCTCGCCATTGCCAGTAGTGTTCCTTCAGGACTTTCGCAATTTTCAGTTATTAATACTGTTGAAATAAATAGCAAGGTAGTGACAGCAAAATAAAAAATAAAACAGGAATGTAACATAAAATTCAATTTAAATGTGGGATATAAGACTTAACAAAAAAATCAAAAGAATCAGTCGGAATCCATAGAATCAATAAGATTTAAATCTAATCGTAATCATGCCAAGCCCGAATGACAAAGTGAACTTGGATTATCATTCCAACAGTATTGATTTCCATTAATGGATATGCTCAAAATCAAGTCACGTTTCTGTTTTGATTCAGTATACGATCGGTCAATTATTTATTTATCAGCTACAATTTTATAAGTGTACAATACAAATCACTTTCGTTGAATTTTCGTTCATCGTTTTCTAGTACCACTGTGTTATTACCAAAGTGTATAATAACTTTTCTGTTTCCGTTTGTTTTGTTGGACACATGCTAGACCAGTTCCAACGTCTCGCCATCGTCAGTAGTATTCAATTAGGAAATCAGTGGGATAATTACCGGTCATAATCGGTCATTTAAAACTTTTTACGTACGTATATTTACGTCTTTTTTTGTGATTTAATCTTTGTCTGTGTTTCTTCAATTATTGGCATATCTAACTCGAGTACTTTATCACTTTCTCTTATATTTCTTATTGTACACACGGTATGTCTAATATTCATGTTTATACATAGAAAGTCCAGGGGGGTCGGCACATATAAGTTGCGTATAAATAATTATAATAATTCGGTAATGTCTTGAAGTACTGTTGTTTTCATGTTCAATGCAAAACAGGACGAAGTATCGCAAGAGATTGGGGAAAAGTCCGGGGAATATTTCGGGATTTTTTAAATTTCGGAATTCGTATTCCATGCCCCCGCGGGTTGGTTGGAACGGGGGAGCTCTCGGGTCGCTCTCTGGTAGGGCAGCGTGTCGCAGGTCATATCCAGCTAGTGACGCCACCTTTGTCGATTCTCTCGAAGGAGGGAGAATCAATTTTTCTGCGTCGGCCAGAGCGGCATTAGTATTCGGCCCCAGCTGCTGAGCCCAGCCTCCCCCCTAAGCCCAAGATACTCTGTCTTCGCGGTGTACCTTCCTCTCTTTCAGGCCCGGATTCGCCGATTTACCTCACTCCCCGGCCGTTCACGAGTCACCCGAATACGCTTCCCTAGAACTCTCTCATAAGCCAACTGCTTCTAATAGAGGACAAACCAATGCTAAGTATAATTTCTCGGACTTGGTATATTTCTTTCTTAGTAAGGTCTTGTATAGCCTAATGGAGAAACCTAAAATCATTTCATGCCCGTCAGCTTCCCACTAGAAACCGTTTGCAGTCCCCTCATTCTGTCCCCGGACAGTTTCTCCCCTCGAGTCAGTCATCAATTTTTTATTGACAATAAGCTTAAACGATTAAAATTTTCCGTTTTCGACAGGTGACAGGTGTCGTGAATTTTGATTTCCTATAAAGTTTTTTTGAACAGCTCCGCGCCTTCTCTGCCTTTTCTGCCTTCTGTGCCTTTTTTGCTCGTTCGTCAAACGCAATAGGACGTAATTTATTAAGCCCACCCTCGTTGATTTCTTCGCCGGCCGTTATTATCGGAAAATTCTCAACCGAGTCAAATTAAAAGGCGAAAATAAAGTGGCGCCGAGAAGCGAAATCAAACGCCAATTTAAATATGGTAGGGACCTAACGTAAATCAGACTTTCTAAAAATGAACTCCATTAACTCCTCTTCCTCTCTCCCCCTCTTTAGACATATAATTAATTCAGAATCGATAGGACTTCATACGAGGTCGAATAAAGTTTAATTAACATCTACGACGCCAGCCGGGGGTCGTTAAGTCATTCGGTGATAGAAACCACAGATCTACGACCAAATAAAGGTTCAATTTACAATCGCTCTTGCTGATGTCGATCACCAGACGCGTATGTTTTCTCAGGCCAGAGCGTTTCCGGGTTCTGCACATCGTCAGTAGTATTTCAAGTATTGAAGTCACCAGGCAACATAATGATAGTGCTCACAGGAAGCTTCTTCGAAAGTTCATGCAGGCGGATTTTATTTTGACAGAATAAATGTGATCATATAACACTGCCTTCTCTTCATAAAGGCCTTTAGAAAATGTCATAACTCGTGCAGAATCGGAAAATCGTACACAAGACCGCAATCAGTCGAATGGGCCACATTCGTGGGTGAGAAGCCTCTAACTTAAGGGAAGACAATGGTTAATAGTGGTTTTATAATTATAATTGAATTTATGTAACGTTATTTGATTTGTTGTTTATAACTGTTAAGAATATTGACCGCCCTAATTCACGACTTCGGTCTCACGGACTGTCAATTCAACTTTCCAGTTTCACACTGTCAAAAATAAGTTTGTTTACGTTAATTTATCTACCAGCCCGATAAATTTCTACCCTTGATGCCTTAACGGCAATATAGGCCGATCGGACGGGCGTTTGGGAAAATACATTCGGGCACAGTGAATTTCTGCGAAACCCATTTGGTCCAAGTCCAAATGATAATCGGTTGATACAGCATTTGGAAAACGAAAAAAAAACTGTAGAGTTACGAAACAGTTCGCGATTTCTCAACGAGCGAAGTTTATTTTGGCGACCGAACGGCGAAGAATTTTCGCGGCTTTGCCTAATTAATAGCGGTTTACCACTCTGGGGGACCTTCTGCTCTTAGGTCTCATATTTATCCATTTACAATTAACCATCCCAACCATCCCGGTCCATCTAATAAAAAAGTATTACTAAAATTTATCTAAAAATATGGCTTTTATTAGCTGATGTTAAATGTTATAAATTCGAATCATATTTTAAATGTTTATTCGGATTGGACACTTTCTACTTATTTAACTATTCTTGGCGAAGTAAACTACAGTGTTTGAGACGGCCATTTCGAATAGCAATTCGGTACAAACATCTTCAAATATTCGAATATATTATATTTCAATTATAAACCGGCTCCCTTCCAAATTCGCGCCCGGCTTTTGTGCGTTATTTACATCCCAAATTTCAATATGTATATTTATGGAATGCTCCGTTGAAATATTCATGTATGCAAAAATGTAAATTAATTCGAACCGATACATTTCCACAAATATGAATATATTATTTGTGTAAGCATTGAAATACAATTATGAAAATACAATATTTTACTTAGTAAAGGCTCGTATCATTGCGCAGTTGAGCCAATATCAAATGTCGAAACTAAATAAATAAATCACTTAATTTGCCCCACCTGTAAAACTACAAAGATATTTCTAGAGCTATTTTTTCCGGTCTTGACTGTCACTACATTGTCAAGTTTTGCCAAATAATGAGACCCTACACGTAAATTGGTATGAGGTACACTTGCCTCATCGGTTTTCCTTTGTTCAATATCTTGATCAATATCCCAAGAATATTCAATATCTTATCGCCCGTGCCACATTAACTTCCTCGCATCATTTTCGTCTCCCTAGTGGTATACTTGTGTACGCACTGTCGGCAACCCCACAGCTCTAGCTTATATTACCCTATATACAAAACAATTACAGGCCAAAAGTTAGAACAAAACTACTGGGTCATTAACCAATAGAGCAGCCGCAATGGGATGTTTTAATTTATGGATTTACAGTTCTTCACATTTTATGTTAGTCATTTGTCCGAATGTTACCTTGCAGAAATAAACTCATTGCACATTGGTAAATGAAAACAAAATGACGTAATTTAATGTTAGTTTTATATATAAATAAAAGCAACGCCGAAAGCGCCCAGTGCATAGTGTCTTGTTCAAATTTCCACGTCATTCCAGGGACTAATAATCAACTGGCGACGGTATGTGAGGGGCGACAGCGATGTAATAAGTTGCCAGTTTTGCAAGGCGGGTCGCCTTCGAATTGGCGCGGCGAATGGGAAAAAACCGCGTGCCCGCGTGCGCCTGTGTGCCCGTAAAAATAAAGAAGGAGCCGGCCCGTTCGTTCATCCTTGGAAGGCGCGAACGGTGGACGCCGGCTCCGACACCACCGCCATATGGGAAGGAGGAAAGGTGCGCCTCAGTCTCGGTTATCCGGGCTCGCGTCACGCTATCTGTCCTGTTTATGGCACACGCCGCTATAAAGTCAAATACACGGACCCCGTTCGGTTAAATGCCGGACCAAAATGGATAAATTGGAAGCGGGTTTACAATCGACTTCGACATTAAATCTAAAATTATGGCCAGTTCGGAAAAGCGGTAACGGGTGTCATCAATCAAATATTCACTAAACATAACATAACAAACGTGTAATTACCTACCTCGTTGGGCAAATTCGGTCCTATTGCGAAACCTCGTGCATGGATGACCGCAACATGCGAGTTTATTTACGAGGTCATTTGAATATTCTTTCTTCGTATGCGAAAATGTTTTCGGTATTTCGAATAAACTCGAAACAGATTCCAAAGTTATTAATATATGTCGCCTTGGCGGCACGTCTGTTCAAATTTGAACCGGTAAGAGTCAAGAAAAAAAATAAATGTGGTTCCAACCATTAGAGTAAACCATTTCGAACGCAAACAGGGACAGACTGTCCAGATATAAATCGAGTGACTTTAGTATTTCGCCGGCCTCATTTAGAAGATGGCCCTACCCGTGCTGTTTTTTTTATATACTTCTCCAGTCGTCGATCGTCGCCCGTATCGAATCCGATTCGGGCGGATTTTAGGCTAATGAGATTTCTTTTTATTTCAAAATAAGATAAACTTCCTCTCACCCCGTGATAGTATATTTCAAGGAGTGATATTCGGGGAAATAAAAATAAGACGGACAATCTAAAAGTGTAAATTACAGCTCGGTTTGGGGTCGTTGGGAAACGTACGATGGTAAATGTCCCGGAGCCAATTCCAGTTTCGAGGCCGCCCCGTCCGCGTAACCCTCTTCGGCGAAGTGTTACTCGGCGTGCTATTTTCTGAAAATTCGTCTCTTTTCATTATTAAGAGCTAAAGAATTATAGTGGTGACAATCTATTTATCGTTTTCAAGGAAGCTCGTTATTAATTGTGGTTGATTGAGCCAAGCTATTTTGCAACGGGCATATAAGGAAATTCAATTTGCAAATTAAAAATATTTAGAGACCTCGAGTGAATTTGAAATGCATGTTTCACAACATACGAGGTCAATCAATAAGAGGTCAACACAAGCAAAATGGCGTTGTTTCAATGAGGTTTAAAAATGAGGTCTAAAAATGTGCCTATTTATTTATTTTTAGAATTAATAATGCTGCGTATACAAGTCGCATCAAATGAGAAAAACCGTAAGGGGTCAGTAATAAGTTCAAATGAAGATAGAAGTGCAGTTTCTTATGGAAATTAATATAGAAAATTAAAACAATCATATCCTCTTGCTCCTTCTCCCTTTCTCCTTCTCATGCTCTTACTGAGTAACAGAGATAAAAGTATGACTCTTGTGATTCTAAAGATAATTGTTTTCCGTTTCACTCTGATCTGATTGACTAACGTTATCGCATTTAATGATAAACCCTCCGTTCTTGTTTGGTTTGCACTTTTTAAATCCCGATGATCAAAACCGTTATTATTTCAATGTTATAAATTTCATTCTCGAATGTCATTTTAGGAATCAATGCTCTACTACGAATTGGCCTTAATTGCAGGAAACGTTTTTGAATCAAAAGTGTTTGCCTCTTCACCGTGGTCAAGGACTCACGAATATTTGTCGAGAAAACACATTCGAAATAACAATAACAATTACCCTACTTCAACTTGTAATTTATTCGATGTTTAAACGATGTAACGAGCCATATCCTCTAGTCTTTCGGCCTCTCCTTGCACCAGTAGAATGTTTTTAATAACGGCGATTATTCAATTGTCAGCGTTTGCAATATTTGCAATGACAGGCACAAACGCGTTTGGAAACAGACCGACATCTGGCACATCACCTATGTACTTTTCTCATTTGTTTAATTGGACCCTTTTAAGATGACCCTGGCGATAATTACTTGGCATCTATAATAAGAACAACTTAGAACAATAGTTAAAAATACTGAAGTACACACTGACAACGCTCATTAAGCCTTTATAAAAGGTATACTACTAGTAGAAGAAGAAAGTAGAAGAAATTTCAGAAATAGAAACAGATTGTCGCTAGACTTATTTTTGATGAAACGCCGTATTCGCCTATTCGTATTTAGGGTTTCTTCTGTAAACAAGTTAAACGAGATCATTTACTTTCCCACTTTTCTGTAAATTTCTGTTCCCCGTAAATTTATTTAATTTTTCCTGGAAATTTATTTTCCCCCTTTCAGTGATAAAAGCTACGTCCGGGGTCGAGAGCTCTCGACAACGAATTTTCTCGTCATTGTTAAACGGGCGCCGGCTGAGAGGGGCCGGCCCTCGCTATATTACCTCCTCGGGAACGGTTGGAAAAATAAGAAAAATCTTTGTCAAGCTTACCGTTTTTCTCCATGTTATGGCCCGTACATTATTGGCGTATTATTCAAGTTCTCCTTTTTACTGGAGTCTCTTTGACCGAACGTTTTCCTAATTACTTTCCGCGCCGTTCGCTTCAATATGAATGCCATATTTCAGATTCCAAACTGCCGAAGTAATTGAAAGAAATCACTCGAACGATTCCTCTAGACTATTATTTACAGGTCACATAAAACATCAAACACGCATTATAACATCCTTTGTGTTATAATATTATGTTATTATAATCATTAATATTAAAAAAATCAAGTCTACCAGGCCGCTCCTTAGTTCTTTTAGGCCTAATGTTAAATGTTCTTAATTTATGTTGTTTTTCATTGTTACGGAACTTTCTCATCTATTAACGGATAACCAGGTCGGCTATGGTCCTGTACCCCCCCTCGTTGGTCTTCCTCTCTTCGTATATATAGATGGCTCTATGTTCACATTTTTAAAATGCATCATTATTTCAAGCATTTTCGCGTTTTTACTCAATGATTTACTTGTATATAAACAAGCCTGATATCAATCTATCATCTTTCTGTTTTCCCTCGGTACCCGGTATTATATGGCTCTAAATTATAATTCAAGTTTGAAATTCTACCTGACACAATGCAAATTTTCCCGTAGGTCTACCTTATCCTCGGAGATTATATTCGGCTACGTCCGGGCACTAAATCTGGATTGTGGAGCGATTACTACGATACGGTGGAGGCCCTCCTCCGTGCCCCTGCACGGGCCGAAAACTCGATGTTTGAATGCGAAATGAACTTTTCGTAATTGGTGCCGGCAATGGAGGGCCCGAGGGGGAAGGGAGGTATCAGGGCGCATAATGAGTGTCCATTGTGAAGGGCCGTGCTTGGACAGTGCCCACGCACAAACCCGACTGTTCAAACACAAGGGTCACAATAGGGCCCAACCCAGCCCCCAATCCATTCACAAAACTAACAGAAAAAGGGCGGCTGAGGGGTCCAAACACGCGAGATTGGAAAATTCGGCACGGGTTTGAACGCAAACCCTGATCGTATTAACTGCCCCAGCCAACTACGGTCTGATCTTCGCTCCCGTCCGTCCCGTGTACCTGGAACATAACACCTGGAAAACATAATTCCCTCGCCTAAATAAGCTGAAAATTTAACCCTATTAAAATAATACACTCGTGTTTTAATTTTTTTCCGTTTATGCTTTAAATTATGTTTGCTGTGTCAGAGATTTCGTCAGTAGACAACAATGAAAATCCTCCGAAAAGAGGCTAAGTATCCCTAGCGAAGATTCGCGGTGAGGTACCAACAGAACACGATGAAGAAGATGTAGAGAATCCGGAGATCAAACTCAAGAACCATGAAAAAGAAAATTCTCCGAATACCGACCGGAGAATAAAGAACGAGAAAAAAGCACCGAGAATTTCACCCGACGAAATTCTACTGTCCTATCACCACATATCCATAACAGATTATTTCTCCTGTTAACGTCGCATTATTCGTGAATGGCGTTCTGTAATAACGTCTAGTATTTTCCGATTCTTGTGTTGTCATTTTGGCATTTTGGACATTTCCATCTCATAATTTATAGACTATACGTTTTAAAAATATTATTGAAATGGACTGACTGATGTACCAAATAACTTATGGTACATTGTATTGTTTGAAGACATTTAAACTCTCCAACATAATCTTAAACCAAGCGATGTATTACGGGGGAAAACTACAGGGGCGAGCGTGCTCTGTTTTGCGAGTGTAGTTGTGCGAGATGCTAGCTGATGATAGCTGTGCACTTTCTCCGCTATTATCTGTGCAGAAAGCTGCCGGCGGGCGGTTGGGCTCGGTTGTCTTACCTCCACAGTCGCAGGCTCCAGTTCGCGTTCTTCCCCGTCGCATTCCTTTGTCGTGCCACGCTCTCCCCCTCCGCCTGTTATTCTTTTTTGTTGTTTGAGTTACTGCGGATTCCTGGTCTGAACTGTGGATAATCTCGGCACCTTCAAATGGTACACACAACTGGCACCTTTGACTCCTGCGATGCCAGCCTCGTCCTGCCCTCCGTCCCTATGTCTTCTCAAAGTAAGTACCGATTTCAGTAGGTTAGGAAGATCTCTTTCGAATACTCTCGATTAAGTACGTTTTTACTTCTCTCTACTGTGTCGCCTGTCTGAAAGTTTCGCTCTCAATACAGCCTGGCGACTGTTTCTTTGTCCTTTACTATGAACTATTTTATTCCTCTCCATCCTATGGACTTATCCTTGCCGTCCTTTTGGCGCACACGCATACGCGTATGGCGCATTGAAGACCTTCTGCAATATTATTTATGTACAATTCCATAAGGGCTTTTCTATAATCTACTTTCTTAAACCAATTGGCGATACGAACCTGTAGTAAGTAGACGAAGAATTCTAAACTAAAACCTTTTAAATGATTAAATTAAACTTCCGAATAAAATCCGGATACAGTAACAAATATTGTAGAATGTAACTAAAGCAACATAGATCTGAAATACTTATTTATACTTTAAGCAAAATCACATTTATCTCAAGTATTGTAATCAAAAAGATATAAATTACTTATATACCTAATGGATTAGGTAGGTCGACTAGTAGTAAGTAATTCAGGTCGTGCAGGTAGGCTCCTAAATAATGATCCCGTTCATCGTTATATCTATCCTTAGAGTGTAACGTGTGGAGTTCAGACTTCTCTTTCTCCTTCTCTTTCTTATACAGATTCTAAAAACTTAATCTGGAGATGTTCTGCAATGACAATCGAGTCTGGGAGATTAATCACTTTTTGCCTCCCCAAAGTAGAACTAACGCAATGAACAGTACTGCAATAATTTAGAGGTAATATAAAATCCCGCGCAATAATATATTCTTCAAAAAGAAATAACTTGAACAAGATAATGTAATTGCTTTCGGCTGTATTAAGTAATTGGGTCATTCCTTAAGGTACCTACAATTAACTTCAATAAGTGACATATTAGGAGATCGATATAAATTTATAGATAGGTATAGAGAGATTAAATATTATTGAGTGTGCGCATTAATTTTAATATTCTAATTCTAATGGCAATAGGCACGCACGATGCAGGAAAGAAATACGTCACTATCCCGATGAAAAATTAATTCCTTTGAGAGATAATATGAAAAATAGTAGGCAGGATTATACGGTGATAATTTCTGGTTCGGATTGCTATTTCCCCCCGACAGGAAGTGGGTAACGGCTCATTTAGCCAGGCGTCGATTGACGTCCAAGTGGGTAGAATGAGCACATGGCCTGGGATAAGAGACATGCGCGATTTAGGTGCCGGCGGATCTGGGATCTGGCGACCGCCTTTCAGACCGATTGGGACAGGTCATGCGAAGATATTGATGGCCCCGCCGGCAATATCACTTCAGCCCGGATGTCTCTTACTTAGCAGAGGATACATTAATACTGGCGCCGGAAGACATGACCGAACATCCATCTGACTTTTTTACACGTTTCTTCAACACCGCTCGTCGGCATTGAAATTTAACACTGTATAATATCCCGGTACATATTTTCTCATGAATTATAACTGAAATATTGATATTACTATTGAGATAGTGTCTTACATTCTTTTAACTGTTTATTGTCACAACTGTACAATACAATCAGCGACATTAATATTAAAGTAGCCCCCTTTTTTTCAATTTATTTTTCTGGCGACTTCCTTTTCAGGCGTCTTTAAGGAAGGTATGGGGTGTCAGGATAATATGGTGTGGGCCATAGGGTTAGGATGGTTTGTCATATTTTTATGGCACGTCAAGTAGAGCGAGGTTAGAAATGGTAGGGTGCATTTTCCGTAATATTTTCGGCTATAAGGTTTGAATTTTATTAATATTTTATTGTTTGGGTAAGCTCGGAAAAATGCAGCCCACCTCCAGCTCAAGGAGCTCATTAACTCCTGAGCGTCAGTTTGTTCCCGAACAACTGGTTAGTAACAAAAGGGCAGGCACAAGGCCTCCGCTGTCAATCCTAGTAGAAAAACGGCCACGTATAACGAGACTAGGGCTGGGAAAAAGGAATAATTGCAGGAAAATCCCCGAGGTAAACGGGTAACTCAGTGGCCAGGCGGACACGGTGAAAACACGATACTTTCGATTCCCCGTTGACAAAATTATCCTTCGATTGCGAAATAGAAAGAACAAATAACTCATTAGAAAAATAGCTGTTTTGTGTCGCGAGGAATTAACCAAATTGAGAAACAAACAAAGCGATAGCGAATCGTGTCACATACAAAACAACAATACTATCGACCATTTTGTTATGCAAACACAAGCGGGTGGAAAAACGTCCTCTAGTAGCCATGTCTTTTTAAACTTTAACCGATTAAAAGATATTTTTAGACTCGACGCTGTAAAGAAAGTTTGATTATAGTAAAAAAAATACAGAGATTAGGGAAACATTTCATGTTAATAATTTATCGTTTAGTAATTCTGTCAAAATATTAGCCTCGTACCTCCTGTTCTAAATTATGTCACCGTCACAGCGAATGTCTAGGAAACAGGTTTAGTTTAAGAGTATTCAACTTCCTACTATTCGGATTGTCCTCTTTTTGAATCGTACTGACGTTTGGCGATCCCTCAGGGTCCCTGGAAGGGAGTCTGGGGCGATTCTCGAATTACTCGAGAATGCGAACGAAACGATTGTACATTAGTCGGACAACAAAGGAAGGAAACAATAATTTGCAGTCTCGGCCCAGTGACTCCATTTTTCTGTAATTGGCTTTCCTCAGAGGCCGCCAGCCAGCCCCTCATATGTGGGCCAGTCCTCCCGATCTTTTCCGTGGACGCATACCAACTACCAAAACAAACTTAGTATTTCAAAAAACTATGCTTTTATAAAAAAAACTTCGATGGCATAAACCGAAGATATCAAAATAAATGATAATCGTGATCATAGCAGCTTTCTTCGTTAGATAAGATGCTAGGAGAAACTAGGATGTTCAACAAGAATAAACGAAATATTCTTGGACGGGATTTAACTTTTCGTAAAGTGCCTTCCAGTGAACTCCTCTATTTGAAACTAATCTATTTTTATGGGCCCCGTTTTGATCGGGCTTCTTTTGGCCGCCCTACTGACTGCGCACTTTCCTTTAAATGCCGATTATCCGAAACACCTGACTGTGCTCAGTTACTGAACACAGAGGCCATGAACCTGCGCCTCTCATGAGGCCAACGGCCCATTGGCCCGAGGACCGGAAATGGGATTCCACTCACTTCCGCCCTCACTGATCACATCTTCTAGCTGTACAGCCCAAGTGCTTACTGTAATTAGAAACGCTATCTTAGTTAGTCTTAACCTGGAAGGGGGTTACATAATTTTACCGTACGAAACACTAAAAAGAGAAAATGTAGTTAATTAGATGAAAATGGGCATCCCTCATAAATATTTTTCCATATTTATACATCGTCGATAAACTTTAAATGTATATACTATATAAAAGTAGTACATCGTTAGTTCCTCGCTAGGTTGAAAGGTTTTTTCAACCCCTTCGGTATTGTATGTTTCTGGTAATGCTTAAGAACACCTCCACCATTGCAAATACGCCTGTCGGTTTGCGGTTATGAAAACAAAATAATATTGATTTTTTTATAACGGCTTTAAATCATTAAGAAACTCTTTAATGTTAATGTGCCTGAACAGAATTTCTATTAGGACAATATTGCTAATGCTTAATTGACAAAATAATAACCTGGGGTTTAAAACCGCTGCGCTCATTATCCCCTCGTTAAATAACTAGGCCGAACATCAATATAAATATTGATGCGTTGGAAAACTTCAAACGGCGAAGACCGCTTTTCGAAAACCGTCGAAGCTCTTAAACTCGACTAGCTGGGAAATCACTGTTAAGAAGGTCCTGGCGAAGGAACAACTTTTATTTTGTTTCTTATGGTCTTTATTTCTTCGAAATTATACGATTATATTTGCTGCAAATATTGTATCATTTGCCTTATATTTCCTTGAATTCACATTACAGGGCTTATATTTTCTCTCGCTCGAGAACCAATTCCTCTAATCTATATTAGATAACATGGACTTATTAATTAAAGTTGAACTTAGCTTTAAATCCAGTTGCCCAACGGATTACCGCTCTCCCTCTGCTCCGCCTCTCCCTCTCTCCCTCTGTTCCTATTTCTGGAGCGTTGTCCAGATCTTAATTGTTATGGAAATTGGAGAATGCGCCATAAAACTTAAACTGAACGCAGCTTCCTCATCCTTCCCACACTACATCTTATTTACTAATTCTATTTAATACTCACCTTGTAAATCCGCAAAAGGATATTCTATTCTAATATTTTATATTACAAAAACAATATTAATTCTTATAATATGATAAATATATTATTATTAACACCGTTAATTTAAATTTAATATAATTTCCCATTAGTTAGCCTGCGAAAAATAAAGCCCGTTGGACTTCGGTGCCGTGCGTTAGCTTTGAAAATTTTTATATATCGCAAGCTCGAGTGGTAGTAAAAGAGTTTATTATTAATGCTGCACTTTATTACCAACGTAGCACTTAGGAACGTGCCACCAGGGAGGGGGAGGGAGTGCAGCAACCCGGGAGGAATGCCTATTTGCGCAGTGGAGTTTTTAATATTCAACGCCAACGTGGCCTGGAGCTCACTCAAGGCGCGTTCTAGATTATGATTCGATAGTGTAAATAATTGTCGAATAAAATTGATGGGGAACGGTCTCAGGCACGAAGTCGGATTCTTTATCGGTCCACGATTGAGAACGCCGGCTGACCATATTTCCACTAACGTGGAATGAAAGGAAGTGAAACTCGAAACCTTCGCCTAGTTGCTGGAGGAGAGAAAAAAAAGTGTATAAATATTGAACGTATTCTTTACTTTAACTATCTTCTCTCCTTCTTATCGTATATTCATGGCCGATTCTGTAACAGAAATATTGTTTCTTTTTCCCAGGAAGATTTAGTTGCCGAACAGAGATCACTACTATTTACATATTTAAAATAGATGGCTACTATTTATTGTGGTAAAAAGCTGTAGTAGTAACAGGTCATATATTTAGGGGAGGGCAATATTCGGTTTAATATCCTGCCTAACGCTTTCAATTTGTTCAAGACACAATGATGATACCTTTCACTCATTACTTCCGTGGCTCACGACGAAGCCTGTAATAAACGTTAATTTCGGCCCCCGTCTGCTAATCAATACTTGAGCCGAGCATTTAATAATTGCATCTCGTTAATAACGGCGGTTCATAGAGGAATTATGGCCGAAACGGAGGCCCCTCGGTCTTCGGTCTAATCTTCCTGATATTAAAGTTTTTGATCCCAACGGAGAGAATGGTTTCTAAAACTGTTATTAATACTAGCGCCCCCGCTCTCCTCTCCCTCTGAATCATTAACGTTCTGATTTACAATCGTTAATGCGGTGGCGGCGGACCTTGGAGGGGTCTTCCCCAAGCGGACCCTCGGTCGGTTAAGTTTACGACTCGAGATAAAATTAGTCGGGCCTAGCGTTTACGGAGCAATTAAACTTCAATTTTATGCGAACCGATAACGCGACCCGGAGCTCTAACGCAAACCGGAACCAAACCCGCAGGGCATAAGGATACCGATCCAAAGCCTGTGTAAAATTACAAGATGATTTTAGTCCGAAAGATTTATATTTTCATATCTTGGACTTCCGTTATTGCATTGACTCAAGAGGTTAAAAAACTATCAAGGTACTTGCGCAACTCTACTACCGATTAAACATCATGGGTACAGCTAAAAATTTACACCGACTAATAGTGATGGAATACTACTGAATATCTACCATAAAAACAAATATATTTCATGGTTGCATTACATGGTTATGTTAAAAACCATGTTAGTTCTATTCATCGTATGTCTTGTTGGACATATGTTTGGAGAGAAATTTGCTGTCGCGTGTAGCGGTGGCCCACGGAAAAATTTCCCGAAGGCTACGTACGGACTGTATTTCGTCGTAAATAAGCGTCGTTTATCGGACATTTTTGTGATTTATTAGTCCGTAACTGGGACACCAAGGTATAAAATAAACATTAATGGTTTTCAACAAGTTCAGAAATTATGAGATCTAAACGATAGCGGGAACGTCAAGGCTGGCGATCGGCTTCAGTAACCGGTTTCAGAGACGGTCGTCGATTGCAATTCCCGACGGTCCATTCGTAGGGCAATATTAAACGGATCGACGCCAGAAGAACGCAAGGCTCGCCGACGTAAAACCGATAAAGTACCACCGCCCCAACACTTTCCGATGAAGCATTTTATGCCCTGTTGACTTGGTCTCCTGTCAAAAGCTGAATGTAACTGTTGGAAACCATTCTTCCAAGTTGCAAGGCGCACGAAAAATACCGAATACCGAATGAAAAATACCAATGATTGGAAACATTTCTGGCAAAACTTCTCTTCAATATCACCGATGTCGTACTTGGTAGTTTTTCCAATCCGCTGCAGTACTTTTTGTTTAATTGACTTTCTGTTTCAAATAATTCGAGATAATTGTTAACTAGATGTTTCATCCATACAATTCCAAATGACCCAACCATTTTGTGGAATCCATATTTCTTAGTAATCCGCCAGTGTCACGACTCAGTTGAAAATCTAATTAGTTTGAATATCAGTTGGTCTGCTGGGGGATGTTAGGGCGATTGGCTGGGTACTCCAGGAAGACTCCCTCGCCCATCGTTGAAACAACCGGACGTTTCTGTAGTCGGCCGCTCCGGTCCAACCCCCCAATTAAAAGTTAGCACTAGGCACGAGCACCGTAAACATTATTCTCGACTCTCGATAAGTCAATATCCGCAAAAGGTAAACTTTCGTAATTGGATATTCCGCTTCTGTTAGATAAAAATAATTGCGATCACGCGTTGCACAACGGCCCTCGGAATATGACGAAACTTGCAAATGCCAAGTACATCATACAACTTAAATAATGTACAGCGCAAATGGTGTAACCGCAGTTCTCTAATTGAGAAACATTCGCAACGTGGTTTTCAATATTATTTATTCTGGGTATCTTAACGTGCATGCTATAGTTGTGCCTACTGAAACTGATGATTTATACTTCCCTAAAATGATGGATATCGTCATGCGGTATAATTTCAAGAGAGACTGTCAAGGATGCTGCTTCCCTACCGTCTTCTTTGGCGTAATTCTTCAACATTTTACACAGTCCGTATGTACTTAAAATTGTGTCTATCCCCTTAGGACATGACGGTGGAGGGTGAGGGTAACGACACCCCTCGTAAAGAGGGGGGAGGAGGCGGCGGGGAAGTGAACGGCGGCTTCGTGGTCGACCAAGAGCCCAAGAGGAAGGTGAGCATCGCCAGCAACCCCGTCCTCTCTGAGGCCGACAGGATGCGCAAGATCAGCGCAACCTCAAGCCAGGGCAGACCCAGGTCGATACTCGTACATCAGATGGACAACAATTTCCCGATAAACAACATCAACTGCACATGCCACGGTATGTATTTGCCATCCGTTTGTAAATATTGATGATACCAATGGTACCATTATATCTATTCGAGTTCAACTCCTTATGCCATACCGGTCGCATAAATGTCGCGATAAATTATTTTGTCCGTTGGTTTCGGCGTAACGCCATCGTCAGTACCCAAATACTCGGGGTTAGTTAGAGACAAAATAAACATTTATGCCTTCCGGGAACGTTGATAGACCTTAGTGTTTTCTCTCCACAAAACGATTATTATATACTATACCTAATAATCAATAAATTAATATCAAAGAAGGCACAAGTAAAAGGGATATGCGAAGACAGTCAATCATGTATTTGGCAATTCCACTAAACTTAGTACAGCCCTTAGAAAATAACTATATTTAATGGTCACTTGGCTAATCTGGGCACAGGAAACATTCCATTTCCACTACATTATCGCTTCAATTTACGGCGCCTTATCCCCGAACTCCAAAGGTGCGGTTTTAATCGACACTAACTTTTATTGTCCGGCGGACGCCTGTTCATCGCTCTTTTGCTCGGAACGATTCGAGATACAGCTTCTGGTATCGGTTTACGGGCTAATAAAACGCGAAGGGCCGATTTAAAAGGGACGCCAACAGACCCAGATATCGTATACATGGATTACGATAGACTTTGCATTGTCGCAGGCGGATGTACGCGGAATATTTAACTGTATTCCGATACAGGTATAGGAACGTTCCCGTTTTTCTTCAATTCTCCAACTTGCCCGTTCTAAATCAACACTCAAATACATAAACTTGGGCTGTGCAACAAAATGTGCGACTGGAGGAGTGAGGAAATCCCACGAAAGAGCCCACTATCGATGGCTAGAAATGATACAGTTAAAACGATTAATGACAATGACAAATACAAAACACGATTCCGGGAAAAATATGTATATTTATAAAAATTGCATGTCATAATTATTTCACGTTATTACCAACTGTACTGTAAACAAGGGTAACGATGTAACATTATATGACGGAATTAGCCGCCTCATTAAATGCAATTCTTTTAGAGTCAATCGTTCTTTTCAATTTACAGCTGGTAATATCCGCGATCCAATTCTCGGGATTCTCTTCGTTCTCAATGACGCCGGTAATCCCACTTTTATGAGTATAATTCAAGGATAAGTGCTTTCTGTCTCGGCACAGATAATAGTAATAATAACAGTAGCGGATTCTGTCACAACCCCCCGCCCATCGTTGTCCGTTTGCTCCAGTTGGTGCGGACAATTTCCCTCCGCCGAGCAATTGAACGAGCCAATACGAAGTAGTAGCGATTTAGGCCTGGCCATCTAATAGATTGTAACGTCAACAGTGATCTCACTGACTCGCTTCCGGTAAGATAGCGTCATGTGGGAAGAATATCGGTTGGCAGGGATTCTTCCTGTATTCGGAAACCACCCTTGGGGGGGCCTTCTTGGGCGTTGACTGCTTCCGACGTTTCGGAACTCTTACTGGTTCCGTAATCAGGTTCCAACTGTAAACCTGGCCCTTAGACTATCAACTGTTCTATCGTCGGGTTGAAGTTCTCAAACTTGGGTCTTCTGTGCTATACCAATTTCAGATTTACCTCTCAGAGGGAAAAATATAAAAAGAGCGAGAGATGGAGAGAAGTAGTGGGGAGCGGTTGTGAAATAATTGATAGAGTGCCTCTCCGGTAGTGGACGGGCCGCCGGGGCTTTAAACCGAACATTTGTCTTCGTTAATGAACGGATTTAAGACGGAGTAAATTATAAACCCCGGCCGGATTATTTCATCTCGTAATCCGATTTAGTTTCTCCCGAGTTGGCTTACCCAATTATAATTGCAGATCATTTCCCTACTTGTGGACTCCGCTCGGGCCCGGTCAGTTTTGTAAAGGGCCCTCTCATATTTGGCACTGTATAGGAATGGGCGCTTTTTCTTTCGGCTTTTCATGCTATTTACAACTCGTATTTGCGGTAAGGTATAACTATTACGTCGTATATATACATATACATATATATTGAAAACACTATGATCCGTTATAGAAGTGAGTGATTTAGAGTGATGCGAAGTGGCAGAATTTTCCTTAGACTGCAAAATTCATAGAGGCCTAGACATTGGTGGCACCCTTGCCACGAAGCGCTAGATTTATTTAGGTCGACTAAATTGTTACCACTACAAAATTGAAATCAGGAAGAAAACTAACCGTATTATAATAGAAACGGATGTCGTATCGGCATTTGTTCCGAGCTAGACCGAATAACCATCATTACCACAGAGTAATAATATGATGAGGTAGTCAGACATTTGTGACGTTGCTGTTAAGCTAACGCCTCATTAAATACCTAAATGGACAAATTTCTGTCTTTCATACCGTTACGAGCGCATTTCTCTTTTTCGCTGTACCCGTTCCGCTGAGAAACGGCGTACTGCAACTCTTTATTTTCGACATGAAATCGTGAGTTTCCCCTATATGGGCTTAGTCCGGTAATTAACCGAGTCCCGTTGATGGGATGGTGAGAGGGAGGGTGGGAGGGATGGTAGTGGGGGGAGGGGGGTTGGTAGATTCATTATTTAAACGGACGTTCGGTTTGAATTTACGGCCTGCCATTTGTCCCGGGGCCAAACATGGGAATACAGGACGGCGGAAACCCGCTGCCTCTTCTGACTCTCCGGCCACTTTCAACACTCGCCATTTCTCAAATTGGATGCCCACTGATTTTATTCCGCTCCAAATTTCATTTGATTATTACTTTTATCTTCCGCTGGCCTCCAATCGGCAATCGTGAAACTTAAGTCTTCTAAAATTTGATTACTGAAATTAACGATAACGCACCATAATGAACTATCAAAACATGAAGAACTAGAGTCGATTTGCATTCATGAACAAGTATAAATAATTTTGAAAATAGACAAATTATATGGTAGTCTAATGAATAATCCTGCCTTCGTTACCATTAGAAGATAATTAAAGTAACTGTGGAGAAAAATTAGTGACCGTGACTGTAGGCTTCATTGCTGGCCTACATTCCTTACTGCGATGGCTGGAGTGGCGGGAAGCGGAAACCGGTCTAACGCTGGGCACAAACTGGCGATTTGGAGACAGAAAATGATTTAAAAAACAATTTCTAATATAATTATCATTCCGTTCGAATACAATATGGAATCTTGTCCCCTCCTGTGCAGCCTGGAAGACCCATACAATATAATACCTGATATTTTATGTCTCCGCTCGCTTATTCGATCCCCTCGGGCACGGTTTCTATGCAACGTCAGTAGCATTCCGCCGGTAAATTGCGCGTGTCGGCTGACACTAATAGCTAGTTCTCTGTGTGTATTTGGTACTCGCCTCGTTACCGACAGTAACACAGCAGTGACAGTGCTGACAGAATGCTAATGCAAGAATGCTAATGGGGAGACGCCGATACCAGACAAACATGGGACTAAATAAGCGAGTCAAGACGGACAATGGCAATAGTGATTGCGCTTCAAGCCATCACGGACCCCCGGACAAGTTTCTTCAATTAATAGCAGAACTATTTATTATAATTATTCATTATAATGATTATAATTACATACATTTTATAATTCCATTATTCCATGAAATTCATAGAATTCCATGGTTCAATCCAAATATATAGCATTAGAAATTAATTGTTAGTAAACCATAACCTCAACATTAAACTTGAATCTCAAAAGAAAATCGTGTATATTTGAGATTGCCCCTGATCTACCGGTTTATTTGGAGTAAATATTTATGCAAAACGTTTATACGATTTTGTGAGAGTTATATTACTATAGGGTTGGCCGACTATGAAGACATTTCGGTGCTCCGCGAGGGGTAATTACGTTAAAGGACGGTTCGTGTAAAAGTGTAACTAACACCGATATTTATATTTACGATCCCGAAGTGTCGCCCTGGCGTCGCCTTTGATTTCTGCCTATCCGTGAGTTGTGCGGCAAAATCGTTCGCCGAGCAAATATAAACGGCACTCGTAAAAAGCCAATAGGGTCAATGGGATGCTGCGACCGCGAGCTTATAAGCCGCCAGATCGGATCCTATCTTTGTACCGGGCGAGGCCGGCATTCGTGTAAACCATATTCAGTCTCGGTAGGCCGGTTTTTTTTCTGTTTTCTCTTCTAATTTATTTTTCTGCTCCTTCTTCTTTCCGGAGGTGTGAGATAAATACGCGATAGCTCGCGACGATTATATGCCAACAGGACGGACGGAGAATTGATAATGTCCCGGCCGAGTACGGAACGATTAGGTCTGAACGGAACCGGTAAAATGAACCAGTAGAATTCGGTCGTAGATATGAAATTTGCCCCATGTAGGGTTCCAGTATATCCGGACCGGTGGTTTAAAGGTTTCCTCCCAACTTGACGAGGCAAAAATCGTGGGGAGGAACTAACAGCAACAATGAAGAAGAAATAATTCAGTTCAGTCATTGACTTTTAAAAACCAGCCGCTAGGCACTTTTCGCAGATAAACTTTCACACACGGACGAGAGAATGAGCAAAAAAAACTAGAGATAAGAAACTAATGTTTGAGAAATGTTAAAGAATGTTGTTTTTAATCGACCTAAACGAAGGGAAAGTCGGGAGAATGAGCGGGTACTGAATAAATCCAGACACGGAGTTATAAAGTTATTCCTTGGGAGTTTTTCTTCCCCCCCCCCACTTTAGTTTTAGGTTATCTTTTAGCCTATCGGCGGTCCAGGCCTGCACCGATTCCAAGAAATAGGGAGCCCTCTAATATCGTCGTTTCATGAATATTCAACAGAATAATAAAAGTCTTTATCCGAATAATCCGAATCCGCAAATCATTGTTGGATGAGTTCATTTCTGGGCGGGCAACCAGCCCGGCTAAGAATTCTCATCAATTTGCCGCGGCGAGCCCCCACCACTCAAAATATTCAAATTTTCTAATCTAGACTAAAGGGGCCCCGCATAATCGGAAAGGCCGAGAAGACCGCCAGATGTTTCGGCTGAATTATTGATTCTGTCTTCTGTTCAAAACGACCGGGTTAATCGTTTCAGCCGTGGACTATTTTCACAATCTCGATCACGTCCCCTCCGCCCCTAAATACCGTTTTATGACATTCGCCCACACGGCAAAAACTGGTAACGAGTTCTAACAACGACGATTAAATAATACGTTGCGGGTATAATAAATGTTAGAGTGTGTGTGGAACAAACTTAAAGTTGTGCTAATTACATTTGCTTTTATAAATTTTTAGCATTATTTTATTTGCATAAGTAACTATAGTTTGTGGACAATAAAAATAAAATCAGGAGTAATCATGATTTTCTTTCAAGCAAATAGCTAAATATCCAGCGGCTACAGGTTTGGGCCGATATTGAAGTAGAGCGGCCGTGGAACAGGGCCTGGGCGGGGGACAATTGGAACTGCTCTGTCAATATTCATAGCGCGGTTCGAGCGTCCAAAGCTACCCCCTCACTCCCTCGCGCACCAACCCTCGGACAAGAACGCTTATTGAGGAGGGAAGGGAAGGTCAATAGGGTTTGAAATTAGCGTGTAGAGGGATGCCGGCGGATTAGCCCTTCGGCCCATTTGTATTCGCCTCCCTCCTCAAGGCTCACCCTAATATCGCATAGCCCAATATCTATCACGTATTCAACTCAATTCTCTCTCTCTCTCCCTCCCTCCCTCTCTCCCGTCCAATATATATATATATATATATATATATATATATATATATATATCATGATCCACCTCTCTCCCTCTCTCGGTCGTGGAGCCTCATTCAATTTCAGCGGCCTGATCCAACGAAGAATGCTCCTACATCTAGGCTAGAGGGAATATCGCATATGGCCCACAGCAGCGGGCGGAAGGAGTGCACGCGCAGGAGTGTATTCAAATTAAGAAGACATTTTCCACACACACATTCCATGTCGAATAATGATGATTTGATATCGAAATTAATCGAAACTACACGTTTCGTCGTTAAATATTGGCAATTTTAACAAACTGTACGAAATAAAAAGTAAATATACCAACCTCCGGCCAGTGGCCGGAAATTTACTATACCCGCAGGGGACATTCATTATTGTTTTCGACCAACGTCCATATTGCACAACACTGAGGTGAAGTACGATAATATGAAATGTAAACCCTGCGCAGAACATTGTCCGCGGATGATAGTCCTTATACACTAGCTGCGTAACGATTTCGCAACGTCCGACTTCCATACTTAAATGGTCGGTGGTGAGGCGTGAAAATTGCGTAAGACGGCGGCGTCAGTCTTCTTGTTCTTTTGCCGGGGTCCGACAGCAACACTTGGGAAGAATCCGGAGCCCTCGCTTCAAGTCCGGTTAGGCCCAACTTCGTATTTTACTTGATTCTCTCGGCCAGGCACTAAATTGAAGAACCGGGCCTAATAAGGGGTAGGCCTCCGCTTTTGAACCTACCTTAAGAATTTCAACACTTCTGTCCGAGCCTCCATTACGGGCAGTGAGTTATGTTGCCGGCCTCTATTTACAGGTGTCTCCCATCCAACATGGCTGCCACCGGGACCTCAACAATCTCTGTAATTATTTCAGAAACGTTAGTTCGGAGAGCGCCATTTAGGCCTAAAAAAGTTCTGCAGTCTACGTCCAAAAATCGGTCCTGTAACTGTAATAACTTACAGTGCCTGTTGGGTGACCTGCGAGTGTCTGGAATGCCATAGTCAGTTGTGTCTTTTGACGGAAAGATGCTGCAGGCGGCTAGGAACTCGGCCTAGACAAGACCAGACTAGCTAAACGGGACAGATCAGAATAATCAAGCTATCTAAAACCCTCGCAGACCACCAAACAAGTATTCCAAAATAAAAAATAGAATTATTCTCGGCTGTTTGGCTACCGTGAGGGAAAGTGTGACTCGGAGGGAAACTAAATTTCATCGTGAGTGGTCAACGGAAGTTTCGTAATTACTGCTAGGTGGTAGCACCAGAGGCCCAAATTATAACTGGTTTTGCCTTAAATTAAACGAATATGTTTATTAGCCCCCGAAAGCTTTGTTTAACTTCCTTCAGCGGCGGCCCTGCTGCCCGTTCCAATTCTGTTAGCGAATAGCCGCAGGGAATAAATCTGCTCCCTACCGAAGTTGTTTTGGAGTTTACGGGCTGTGATTTAACGAAAGCCTCGCAGATCTGATTGACTCAAATAACAAATTCATATCTTTCGGGATAAGAGAATAAGCTCGAAGTACAAATTATTCCAAATACTATAGTGGTTCTTTCTCTATAAGCGAACAGATAAATATTTGCAGTCTTAATACGGTTTAGAACCTAACATAATTTATTCCCTGCATTTATAAACTTGTGCAAGTGTTCTATTGTCCGATCAGTCAAACCCAAATCCGTTGAAAAAACATACAGAAACGTAAGAAAATAAAGTGGCGAGATACGCGAATACCCTTACCCAATAGTAAGGCCGAACAGTTAAACGCTATTGTAGAATTGATATGGCTCATTACAATTCCTCCATTTGTCGGGCCTCCGAGGGCCAAAAAACAAGTAATATATTGTCTACCTAACTGGTACTATAATCGCCCGCTTGTTTTTCAATCTTTTTCATCGAATTAATCCTCCCGTTAATTATCCTGTTCGCCCGCCGCGTTCCCGGTCGGAGTAGAGAAAGGGGGGTATAGAAAAGGGTGTAAAAAATCGGGAGGAAATTAACTGTTTGAAAGGAATTGATGGAGTGCGAAGTTCACCAGGGGGGAGTTGGGGGAGTAGCCATTGTGTAGCCGATAAAAGGTTCATTGGTCGGAGGCAAAAAAACGGGTTAAACGTGGCCGCGGCAGGGCCCCAGACAGAGTTGTTGGCTTTTAGAACTTCACTTCACCGAGCGGCGACGCAAACTGATGAATTTTCTGTTAACGCCGACGGTAGCTAATTGAACAGAGGCTCAGGGTCAGCGCAAAAAATTATACACCGGACACAACCGAAGCGAAGAACAAATTATAATGTATAGTCAAATTATTATGCACGGCGGTTTTACCTGACACCGAATTCATATTTATGAGATGATCGTCTCCTAGCCAAGGGATGTCCTTCTGGCGGCCAGAAAATATTTATGCGGCCCGCGAACAAATTAAAGTATTTAAAGTCAATTACAGCGTTCTTTGATGAAAAACAATCGATGACATTCTGGCCCATTCCGAACAGATTTTTAGCGAGTACAGCCCTAAGGTGTGAGATGTGTTGTTTAGTGCTATAAGCCTTAGGCAGTACACCAGTGCTCCTCCGGTGCCTTTATGGGGAGACTTGTAGAATGAGCCAAATCTGGAGTACATCAAAACCACTTTAGGGTTTCAATTTTTTTCCGTTCCCAGAATGTTTTATAAATGCATTGTTGAAACTTGGCAATTAATGGGGCCCGTAGTAATGGTACAGTTAATGGGTTATTCAAATGCGGAGGGCGGGTTATCCGCTTCGACCTCGCCCGATAATATTAACGGAAGCATCACTCTATGCAGGCCCGCCATTCTGCGCATTGACGTCGCTTCATAACCCTCAGCCCCAGCCCCCATCCACACCATCATCTCCTTTGACAGTGACACTGGGAGACGGGAGGCGGGGGTTGAATAGCGTGTAGGTTACACACTCGCAAGGTTAGAGGCGTAAACCATCCCTCCGAGCATTACTTAACACAACCCCCTCCCTTAAGTCCTTGCCTCCGGAATTTCTCCCTTATTAAACGCACCCTATCTCGCTCTCTCTCCCTCTCCATCCAAGGTAAAGTTATGGGGGCCACCTTGTTGGCGACAATGGGACCCTGCACCCTCCTCCTCCTCCTCCTCCTCTTCGGCCCGCCCTTATCGCCGGAAGTAAATCTGCGGGGCAGTCCTCCATAAGTTGTAGCTCGATGACGGGTTAATTGCTAAACTTTCGACAAGGGGGCCAGAGGGCCGAGGGTACGTCAGGAAGTTAACTAGGCGGTGGACTAGGAAAATGGTGTCCAACAGTTTTAAACGACGGAGCTCGTCAATTTGACGAGGAAACTGTTTGACTGAAATTGGGACGAAAGCTGTCGCCAGATTTTCCAGATGGAAGCTCATTATAACACTCAGGTTTTGCTCCTGCAACGACTTCCAGTTTAGCACAAATTAAATCCTAATACCGACACTTTCCGTAGGTGGGCCATTTTTAAAAAGAGATCACTGAAATTAAAATAAACCAGTTATCATATTTCGCTGTTAGCGCTTCGCTAGAATTCTTGGCTTTCATGGCGGGTCTGCGCCTATGCTTAGTGCCATTAGAACAGAATTAAACCCTCTGTACATTGAGGCAAATATTACATGACATTATAACAGTTTTCAGCTTTTTCAGCAAAATCCACCTGGTTAAAACCCAAATAAAATTTGAACGATTTTGCTCGGTGCGGTATGGACTCAATCTTAGACAGTTGTAATAATTGGGACGTGAAAAAATAACTTAATCAAAACGTTTCTGTTTCAGAAACCTGCAGATCCGGTATATATCCTCTCGAAGAAAGGGACAGGCACTCGCTCGCCTACGAATCTGTCCACACTCACGATGACATCGAGAAGTGAGTAATAGCGAAATCATCGTTACTTAAAAATTTAAGCGAGCCTACAAAGTGGATTTTGACGAGTTCCAGAGATGATATATGCACGAAATATGGAGGAAACTGGAAAATTCCCTCTTACTTAATCCCTGTGCTTACAGTATAGTTGAGTCGGGTCTGAGACTAATGCCTCTTACTCCGTAAGGACAGACAAATTAAAAATTAATTTGTACAGGGAAAAGAAAAATATCAGCCGCGTTTACCGTTCATAACATTCCCACATCACAGAGACTAACTAGAACATACGGTCATTATTATTTTTATTCGTGTATTATTTAAAATAAGATAAGCTATACCAGAGTTATATCTTATTAAAATTGTTTTAGTTTACACTCGCTACTTTATTTTATGGGAACAATAAACAGGTACATTCATTTAATTATATTTAAACGAATATAATAAAACAAATACAACTTCGAATAAAACACATCGAATTATTATGGCCGATACTTTCCTTATCAATAAAACATCGTGTGTTTATATATTTGTTCATCCCCTAATATTCAGGTTTGTGTTGTTAGTTTAGGGATTGAGCCTGTTTATTAAGGCTAAAATTAGATGAAATTATAACAGTCTTAACATGTTATCTTTCAAAATCCACCTGGTTAAAACCCAAATAAAGTTTCAACGATTTTCATCAGTGCGGTGTAGATCAGGGTTCAGTAATGTGTACGGGCGCCTTTTTCTAACGTTACCTCGTTCGACAAAATATCTAAATATTCTTGGCACGTTTTGACTAATTCTTTCGCCCAATTTCAGTTCGTGGTGGTACCTGCTGTGCACCAAGTGTCGGCAGAAGGAGAGCGGTCCCGGGTGGGAGCCCTCGTTCTGGCAGTCGTTCTGCCCTTACCCGTTCTGTCCGACCTACCGCCACATGGCCCGCGTCCTGGCGCTCTTCCTCCTGGTCCTGCTCGCCTGGGGCATCATCTACTCGATAGTGGGCCGGGACGCCGCCCCCGGCGGCCAACTGTTCGACATCGCCGTACTCTGCATAGCGGCCAACTTCGGCGGCTGGGTCTTCAGGATGGTGACGATGCCTCCCCTAGTCGGCATGCTCTGCGTCGGCATACTCTTCCAGAACGTCGGACTCATCAACGTACACGGCGATTACAATACTGTCGTCGCCGAGCTCAGGTACTGAAATACATTTCATTCGATTATGTGACTGGGGCAGAGTACAGAATACCTCTCGGAAAGTCACCTTATATGTCATTGCAATTTCACAAACAAAATGAAGATTCATTCGCAAATAGTGAAAAAATATTCACTAAATCCGATAGAATACTGATTCGATTGTAATCGTTTAACAAACCGCACTATTCCGATTAATACCTCCTTTTGTCTGCGGAAAGGGGTCCAATAAGAATCGAACTTAGTAAAAGGTCGGCCGCCGAGATATCCAGACGGGGCGAACCTTTCCGGTCATACTTTTTTTCTATCCCTTTTCTGTCGTCGGGCTCGATAATTAAACTTTAATCCTTTCCAGACAAAAAAAAAGTGGATAGGGCAAGAGGAACGTTGATGGTGATGATGGGGATGGGGCGACCTCTCTCCAGTCTCCCACTTTGTCATCTGGCAGAAACCCTTCTAAATTCTTAATTCGACCAGGTGTTCGAACAGTCATCAAAATTAAATTTCTACTACTTCCGCCCTTTCCCCTACTTCTCATTCTCTCTCTTCCCCCTCTGCCCCTCACTCTATCTCTCTCTCTCTCTCTATCTGTAGGACCGAAAGGGCTCCATTAGGAATAATCCTCCCCTCAGAGAGGGTGAGAGAGAGAGAGAGAGAGAGAGAGAGAGAGAGAGAGAGAGAGAGAGAGAGAGAGAGAGAGAGAGAGGAGGGTAGGGGGTGGGGGACAGAGGAAATATTCAGGACAGATACTCTCCCCCTAGCACCGACACCACTCTAACGCGCTACCCATCCACCTTGATAGCACTATTATCCCGTTCCAAGACATCGTCAGGTTACCGCCTGCAGTTCTGAGGTTCACGTATAATGCACAAATGTAGACATTATTATTATCATTCCCTCAAGACTTATCGTGAGGAATTACCATTACTCTTTCGGTTTTTTTCTTGTTCAATACCTTATAAATTTCTATTTCAATATTTATTATGGGCACTATTTTTACTATGCAATACCTTTTTTGTAGTTTGCGAGGGTTTGGAATGCTCTTCAGCCGAAGATCGGCTGACTTTCGCTACCGTAAAGTTCAGTAGTAATTTATATTGGTAGTCCGCATTATTTTTTAGAATACCTGTTGTGTGGTCTGCGAGGGGTTGGAATACCGTAGATTTCGTGTGTTTCTGACTCCTCTCGCTGGTTTGGTCTTTTGCTAGACCGGTTTCGGCTGCTCGCCATCTTCAGTAGCGGTGTTAGTCACTTTGGCACTTTGGATGTTTTCTGGGCATCCTCACCAGTTTGTTTTTAGTAATCTAGTTAATCGGTGCAAGTGGACCCAACGAACTTTAGTTAAGTACATTTCCGCACCATCCTCAGGGGGGCGCTAGTTTAAGCTAGTTTTAAATGCACTCAACGAACAATTTTGTTGAAACTAGCGCTCCCCTGAGTGTAGAGCGGAAATATACTTAACTAAAGTTCGCTGGGTGCACTTGCACCGATAAACTAGTTCTTTCCATAGTTCTATTTGGTTTCTGAATAAAATTTGAGACTATGACTCAATATTATAGAAGTGAAAAGGGCTTTCGAGATAATCGAATAAGCGGACAGTAAAAATTACAGGCTGCTCCTTCCCCACTTCTGTACCTCTGAAAGTTGAGGATGAATCTGTGAGTAGAAAGGACCTGTCTTTAAGCTAGAGAGCCTCACCTCCCGATTTATTCTTTTTTTTACGACAGTGAAAAACGTTTGTTGCCAGTAATTGGTTTTTTAATATTTATAGGTTAAACAACCGTGCCGCGGGAGGCAATCAAGAAGGCGTCAGGCTAGACACCGGCCTCCGTCAAATTCGTGCAATCATAGTTCATGCTCACATTATGATTTTATGCCGCCTAATCATTTATATCATAGCTTTGTTTTAGTCTCCTTTGCTTTAATAATAATTGAAATTATTAATTACGCGATATGTATGACAATTAAATAGTGTGCAATCGTAAGTAATGACACTAGTAAATAACAAAACAAAACGGTTGAAAAACTGTTAAAATAACAGAAACTGTATGAGCGATGAAATGTAGGAAAGGTCGAGAACATGGCCGAGTCACAAAAGTCGAAGGGAACGTCCTCTATCGCCCTTAGCAAGATTCTCGATCGCAAATTGATACTCGAAGGGCAAAATTACTATCGGATCCAGCTAATTATGGGACGAATATATATAACTCTGATCGCTCCGAACTTAAATAGTTTGCCCTAACCCCCGCCTTAGTGAAACACATTTTTGGGACAAATATAAATTCGTGGCCAACTTTCTTCTAAATAGCGGTCTAATAATTTGATCCGAATCGATATTAATTTGAGCCGAGAAAACTATTCCCAGCCGATATTTCGCGCCGAATTCTTCTCTTCTTATATAGAGCGTTGTAAACTTGGAGGGACGCTCACGTTGCGAGTAAAGAACGCGAGGAATTTTAATCAATTTTAGCAAGATCGCGCGTGTGTGCGCGTTTATACGTGTGCGAGAGGTCGGACAGAACATAATATCATCGTTTCTGGAGGAGGCGGCGACGGGCCGAGGAAGGGAGGAGATTAATGACAGTGTCGCCGCATCCTGAAAGGAGCCGGCCGCCGCCGGTTTTTATTGGCCCGACAAACGGCCCCCTTCCGCCCGCCCCTAACTAACCCCAATCGTGTTAACCTCAGTTGGGAAATCCCAAATCATTTGTAATACAATGCCCGCATTGATCCCAGCCCCGGCCAGAGACGGGCTTCTCTAACATACTTGTTTGTCCGAGAAATTGGACGAGGCGAGTGAAACATAACTTCCCCTTCTGACTTTAGTCGATGTACAGTATCTTCCCAGAAACGTTACGATTTAATATCGTATATTTCCACGGTGTGCAACAACAAAATAGTAGTAGCTATCTCTGCAGTCCTCTCTACATTATTGTTTTTTTTTACATTTTATTTCTCAACATCGTCTCCCAATTACTATAAAACATAAATACCGAATTTTGTTAAAGGGGATTTTGTAAAGGCTCTAAAATATTGTAAGGTTGTATTATTTTATCGACTAATGTTTTTAACTTGTAATTCCTCGACCGGGGACCCCAAGATTAGAAATACAGGCAAATCATCTAGGAAGCAATATCGCATATATAATAATAATATTATATTTGATAAATAATATGTTTCTGATACTATAGTATGATATCGCAAAGAGTAGGTTAGTCTCTATGATCTTAGCCGGCTGGAGACAGTAAGGCACCGTCCAGCCTAATCAACGAATTCGAAGTGAATACCGTCAGAAGAAAGAAACTTTATTGACCGTAGAAAGTGCAGAAAAAATAGAACACTTTATTACGCCACATATCTGCGTAATGTGGAAGTGGTTTTCTCGGTAGTAGGAGTTTGTGCTGTCCAGGACAAAGTGGTGTCCCAAAATACCGAGGTTTTTGTGCGGGCCCTCAGAAATGGGGAAATGCTAACAAGGATTATGGTGAGTGGTGGGAGGGGGACAAGCTTCTGGTAACAGAGTAGTGAGAGTTTGCTGAAGACGTAGCCAGTCTGTTATAGGGGCCGGGGGTGGGCTCCACCTTACACATTACGATCACGTCCTCTACCTTCAGTTTCAGCGACGCCACGCTAATAGTTGAGCTTCGGTCCTGGACAAAAGTCCACACGGACGGGGCAAAATATTAACCCCGATTATATTATATAATATTATTATTTTATTATTACATTATTATACTCGGGGGCCATCCGAAAGACAAACGGGGATTATATGGTATCAAAACCATTAATCTATGTTGTAGTAAATACTTATAAAATAAATATGCGCTTCTTCAACAGTATCTGCTTTTTCCTCGTCGGTTTTTCCATCAGTGGTAATTTTTTGTTTCTTTTTATGTCATTCTCTGTCCTGAGTGGTAGTTGTGTTTTGCTCTCCATTTTGCATGGCGACAGGTTCATTAACGTTCATTTTTGAACTAATTTGATCAGAATTTTAGGTTAAAGAATTTTAAACATATTGCGTATAACCTAAAAGCGAAGATACTGCGATGGAAAAAAGTCATCGCCGGTAAGATGTAGGAGCCGGTCCTTAAATTGTAGGGCTCAGGCGGAGGCTGGGGAAGACCGAATTGGCAAATAGAAGAATATTCCATTTTATTTCTAGACGCGAAGGGAGGAGGAATGTTATCTGGAGGAGGAAGCAGGTGGGCTCACCCGAATATGGGACAGAGCGCCCCATCCCCAGGCCCCTCACCCTCTATGGGCATAAATCGCGCCTGAATCGGTCCCAGCGCCGGCTCCAGCCGTAGCTCAACCCCCCCCCCCCCCCCCAAAGCACCGCCTCCACCACCAAGACGGTTCAATTTGTCACCGGGAATATCTTAGGCGGGCCCCCGAAATTTATTTGGGCAATGACAATCCTGGAACCGGCGGTGGCGAAGAACCCCCGACCCGGAGGGGGGCGGGCACGTCCCTCTTAATAATTTACGCTTAGAGAAATGCGCATCTCGGCAGGAGTAGACCGACTCCGGGCCTAGAGCCCGGCCGGTCTAGAAGTGAAATCGGCGTTACAGAAACTTACGGGGTTGAGTCCGAGAGCAAAAAGTAGACTAATAAATTATTATTAGCCCGCGTAATAAAATGTATTATTATATCGTTGATCCGTCTTTTAATTCATCTTACTGAAACTAAGTCCATTCAATCGAATATACTATAGTTAATGCTACTGTAATTTAATATAAAAGTACTTTCGCCGAATGTACTTTATACCGTATTTTATATTGATTTAAGAGAGTGTGTTGTTTTGTTTTGCAGGAAAATCGCGCTTGTGGTAATACTGACGAGGGCCGGTCTGGACTTGGACTCGGGTGCTATGAAGCGTCTGTGCTGCACGGTGCTGAAGCTTGGCCTGGTGCCCTGGGTCGTCGAATGTCTCATCGTCACAATCATGACACACTACCTGCTCAACCTACCCTGGATGTGGGGCATACTCCTGGGGTGAGTCAACAATTATCCTGACTTGTACAATACAGAGGGGGGGCAAGATTAACGAACAAGGAAACGAGTGTACATTTCGAAGGACTTAAATTAAATTAAAATAGAATTAAAATATTCGTCTTAGAAATAGAAAAATATAAACTAATACGCGAATATAGTAGTGAATTAAATAAGGAATGCGTTTAATTCATCGGCTACTGTCCATTGCTGCTGTAAAAAGCTAGAAAATATCACGAACGAAACAGAGATCGAGTGAAAATAATAGAAGACGGAGAAGATGTAGTAAGAAAGCGAATAGATGACAAGAGGACGAAACTGAGTGAAATTTGTGAAATAGAGAATAAAAGAGGAGGCGATAAAAAAGAAAGCGTAGGGATGTTAGCGCTGACCTATTGCATATGTAACGGATAGGGGAGCCGATAGGAGGTCAATAGGGGCCCTCGGCGTATTTACATGGATACAGTGCGGCCCGAGGAATGCCTCCTCCCTTACTGGCTCTTCTTGTTATGCGAAATTGCTCCCACGGCATCCCTTTAAGTGCGGCCCCGGAAAGAAATTTGTTTCCGAATGGTCGCCCCCCCCCGCCCCGCCGCCCCCGCTCTCGCATACAATGCGATACATTGTTGTAGGGCCGGCTACGAGCCCTAGCTAGGCCCTTCCTCCGATGCCGACCTAGCAACACGATATTATTATTCCCCCAATCGCCATTCCCTAGTCCCTGTTGCTGGAGACTAAAATACATTAAACGGAATAAATGCCAGTTAGAACAGTATCATTACAAAGACAGTACGGAGTGCAGAAAAAATTAGAAGAGTATCTATTTAACAGAGCAAGCCTACAGTAAAACGCAGTAATAAAACTCGACAACAAAAATTCTATTAACGTTATCATTATTATAAATATTTATTAACGTTATTAACTGATGTAATACTTGCCGTTCATAACCGGATTAAAAGGAAACACAGAAAGCCTCGAATGAAAATGAGTGATATATATAAATTTAAATTAAATTCGATATCCCAATATGAATATATAATTAAAAATCGTAAATTTAATTCTGCAAATTATTAAGTTTCACCGCCATGTATGGAGTTCACGTCCATAATATTATATACATTCGCGAATAACTAATGGACCTGTTCTACCACTTTCTCATTATCTGCGCGAAGAATTATGGACCGGGAACATTTATTCAGTTATGGCCGCCCAATATATAATATTCACAATTAAAGACGGGAGTTCTGCTTGCCCCACACACGCCCTACTGCTTCTCAGTGAGATTTTGACTGAGTCTGACTCGGTGTTATACGGCTAAATGAACCCGTAATAATCCGCGAAATTTATTTCTCTCGCAGAATTTCATATTGTTTCTTCCACTATAACACTTTAAAAATGTACTAGTGATTGTAGTCGTGTATGTATTTTTTTTTATCGAAAACATATTTCGGTTCGCTATTTGCATCTTTTATCGTACTTGGTGATGTCGGCAAATGCAGAACTTCCTGTTGTCGAGGACCGATATTCTCAAAAATTTCAAATTAGCTCAAGGCCTTTGGAGTCGATAAGTTATCTTGTTTAGTCCACTGCGTCATTCAACACAGCGTTCACTGCGTTATAATATCAGCAGACTGAGTACAGTTCGTACATGAATATTAAATATAGCATCGCTTAATTGTTAGCCTATTACGGCCAACAAACCGGGTTAATGCCTATTCGCCATGTAATAACAATTGGGTGACAATTCCGACAGGATGGCCCATCGGAAGCCGACACGCGCAAATACCTCAGTGGCGAAATACTACCGCCGATGGCAAACATTTGGTTTAGCAAGCAATATCTCTGTCTTGTCATGGCATCACGCTGCGCCCAGAGTCAATATTAAACGTAATAACAGTTCGGACAGTAAATGTGACAGCCCTATTAGGGTGTAGTAATATAGCTTCACCGCTGGGTCTATTAACAGAAGATGGTTAATGCCAATATCTAAAACCCAAATACAAGTCAACCTTATGACCAAATTGGGCTAGTAGACAGAACATATCTAGATAAAACTACTAGCTTATAATGCTATAATTAATAGCAACGGATAATTATTTAATGTAATAGATCTAATCAAACCCATTCCTGACTAAATGTCACATTTTGTCTTGGATTTAAGGCCATTGGAATAGGCCGACGGAAAATTATTTCTTTATTTTTAAACTTATGGTAAAGCAAAATACAACTAAAAGTGAATTTATAATCGAAACATACTCAGCGAATTCCACTTTATGAGCTAGACCAGTCTGCGTCATGACTGATATTAACTTAAAAGTAATGTCAGTACATACTTTTAAGTATGCTCATTCCAGTATACTTATTAGAATTAATTTCATATTAGTCCATAAAATATATGGGTTCATATATATGCAAAAATAAATCATACTTGTTTTTATGTTACAATAGTATAATAAGATAGAACTTATATATGAATCTAACTGGTTCGCTGTTTCCTCACACAATATTCTTCGCAATAGTCTCCTTCGCTCGGTATTAAATTGCATTCCATCGGAAACATGAATAAAAAAATGGACATAAAAATGCCGCCATCATATTTTACCGTCGACCCTTCGTCCCACGCGAATCCCCCTCGGCCGTCCGTGCAGTTTGACCGCGGCAAATCACGACCGGGTTTCGATGTAAGACTTTTTCAAGATTTCCAAGAAACCTCACTTTCTCGTATATATATAATATATAATATATATGTATATCGAGAGCCCGGATAAAAGTGTTCTCCGATCGCGCTCAAACACTGTGAAAGAACACTGAGTCATTTCGCGAAAGTTTTGAACCGGGGCCAAAAAACTGATGTTTTACTGTTTTGCGGCGGATCGAGCCGCTCCTCGGTGGAGCGTGCTCATAGAGCATTCTGCTCCTCTGGCGGCCAACGCTATTTCTCTCTTAAAACATTAGGCGTAGAACAATTTACTGTCCAATCGAGCTATCTCACCGAGCGGTCCACCAATCTACACTACTACACTAGATATCTGCTAGATTTTCTGTGCTTGTTTAATTATGTCCCTCTCTAATTATAACACGGGAATTAAATCGCCTCCAATTAACTAAACTCAGCCCTGTTTTATAGCAACAACTATACAACACAATCAGCCACATTGATGTTAAAGTATCATTAATATAAATAGTGCATAATGTGGTGACGTCCGTAAACCACAGTTTCGGAATCGCTGCTCTATTATAATACAATAGTGTTATTTAATATTGATCACAAAATAATCATTGTGTAGATATGTTCGAGTTGTGTAAATAATTAAAATTAACGTGTCTAAAGTATATCATTGGTTACATGTGAACGAGGTTACATGACAACGGTCGATCAATGAATCCCCCTGACATCGATGAGGGGCGTTTTCGCTCCGGAAACTGTCTTTCTTTGCCACCGGAAATGAAATGCTAGTAGCCCGTACCGACAGGACGGAACACTGTACATTACCGCGTCTCTTTATCTCCTAGCGGTTGGCTATAAACTATCACAAATTTCGGTATAGGAGAATGATTTTGATTCATTCTATTCAGTTCGGCGTCCCGTGGGCTTTCGCCTAGGGCCCTTCATTAATCCATTCTTCCGTGTAACAATACAATAGCAATACATAATGCGATAACCTCAATGTAATTGCTTCAATTATACAGCAATTACTGCCACCCTCCAGACAGCCCTGTATAAGCCGTTGTATTATTACTGCGGAGTACCATCGAACCGACACTCGGCCCGCGTTTCCGTCTTCCGCGATATATTGAACTGCAAACTAAATAATTGCAGATTTTTACCCTCCGCAGGTATGCGTAAAAATATCCCCAATAAATGGGCATCCGGTACGGATTTCGGTATAAAATTTGGCGTGGAGGAGTGCAATTTGGCGTCGCGAATGGGCTTAAATACCGAAATGGTATGTGAGGGGTGTGACACCCCGTTGTGAGATAAATCATGACTGGAAGAAGGAGAACACCTCAGGACATCCATTTCAATGAAATGGACGTGACCGGGCACCACCGAGTTTCTCCTCCTTTCTCGGGGGCGGCCCCTTCTAGGCCGGGACCACGGCCAGTTTTTCATCGGCCTAAATATAAAGCCGATCGTGACACAGGCTTTTGATTTACAGCCCTCCCTCTTCTCATTCCGAGGGGAGCACACTATACACTGGCATCTTCCCAGCCGCCCCACTCTACCTTGCGGTAAACCCATTGCGGCGAAATTGGATAATACCTATATTTTTTTACATTACGTACGTGTATACAAATAGACACAGCGTAATTATCTTCTTCTTGCTAGTTTTTTCCCGTTAATCTTCGTTAGGAATATGTTTCCTCGTTTTAGATCAAAACCTCTGTCCCCGTTTCTAAATGAACGGAAATAATTAACCCCTACTAATATTTTACGGCAGTCGCATTATTTGAGAACCGGTCAGTAGATATTGACTCTTAGATTCGAAAGAATTAATTGACGCAACAAAAAAATAATAAAATACTTGAAAATACTTCTCTCCGATTTGGTCCATTTTCGCTAACGTCAGTATCACACTCCGTCAGTAACTCGAGATTATTCATAAAGTTTAGTACGATAGTTGGTCCAACTTGGTGGTGCCCTGGAGGTAGTGCGACCGGCACAACGTCATTAGCACTATGATAACATCAATAGCACACACCCATCATACACGCAGGTTCATCAATAATCGCAATATACACTACTCGGTTCCTTAAGGTTGAATTGATGGGCTTCCTCCTTGCGGCACGCCGTTTCTTTAGCGAGTAGCTACGAAATTATAGATTGATTATAAAGACATTGTCCCAATCCTAGTATGGTGCGGAAAATAAAATAGTGGGTTTTTGCATAGTCTAATGAAATAATCTACCAGAGGCTTCAATGTAGCGCCATTCGCTCAAACCAATCTACCGATCGGTGAAAGCAGTTAGACACGACAATATACGATGTAGATATTTCAATAGCCAGTAGTTTGTTAGCTGGGGAAAGCAACGACGGTACGCCTTTCCGGTGCACAATTATGCGGTGTAATTACTCGCGGTAGTCACAATATCTCATCCGGCGGCCGGATTTATACGTTTCCGCTGCAGTTGAATTCACCGGGCGTAGGAAATTCGAACGCTGGAAACTGCATATGCGAAATTGAAGTGCCCTAATGGAGGCATGATCCTTTGAACTGTGATAATAAGCGAAGGTGTTCAGTTCGAAATCGTAATCACAAGTGTTAGGCCCTTCCACGGATATTATTTTAAATATGAACGTTGTTTTGAACATTTTATTTTCTTTCTTATGAGTATTAAGTCTACGTAATTAATACTCTTCTACCTTCACGCATATTTTTCGAACCTAGTCGAAGTTGCACTTGAAGCAGAAACAGGCCAGTAGTTGTAGCTGTCTTATTAATCTTATTGGACCAGTTCCCAGCACTGCGTATATCTCTGGATTTCTTGTACTATTGGAAAATACAAATATAAAACTATAAAGTTAAATAAAATCGATTTCAAATATACGTTATATAGAGATAATATCCAAGTTACTGGATGATATTTCAATGCGATTCCACTTTTGTGCAGAGCATTAAATCTTAATTCGGCACGGAGGAATAATGGGCCACCTAAAATGGCCGCTAGATTTTCATAAATCTATGTATATAGATAGATCCGCACTACGATATTTCAAGAAAAAACCCACATAAATTTTGAAACAGTTGAAAGCGGTAGTTCGGTTTCGGGGAAGAAGCCGCCCCTCCTTAGGCGGGGTCCAAAAACAACGAAATTGCCCACATAAATATTGTAGCTTAAAGGATATTAACGACCGAAATATAGAAAAGCGGTCGCTTAAAAAGGGGACTTTTCAAAACGCTGCCACTCGCGTAAAATGTGTGCCACCCAGTCAAATGCGTAAATAATAAAAATGGTCTACCTAATATTGATATTTGTAAACTTAAACTACTTGAGTAAGTACACTTTACCCGACAATCCTTGGTTCCTCATGACCGCATTCAGTTAGATTTCTAACCGTCTCCAGGTTTCTGTGACGGCACTTTCATGAATACGACGACGAGGGAGAGTGAGAGAGAGAAAGAGATAGTGGGAAGGATAGTGAAAGTTGGCGGGGTTCAGGGAGGCAATTGAACGTTTACACCGACCTCCCCCACTTTAACTTTTAATTGGATCACCGCAAGCCGTACCTCCTACCGAAAGGTCATCGCTTCGGGATACCCCCGTCGTCGGTTTACTTCGACGATTATAACGGCCGCTATAGGCAATAGGGAAGATGCGCGTTTCTCTATCGCGGTAAATTAAAATTTGAATCGATCGCAGACGAAATCGGCTTACCAAATAGATAAATAGGGGAATGAATAGTACTCGCTACTGAATACTTAAGAACACCTTGAGTTCAAGAACGGCGTTCTTAACCCGAGGGTGGATTTCCCATTGAGTTAAATGGAAAATCCGTTAATCTGTTCCAAGTAAAAATTGCCTAAATAAAACACATTATACTTCAATTGATGTTTTCAGTTCGATAGTGGCCGCCGTCTCGCCCGCGGTGGTCGTGCCCTGCCTACTGAGGCTGAGGAACAAGGGCTACGGCGTCGCCAAAGGCATACCCACGCTCATCATCGCTGTCTCAGGAATAGACGACGCCTCTTCAGTAGCCGCTTTCGGCATCATACACAGCATCATGTTCTCGTCGAGTGAGTAAACTCGATCAAAAATTAGTTTAAATCAGCGCTCCGCCACCATTCGAAACTCGAACCCGTGTTGAATTAATACATCTTCGATATCATTGGCGGTCTCTCTATTGTTGTGGTGGGTCATGATGCCGTTAAAATTCATGCTGTACTAACTAAATACATAAACCGGTTACAAAATCTATAATCTTTCTTATTTTCTTTCAAATCGATTTACGTTTCAGCTTTAAGTGGCCTCCGAAGCATAGATTGTAAACATGATCGCTTTTAATTTTCGAAATCTTAGGAATTGAGCAAATCGCGTTAAAAAACCGCATAATTGTTTTTATCAAAAAGCCTTCATCAAAGGGTATTTCTGAAAACAAGTCTAGAAAGAAAATAAATATGCCTAAATCGTGAATTCTTAAAAAACATTTCGAGGAGTCTGTTGAACTCGTCAAAGACATTGCTGGGATTCTATCTGCTTTCGAATTTTAACTTTTGGAGTTTCGCCGGACTCTTCCTTCTCCCCATCACTATTTCTACCGTGCGATTGAAGTTTTACTTGTCGAAAACAGAGCAAATGCTTCTACAGTCGAAAAATAATAAATTATCGTATTCTAAATTAAATAAAATAACAGCGACTTTTCACAAGAATCTTACACTCTTTGAAGAAGATTCTTCTAAGAATAAACAAAAATAAACGATAAGTATTAAAAACAATAAGTATTGAAACTATCCTGATGGATATTCGCGAAGTAACCTGACAGGACACTGAAGAATACTAAACCCGCAAAACTGCAATACCGGATCCCTTGTTTGAATCGTAATTTAATAGTCGTACAATTTCCAATAAATTACAGTATTGTGTAAATATTGGCTTTAATGAAAAATTCTGCCTTCCCGTTCAGGTTTCTCGCCATTGCCAATAGAAATTTATATATATATATATATATATATATATATATATATATATATATATATATATTCCATTAGAAATCTGTTTTTTATGTTCCTTGTAACAGATTCATTGGTGTACGAGATTCTGCTTGGGCCGCTGTCGATAATTGTTGGCATCGGATTTGGCGTTCTGTGGGGCCTTCTTGCCAAATACGTTCCAGAAAAAGAAGACGTAAGTATCCCTTATAAGACTTTGTGAACGATATTCTAAACCAGAGTTTGAGCAGCGATATACGTTGAACATCCCGAAGGTATATATTTGCTTATGCGATATTACCCCCTCGTGTTCAAATTGGCAATTCAATCCAACTCAACAATTGAATCCTTTAATTTTATTAGTTTAGTTTGAATCCGTTTACTTTTGATATCTCGTGATTTCACTCTCTGATCTTCTGTTGAGATGCTGGTGTGAGGATATGGAATGTAATGCGTGCTAAGAAACGGGACCTGTGTTAAACCGCTAAATTTCGAGACCTGAATGGTGGGCCAAGTATTATTTATACAAATGGAGGAGGGTTATACTACTGGTCGGGTTGCCGAGAGTGAATGCATCATTGAATTATTCAGTGACCGGCTAGAGCCGACACAAATCCCGCACGGCTCATCTCCTATTCAACGCTATTCCGGCCCTCCTATAGCCCCTAAGCTTAGGCTTTATTGCCAATTTTTCGCAATTTTAAATTATTCCAACCGGTCTACACTGAGAATTGCCGATTTCTTCTGACTTGGACTAGACCGGTTTCGTTTCAGTAGCTTTCGGTTAGTGAGACGTCTAACACGGATGAAATATGAAATCAGATCACACCATTTATATCAGAGCAGGTTATGTATGCTGTTAATATTACACAAATTTGCTGTTCACACTGAATTTAAAACTGCTATTCCAATATTAGCAAGGAAATACACAACAGTACAAAATGTACAATAATCGCATCTAAAACTAACACAAAAACAATTTTAAAAAAACGGACTGCTGAAAGAAATAAAACTAAGGCGAATAACGAGAACAGTTCCTACAAAATATTTATGCGATATGATCGTAAATTTACTTCTTTGTAAATCAGGCCTGGACACGATTATAATCGAAAAAAACGTGTGCCACTGGCACAAATACCTTGCTGGGAAGGAAGTATTTACATAATTACAGCCGAGAATATAATTGTAGGCGTCGCGTTTGTAATTACATAAAATAAGGCGGTGTTTAATTGAGCGTAATTGCTAATTGTACTGAATTATGCAGACAATGGAGAGCCGACGACCTTTTCTAATAATAAGGTGTAATATCGCAGGGATTGGAAACGAGGCCGTAAGGCGAAGATTCAAATTTTTTTTTACTAAGAGAAGGTAATAAGAATCGTCTCTGGCTGAAGTCCGTCTCGCTGGGGATCGTTATTCTGCCCGATATCGTGATTCATCGTCGATATTACTTCTAGACCGGTTTCGGTTTTTCGCCGTCGCCAGTGGTGCCTTCGGTAGATTAGTGAAAATAAAAAAGGGGAAATCCAGCTGATTACACAGCGCCACTTGAACATCAATGTCGATTATTATATTACTTTCGGTAGTTGCAATAAAATATTGACGTCAGTTAGTCAGTAACGTAGGCGTTTATGGATACATTGTTAAGTATTGATTGTTGTTGGTTAATTTGTTAATGCCGGGTTACGTGTACAGCCGTTCGTGGTGCCTCTGCGTATACTGCTGTTGCTGGGCGGTGGGCTGATAGCAGTAATGGGGAGCGAGCTGATCGGGCTGGGCGGTGCCGGCCCCCTCGGCTGCATAGCGGCCGCATTCATCTCGGTCTGCACCTGGTCCACCCAAGGATGGGACGTCGAGGATGTAAGTTTTCAATTGGTGCCCACACTTAAACCCAACAATTGGACGATATTGTGATCCCCATATTAGTCACATCGAACTTCATAAAACCAACCGGTAGAACGGACATTCTCTACGAATGTTGTATCTATTTTCTATTTTGAGATTTTGAATTTATCTCGTCAGACGCGCAGGATTGAAATTTCTGTCGCATCAATTGTTTTTTTCCGCAGATAACACTTTTACTCTGCCTTATATTTAAAATGTTTTCAACGCTGGAATTATCGTTAGATTGGAATACCCCTTACATTCTAACCGAAAGGCGAGATTTGGAAATTCCTGAAACGGGTCCAACGCAGTTAGTGGTAGATATATAATATATCAAATTGGGAGTTTCGTTTTTGCATCAGAACCCGGTGGCGACGGCGTTCGAGATCTTCTGGATGATCTTCGAGCCGGTGCTGTTCGGGCTGACCGGGACTCAGATCAGGATCGACGAGATGGACCCGCACACCGTCGGCATAGGAGCCGGCATACTCCTCACTGGCATTTTCGTAAGTTCATCCTTTCTTCGCTATTCTTAGCATTATATATAACGCACTCGCGGAAACAAAATATGTATATATAATACATTCGGATGTCTTTGACCAGAGTGTGTGTATCACTCACTCAAAGCTACGGATGTGAGAGAGGTGGGCTAACGGTGAATGCTATCGGCTTCATGTCCATTTCCAGACAGTTTGGACCGGACGGTCCAATGCAGAAATAAGACCGATGGGACAATAACAGTTCCCGGTATATTTACGAGGCGGCAATCAAAACCTACAGCACACCAATAATGCAGTATCAGTGCAGTTTGAAATTTGAATGTCGGTCCGTTGCAGTATATTGGGTAGGGATAATTGTCTGGCGAGGGAGGCCGGCGTTTTCATCAATAGGCCGGCTAATGAGAAATGCGCGTTTAATATTTACCGCAACAATCCTGGCCTAATTGAATGGGGGCGGAGGCGGCACTGGTGGTGGTGGTGGTGGTGTTGGGGGCCCGCATCTCGGCTAATGAACAGCCGGCCACCGCCAGCCACCGCCGGCCACCGCCTTCTTCACGTCTGAATTGAACCAATCAAAACCGAACGGCGGGTTTCCAGGTGCGCGTTTAAATTTCTCTTTGCCGAATACAGCGGGCTCTCTGTTGACTGTTCGGCTGCTAAATAAATGAAGGTGCGGTCATATTGTGCCGCGCTCCGGTTTAGTGCCGCTCCGATTATCCCCGTTCAACCCGGTGGCCACCAATTACACCTTTCATCGGTACCGCTGGTTCACCAATCGATACCCATTAGGGTATTCATCCTTGATGACCCTTTCGGAATTAAGGCACCGCTAAGAGGTTTGTCACTCCCGTAATAGTTCTCGTTATTTTAGAATACCTGTTTTGTGGTCTGCGAGGGGTTGGAATAGATTTCGTGTGTTTCTGTATACTCTCGCTGGTTTTGTCTTATACTAGACCGGTTTCGGCTGCTCGCCATCTTCAGTAGCGGTGTTAGTCACTGTTGGATTTTGACCGCTACTGAAGATGGCGAGCAGCCGAAACCGGTCTAGCAAGAGACCAAACCAGCGAGAGGAAACAGAAACACCATGAACCTACGGTATTCCAACCCCTCGCAGACCACAAAATATTAAACTAGTTTCTTAGTGTTTAAAAACATTTTTAGCGCTTTTGTAGCGCAAATAGTGCAAGTATCTCACATTGGGATCACTACAGACGGAGTATGGATTAACCATATAAAACGCGGTTCTGAGTCTTTCTAGCAGTTTTAAGCCTGTATAAAGATGTTTTTATGGCTTTTGTAGGTTTTAATGGTTTATAAACGTGTTTTAGGCGTTGTCTATGCTATGTACGTTTTCAAGTGCACGCTAACGTGCACAGCGTCTCTAGCGCCCCCTTGAGGGGGTTTCGGCAATGCACTTAACTAAAGTTCGTTCGGTACAAGCATAAAGCGACACTGGCGCCCCCCTTGAGGCTGTTGCGGCAATGCACTTAACTAAAGTTCGTTCGGTACATGTGTACCGCGACACTGGCGCCCCCTTGAGGGGGTTTCGGCAATGCACTTAACTAAAGTTCGTTCGGTACAAGCATAACGCGACACTGGCGCCCCCCTTGAGGGTGTTGCGGCAATGCACTTAACTAAAGTTCGTTCGGTACAAGTGTACCGCGACACTGGCGCCCCCTTGAGGGTGTTGCGGCAATGCACTTAACTAAAGTTCGTTCGGTACAAGCGTAACGCGACACTGGCGCCCCCTTGAGGGTGTTGCGGCAATGCACTTAACTAAAGTTCGTTCGGTACAAGTGTACCGTGACACTGGCGCCCCCTTGAGGGTGTTGCGGCAATGCACTTAACTAAAGTTCGTTCGGTACAAGTGTACCGTGACACTGGCGCCCCCTTGAGGGTGTTGCGGCAATGCACTTAACTAAAGTTCGTTCGGTACAAACGTAACGCAACACTGGCGCCCCCTTGAGGGTGTTGCGGCAATGCACTTAACTAAAGTTCGTTCGGTACAAGTGTACCGTGACACTGGCGCCCCCTTGAGGGTGTTGCGGCAATGCACTTAACTAAAGTTCGTTCGGTGCAAATGTAACGCAAACTAGCGCCCCCTTGAGGGTGTTGCGGCAATGCACTTAACTAAAGTTCGTTCGGTACAAGTGTACCGTGACACTGGCGCCCCCTTGAGGGTGTTGCGGCAATGCACTTAACTAAAGTTCGTTCGGTACAAGTGTACCGTGACACTGGCGCCCCTTGAGGGTGTTGCGGAAATTTAGTTAAATGAATTTCGGCATATTAAGGATTGAAGACATTTCACTGAAAAATTATTTTAATTAAAGTTCACAGTGGAGTCAAAAATTTAACCAAGGCAGCAGAAATATATTTTGAAAAAATTAGTATAATTACCTCATTTCCATGGAAATTGTTTTGTGTTTTGTTGAATAACAAAATAAGTTGTTATTGAAAACGCCTAAAACACGGTTACAAACTCTATTAAAACCTAAAGAAGCCATACAAAATCTTTATATAGGTTTAAAACTGCTAAAAGGGCTCATAACCGCGTTTTATAAGGTTAACCCATAGCTTATAAAAAATGCGTATAAAACGCAGTTATAAGCCTTTTTCGCATTTTCAAGCCTTTATAAAAGCTTGTTTTTATGGCTTTTGTAGGTTTTAATAGTGTTTATAACTGTGCTTTAGGCGTTTTTAATGGTTTAAAACGATTTTATTTTACTGCGTTATATTTTGTAAGCGTTTATAAAATGTTTGGGCTTTTGTAGCGTATTCAAGCGTTTATGAACATGAAAAAACAAGGTATTCGATTTTTAAAAACTAGATTTTAAAATAAAGTATGAAACAAAGAACAAACTAGAAAAATACCTCAACACCCAACAACAAAACAAACACAAACAGAGCGGAATGTACAAAATAACATGCGGAAAGTGCGATGGAGTTCTTTGTTCTCGAATTTTTAAGAGCTAACCGAATACATGGTTCTATAAACTCTTTTTTTATATCTAGTTTTTAGAGAGATTTGTATTCACTTGGTAGTCACAAAAAGGACGCGACGGGCTGTCATTTTAATAATAATAACTTAAACGCAAAAATGGCTTTTTTTCAGGGCTTTTTCTGTCAATCGTTGTATCAAGAATATGTTTCTGTGTTTTAGTTGAGGATTATCGTCACCGTGCTCGTGGCTATTGGAGCGTCGTTGAACGTCAAAGAAAAAATATTCTGCGCCTTATCTTGGATGGCCAAGGCCTCCGTCCAGGTAATCATATTATCTAAACAATGCGTGCATAAACAGTTATGAGATCGGTTTATGGAGGATCCGATCATAACCACTGTTACTGCGAGGATCCTTACGAGGATTTCATACTTTATCCGCTGATGTTGGGAATATATTTTTCGGCCACCTCCACCCTTCTTCAATTTAAACCGAATTCCGCCCCAATATTTTCTTCCCTCTTTCCGCCTTCCTCAAAATGTCCTGCCGGTTCTTCTATTTGCTGTTTACACACACAGACAGCCAGAAACACACACGCACAGGGGTTCTAGCACTAGGGTAGCACTTTCCCCAAGTCGCATGTATCATTCATGTGAGCCAGCAGTGCGGCCGTTCGCCTCCCAACTGCATAATGCAGCACGTCTCCTCCCTATCCCAGTCCCTAACCCAACTCCCCTACCTGGTGCCAGCACCACTCCCCACCCCCACTGCTCCGGGTTCTCTTTCCTGTACCGCTAAAGCTGATTAGCGGTCGCGCCCTTTCTCGTCTCTCCTCCGCGACGCCACAACGCCAGGACAATCGGGGAATCTGCCCTTATTTACTTTGCACAGCAGACTTACCCTGCCAATAGTAAGGACTGGTAGCGACAAACGTTCGTTTCAAATTAAATATTTCATGTAATTTAAGACGCCAGTATAATCCCCTAACCAACCCTCCAGCCCCACTAATAGATCTGAAAAACATTAAAACTTAATTTAAAAAAATGTATTCGTAAAACTTCTTCCCAAAGAATTTACGTGACAATATTTGAAGTTTGACTTTGTATGCCACCCAAGTATAAAACTGCCCAAAACTAAACAACTTGTTGTCGATGTATATTCCGACTTGAACAAAGCTCGTACGAATTATAAAATAAAGTTTGCTTTTGCGGTATATCTCAAAGGTCCACTAACCGCACTAATCAAGAGATTCCTGTATATCCAACGTTATAATGTTGTTTAATTTAATCTAGGCGGCTCTAGGGCCAGTGGCACTGGACGTGGTCCGAGGTAGCCGGGACGAACCGTACGCGCAGGTAGTGCTGGTGATCTGCGTGATGTCCATCATCCTGACGGCTCCTGTGGGCGCCATCCTGATCACGGCGACCGGGTCGAGACTGCTGAAGAAGCGCGCTGCGCCCGCCCCGACACCGGACGGCTGGCGAAGGTCAGCCCGGCCCTCGCTCAGGGACATATCCATATTCAACGAGGAGGACGAAGACAGGCAGATCAGGAAGAACGAGTCCGACGAGATCAACAGGATAAGCTACGTGATTCCGGAAATGCCCTAGTGGCCGCCGGAACAGCCGGCGAATAAACGAACGTACCATTCTATGTTGCTCGGAGCGGGGAGTGCCTAATTTCATGTCGACCGTACGCGACAGACTACCGCATTTTTAATTATCCCTAACTTCCGCGGTGGGATCGCGTAATGCTGTGGAAAGAAACTCGGTTGGCTGGGGTCGACCCCTCGGTAGGCCGGGATTTTTCCAGCTCCAAGTGGAAGGGTTTTTGCCGTTCTCCCCTTTGGTCCTCCCCAATGTTGGAAGCAGTCAACACCCCTGGGAGTGTCCCAGGAGAAAAGGGCAAAAACTCAGGAAAAATTCTGGATCCCTGCTAACCGAGGTTTTTCCTACAGCAACATAACGCGATTCCACTGGAAGCTAGTGACAATTCAAGTTCTGGTCGCGGAAACCTCCGCTCATTTACCATTTTTACTAATTTACTAAAATTCTCGTGTCGCCCAATATCATGAAAGCCACCGCTGCTAGATCTCCGGTCTAGCCGATAGGAGATCGACGAACTACAGAGAGTGGCAAGTGTGACGTTAATGTATCGAGAGTGCTATTTTTACCGGTTTCTGCCTCCCGCCACCATTCAGTTGCATTCCATTAGAGCGATTACTGTTACTATTATTATTATTATTATTGTCAATGTCACAGAACAGTGTTCTGTCTCTGTTGTCTGATCAGCGTACTTCAGTGTACGATGACTATCCAAATGCTACTGAAGAAGGCAATAATTACCAAATACATGAGTAAAACGCACGGGCGATGATAAAATTAAATTTTTTTGTCTTAAATTAAAAGCCTTTGTGTACCAAAGTCTGCATTATTTAAAGACGTGGAGCATTGAAAAATATTGACAGGCAGTATTTTAGTTTGCAATGTTAAGGTATACATAAAAAACAATTTGAACCAAATTAAATTTAGCACAAAAGTTTAAAAAATCACCAACTTTTCTATGCATAGGTGTCCCTCGCGGTATATCAGTGAGTGTTCCTCGCTGTAGAAACACTGGTCGGATTTTAACTAACAAACTGAACACGTGAGTTACCAGTAAACAATAACTAACATAAAATCGGAAAACTATTCAACGAACCTGTTGCATGCAACAACAGCATGCACTGAATTATGAACATGCATGGAACATAGTATGGACTTATATCGGTGCAATATGCTCTTCATTGTATTCGAATTATGTTTGTTTCTTACATCTATCTAGAAATGGACTGCGTTAAAAAAGAAATAGAGGATAAAAATTATGTACGTTAATTTTAGATCAATGACATTTCAAAATATATTTTATAAAGGTAACAACAGAAGTCATTACGATCATATGTAACGGTTTTGTTAGCGTATTTAACAATTTAGTGTAAAAGAAAATCATTAGAGAATAGGTTATTTATTGTTACGTAATCGATCATTGGTATATGTAAACGAAGTTTTTTCAACGGTACGGCCCATAACAAAGGGCTGTTTTATGAACGCTAATAATATATACTTTAAATTATCCAGATATTGTTTATATTCAATACAATTTGTTGTACTATACATTGTAAATAAATAAATGTTTAAAAATTATTAGACGTATTATTTTTCTATTCTTTAAGATGGCTTCGATGACATATCAATTGTTAAGTCCCTTAGAACTAGAATGTGCTGAAATAACGCCACTACTCTTGAAATAGTTAAATTCCCAGAATAATAAGAGCGGGTCAGGACGGATAACTGTCCGAGGCCAGATTATTTATCTGACTGAAAATTTCAAATTGACTTAACGAGAAAATCTGAAAACTTCATACCCTCAGTAATCGTACTATTTGGACAGTAGTCTAGAAATTCTATTATTTTGGGGTTAAAAATCGAATTTCAATGACGAAATTTCTATTCAACCAGTTTAGTGGAATTTTACGCATAAGGCGAAAATGTTGCATACTGTAATAACTGAGAACGGGAGAATAAAAACGAAGTTTAAAACTAAAAAATTTATTATTAAAAACAAGCGGCCGAAAAACAATCATCTGTTATGCCTGTTAAAGTCGCTTATGGACACGTTCAAATTGTTCTTCTTGATGACTATGTTCAACTTTGAATCGGAGGCGGATTTCGTGAGGACCTGGTTGTTGATTCGGCTGTCGGCGCTGATGACCGTGAAGAGGGTGGAGGTGGAGGGTCTGTGGTGGCGGCCCAGCCGGCCCACCTCGCCCACACGGCGCTTCAGCGCCTTCACCACCTTCTTCTTCAGCACGAAGATGCAGAAGATGAGCACGCCCTGCAGACAGTTGGCCCCGTCCGCCAGGATCCAGCCCCACGACTCGGGCATCAGAACATCGACAGTATGTCCATCACCCAGCTGATACCCATCACTATGAAGAGTTTCACGTTCATCGCCATCCTGGGCACAATAAACACATTTATCACCTGAACGATCCTTCCCTGGGAATAATACTAGAACCGCCCCGGCATAGGCTGGACTTCACTACTATAAAGGCAAGAACTGCAGGGGGATGTATAGGAACAAATAAGCGATATAACTATCTCATGTATCAGTTATACCAATTTCATGAAAATTCTGAATCTGAAATACTACGATTCTCATCTTATCGACTACCGGTGAAGTGATTGGGAGACAAGTGTTGACCTATTAAAATCGACGAGCCGAATGTCAAAAGGTAAAGCCTTCCTTTGGCCATAATTTAAATTGCGGAAGATTGCCCGAGTGCCGGAAGAGGGCCGGGCCCGGCCGGACGTTTCAAAATGAATAATTACATCATAAATTGTCGGCAGAGGACGGCTTGGTTTTTTCCCCTCTTTGAAAAATGCGAGTACATATTACTCCGTGAGTAATTGTTATTAAGGCCCTAATGATCAATTTATCAATCTTGGATTACATTCAAGAGAAGGGACGAGCGAGAGGGATGATGAAAGAGAGATGATTCCCTGCTGGCTAATGACCAACTTCCTTCAATTTCTGTTACTTCTGCCGTCAATTAATGCCTTTGTTCTTCAATCCTGTCCACCTTTTTTCCTTTTACCTCCCCTCCCCTTATCCTTTTCTCTATCTCCCTTTCCCACTTTTTAATTTGGAGAGAGCGCGAATTACTTCGTCAAAATATATCCGTCACGAGTGACGATTTTTACTGCCTCGTAATTCCAAGAACAAACGAACTGTCCTTGGGTAAACATATTTTCAAGCGATAATTCTTAGTTCCTGTAGCATAAGTAGGGTAATACTACTTTAATACTTTTAATACTAATAACTTGCCTAAGCTATTGGGGTCATTTAAAAAAAAATTACGCGGTGAAAATATTGAAATTTAAATAAAATTCTTCCGTCACTGGCATTCGATAGAGCAAAAGTATCTCCAACTCGGGGAATACCTTCGGAAAGAAACCAACGGTGAGATTGAGCCCGCGATTAAGGAGGAAATAAATTAGGCGAGAGAATGAACTGAAAAAAAAACTGTCGACAAGTTCAAATACGAGACCACGGGGCTTCTTGTGTTGCCCGCCACTTCGTCTCAAATTTTTTCCCAATGTAATTTGACGAATGTAAACTTAATATCGGGCTTCTCCCAGTGTATTACTCCTTTTCGGGTAAAACGCGTTCGTACAATTGAATATTCAAAAAATGAAATTCACGCTGCTCCTTTGAGCCGACATCAAGAGGCCCACTCACAAATTACTCTCGTCCCGTCTGCAGACACACAGGAAAAGCACACATTCGGGCTCCGGGTGCAGTGTAATTAAATAAAACTTGCCCAAATTTCCAGTTAGGAATTCATTTTCTAATCGGAAGAGATCATGGAACGACACAAACAAATAAATTCTTGGATAAATAAGTTTACTTGTTGGTCGATGTTCAAAACAAGTGAAATTCAAAAAATTAACTAAATCTCTATTCTTCATTGAATCACGCGCTTTTCGGATGAGACATATCGGAGGATGTGCCCCTCCGATAAGAAAGCTGGTTGTGAATCGGCGTTGAAGAATGTAACTGTGTAGCAAGTTGGCCGCTGGGTACAATAAAGAATCGTTTTCATTTTGGCCCCCACGCCGAATCGGAGCAAACACTTGCGGGATGTAACAGTAAAATCGAGAGCCAACAAACTGAGGCGCACCATCTGGGGGCAGAGGCCAGCCTCAACAAATAGCCGCCTGTTTACAGACACACTCGTCCCTGTTTAGAGACCTCCTGCCGCCCCGCCCCGCCCCACCCCGCCTCCACCCTCAACCCCCAAGGAATATCGCGCCGGCTTAGACCTGAGCACGCCGTTAAAACCAACAGGCCAGTTAACAAATTCACTGAAATTTACCAAAACCCGAGATATATAAGCGAAGTTACACACAAAAGATATTTCCTTTATATATAATATAAAATATATTTCAGTTTCAGACCAGCAACCCCATCTGCTTAAAAATAATAGGGATATTCGACCAAATAGGATATTCTATAGCGGATTTACTTTTCAGGAGGGAAGAGGACAAACATTTTAGCCTTGAATTTCGAATCGACCCACTGGTAGCTTGTTCTTATAACTAGCGGAAATTCAAAAGCAACAGTCGCGCGTAATGCACGCTACTAAGCTCTACAATCTATAATCATGCATTGTGTTCAATCTCCGTGCCTGCAAAGGTCATTTTACTTTTTACGACAACAAGAACGAATCAAAGAGGACCAATCTCCGAGAGGTTATTTCGTCGTTTTTTTCGGTTAAATGTGTCAAATGTACACTGTTATTACGACTGTATTCAGAAAGTGCGCGCTGAAATGATAACGTTATTTCCAGGAATCGGTTCCGCTTAGTTATCGTTTCATTCATTCATTCCTTAGCGTAGACCAATGATTCATTTGTACCGAATAATTAAACAGGAAAGTTAAAATTTGTAAAATATAAAAAATGTCGGGCCTACGTCGAATTTAAATACATTTTTGAGCGCACTAGCTGATACAATTGAATAACAGCAAGTTGCCCCTACCCCCTGTCCGTTATTGAGGCTGGCGAACCAATTCGGAGTCGCGCGGTTAAAATCAATTTTTGTCGAGGATTTCGCGTTGGTAAGCGGCGTGTTAAAATAACATCGGATAAGAAAGAAGAGACTTCCGGTCCACGGGCCCCGGCGAGACGCAATCTTCCGAAAAGCCGGCATTATGTCAGAGGACGGATATTCGGAGAGCGTCATCGTTTCAGTATACCGTATAATGGGGACAGGCGCCAGATTCCACTGTCGCCACCAAACTGGAGCGATACCACGTTATCTCCGCGGCAGTCGGTACTATCGCTTCGGAGGAGAAGCCGGCGTTCGGCTTCAATAATTTCAAGAGCTAACAAAATCGATTCATCGGTAATTTTGATTCAACCAAGTCCGCGAGGGTTTGGAACCTGATACCATTGTCACTGTTAATTATTGTGCTGTTCCTATAATGTGTATTGATGATTATCGGCAATTTAATCGGTTGGGGGGAATATCCCAGTGGAGCATCCTGCCGGCACAGCACTGTAGTGATACTCCTGACAATAGAGTTTGTAATAGGTGCATTAGGCGTCGCTGTGCCGGAAATTGGCCCATTCGGCAAGAGAGGACTTTCGCCAGTACCCGTTTTGATAAGCTTGTAAAAGACTGGTTAACGAACTGATTGTGGAGATTGAGCGCGTTGTTCCTGATAACACGTGTTGAGGGATCAGGCTGAAGATCGAGGGTTGAAGATACCTGTCTGTGCTGGCGTATTTCTGACAGAATGCTACTGACGACGGCGGAACAAAAACACCGGTCTAGTACCCTCAAGGTGCATTATTCTTTGAGATCATCATTTATCCTTAACCCAATTTCCCAAATGTTCGCGTATACGTTAAACACTTTAGCAGTTGTTCAATTATTCGTGGTAGCCCCAGCTACCGGGCAGCAATCGGGGCCCGAATGAATCGAAACCCTCTCTTCTTTGGGAAAGAGCCTCCAGTAATAATATTGGAACCAACCGACGTTTGTGTGAATCACTGTTTACAATTCGCCGTACCAAGTTTGGCCCTCGGGAACAGAAGAGCGGTATCGCTCGATAAACAGCGCATCGCGAGGACCGCTGAAAGCTTGGCACAATCCTGATAATCAACAACGCCGATATATTTCACCGAGAATGATTCAGAGGGGGGAAGACGTTCCGGATAAACAGAAGGGGAAAAACAATGACGGCGTATCCCGGCTATTTGGTCGGAACCCTTTATATCTATTCATTTTGCGGTGAAAAACCATTTTGCGATGAAAAACAGCTTTTTAGCCCTTACGCTGTGAAAAATCTATTTTATGTCCTAATTATTATAGCTTTATATTATGTGTAAAATATCTGTACAGTCATATAAACGAATCGACAGTTTTAACGGGATGTTTTCAGTCGGAAAATAAAAATCTAAGTAGGGGTAACTTACTTGCTGACGTCGGCGCGAAATCTCCTCTCTTCTTTGGCCGTGTGCTTGAAGCGGTTGAGCTCGTTTTTGACCCTTGTGCAGTTGACGGCGGTCAAGACGTAGAAGACCACGTTGCTGGCCACGGTCACTATCTGAGGCAGGAAGAAGAACACCACGTGCCGCAGCGAGAGAGCTGTTCCAAACCGCACAGCGACAATTCGGAATATAAAAAATTGTGCCATAAAAACGGCTAGTAGGTATTACTTCAGGGGATTACCTTACGGAACTAGTTAATCACAGTTTCTGGCATAAAACCATCCGGTTGGCAACTAAGTCATTACGGATTTACGATTTTTTCGGCTCCGATCCATTATTAATAGTGCCTGTTTGGCACCAATTGAAACGCTGCGGAACGAAACGAACATTATGGCAGGATATTTTGCGTTTTTATTTTCGTAACGGTAAAAATGCATCGTAAGCTCACAAAAAGTCGTGCGCTGTGTACGGCGAAGCTGAAGCTTTAAAAGAACGTCGGCGTCGAAACCGGTTAGCTAAAGGGTAAAATGGGTATTTCGTAACGGGGAGGGGGGCGCTATTATTTAGATTCCGGCCCAATATTGAAGTACAATTTGTGCCGTGTTTTGCCTCATCGATGAGAAAATTAATGCGGTAAGTTTTAGCAAGTACGTAGCAGAGTTCGTAACGAATGTCTTAACGATTTTATTACAATAAATAGGGAATTTTATATTCGATTCATTCCGTCGTATTAGCCGCCTCATCAATTCGGTGTTCTCGAGACACTTCTGGTTAGACCTTAGCAAAACTGTAAGAGGGTGCAATATTGACTGTGCTTGCCTGAAAACCAGCAATTTTCGGGTGTGTAGCTGGCGGTGTTCTCGTGTCGGGGCCTCGCTCTTGTGTAGTCCGTGAGTATGGTGAGCCCTGTGAGGACTGTCGGCGCTCCCCAACCGTACAAAGAGTAGTAGAGGAACCGGCGGTTGTCCCTCTGCTGGCGGCCAATGTGAGCGTTCAATCTATTCCCCCTGCCGGCACCATACAATTTACCAAAATATTAATATTTTTCCAGGTTTCTGAACTGATTAATGATTATATTACCACTAGAACAGGGCTCAATTGTGAAGCCCGAGATTTTAAAACGGCCGCTATTCAAATATTTTGAGATATTCTAAGGAATAAATATATCGCTATTAAAAACATCCTACCTAATAGAACAGAATATTTGGGGAAAAATATAGGGAAATATGAAAACAGTTCTATTTATTAAAAAAAAAACGTAAATATAAATTTGAATAGGGATAAATAACGTTTAATTTGGTTGTTCTATTTCGTAATTTTTTTTCAGATTAGGAACTGAACTGCACTCACCCGCTGCTACAGTTATAAGCAGTGTTACTAAAATTCTTAGGGCTACAACGATATTTGGAAAAATATACCCAACAAACAAGTTTAGATACGGAATTTAATATTCGCGCATTTCTTGTTTCGTTCATTTTTAAATGTTTGTCTCGTCCAGTCATCTGAGGCCTAAATCGTCGTTCCAAATCGTCTTCAGACAGTGAAAAAGGTCATCCGAGAAATGCCAGGACAAAGTTAGAACCTGTAATACGTCGGCCAAAAAGGAGTCGCTGCTACTTACCCGAATGTCCACCAAATGTCAAAAGAAATGACGTTCAGCCAACAAAATGCCGCCAAGACTGTGTATTGCGCTGCCGATCCTGCAACACCATTTATTTCAGTCAAAATCAAATAACGCAATTTACAAAAAAAAATCGACTAAATCGATATTACGCCATCCGATAGAAAGTTAACTGGACACGAGAATATCTGCACATAACTAACGGACATTATATTTGCTGTTTATATTTATAACTGCTGATGATCTCGCTAAAATATATAATTTCATTCCGTTTCTCTCGTGTTGAAACGCATGTAGCGAATTGTCGCATGCCTATGGAAAATCGCATACTCGGATGCAACATTAACGAGAGCAATACCATTTTTCCTGTTTCAATAGCCCCTATTTTACGCAACACAGATGACCTAGTAGCAATTATTCCGAATCCGGTGAGAAATGAATGCGGTCCATTACACACGTCAGACGGCAATTCCACGGGGTATGCGCGGGCTAATGTTTAAAACAAGAAACGGTTCGACTTCTTTTTCCGATTTTTCATCCTCCTAATAGCAACCTGATCGTAAACTATAATGGGTTATAGTTAAACTTAGGAATATCCGTTGTCGACGAAGCATGAAGTCAGCACGATCACTACTCCGTTTCCGTCGGTAATCAAATCTCATTCTCTAAATTTTATCACGGGTTTAACGTCGTTTAACTAATTATTTTATATTACAGCATATATATATATATATATATATATATATATATATATATATATATATATATAAGGGGAAAACGAAGTATGCAATTGGTACTTACCGATAATGGCGCAGGAAAGAAAGGTGCTGGAAATGAGGGGTGTATCGAGCTGCATGGTGGCAAGGCAGAGGTAGCCGAATAGTAGGCTGGCCACGTAGCACATGAGCGTTTTACCGTGGAGATTGTGCAACGAAGGCAAACACGCGTAGACCACGAACGTGACGAGCAAAAAGAAACACGAAATTAATAGCGCCACCGGAATCCACAAAGTGAACTTTGTAACACCGGCCTGATCATCGTCCGGGAAACAGACGAACACGTAGGTGCCGTTGAGGCTGGCGTTTTCTCTGAACACGTTTTCGAAGCAATATTGGTCGGTGAACAAGTCGCCGTACGGCAGATACAAACGACCTCCGACGTCGAAGTAGCTTTCTTCCTCGCGACCGTTGTCCGGGTTGAGTATGTACTTGCCGTTGGTGCAGATGTCGCCGTGGCGCAGGGCGGCAGTTCTGGAGGGCAGAGGCGTCATGGATGACGGACCGCCGATCTCGTAGACGGTCACTGGGTCGAGGCCCCTGTTGGACACCTCGCACTTTTTACCTACTAGGTGGTACCCCTCCCGGCAGCACTTACGGAGACAAGTCACCCCCTTCAGGTTGCACGTCAAGTAGGCGTCTTGGCACACCCTGACGGCCAGCAGATCGCTCTCTTCCGTCGCGTCCACGCACACCTCTTCGGGGTTGAATAACGCCCGTCCCGGTTCCCCGGGCACCGCCAGCCCGACAGATTCGCTCTCCAGCCGCCACAGGTTGGTGTACGGTATCCGGTAGTCGACCAACACCTGCGACTCCGAACAGTCGGGAAACCCGACGTCGATGTCCACGATCCCCGAGTAGCCCGATACCATGACGTTCAAGAAACGCTGCAGGGTCCGTCGTTGGTCGGAATCGTGTTCGCGGCAGTTTCTGAAGTCCGGGTGGTAGGCGGTGCCGAGAGGGCAACACTTACCGATGAGATTGACGGCGGGTACCGTGACGTCGTTGTCTTCCTCGTCGGGACAGACGATGGCGGCGAAGGAGCCGTTGCGGAGGCTGTCGAGGCAGGCGACCCTCGTGCCGAGGAGGGCGGCGACTCTGTGTGGCCGCGGGCACTCGGGCAGGCCGTGGCTCAGGTTGCCGTACAGCCAGACGTGCCCCGAGGGGCTGCAGCCGATGCCGTTGTCGGCGAGCCCGGCGCCGGGCGGGCAGCATTTGCGGACGTCTTGGCAGAAGACCGCGGTGAGGAGGAGTGCCGCCGCGGGTAGGAGGGCCTTCATGGTTGTTGGCGATGCAGCCACCGACCGCAGACTATTAGACCTCCCCGGGACTACTCCGCTCGGCTACGCCACTCCTCTTACGATTCTATTATTAGCTTTCGACCGCGGCATTATTGCGAGAACCCGCCCATCCGTCCTATTGTTTATCCCCGCTCTATTCTCGGTGTCTCACCCTCTAGTCCGCTCCGACCGTTTGCCCGCGGACGATTCTTGGTCGGAGGAGCGGCCGCCTCCTCGGCAAAACTATTTCCAGGCCAGGGTAGAAATGACGACGGCACGTATCACTAATTTGTTTCTCTAGCCGTTGGCATCCCTTCCTCACTTCTTTTTGCCATTAGTAGAGCTACGTTGCAGTATTCTTGCCTCCCGACATTTTTAAAAATTTCAAGTACGCGTTTTATTTATTTGTTGTGCACCGTTGACGGGAAGAATATATTCTCATCTTTTGTTTGTCTAATTTTAGCCAAAATTAACACTAAAAAAATAAGGTGATCTCTCGACTAGAGGGTAGATTTCACTCACTATTTATATATTGTGACCAGACCATTAATAAGTAATTAAAAGTTCATATCGAGTTCAATTCATTTAACAGCGGATATTCTTTTATTTCTAATATATCCAGGGGTAAGGTAAGGATTTAACTTCATAATATTAACAAATCATTTTCAAACTGATTTATTGATGTTTTGAAATTTCACTGTTTAATAAACAAAATTGTGACAATTGTAATACTCATACAATGGGAAAGATGAACAACCAAAAAATAATCAATATACGATCAACAATTAAATAAATAATTTAACAAAATGTGAACTCCAACAAGTGATGCAGTAACAACAAAAGAAAATCCTTAAAAATAATTAATTTTCTATTTCACTTATTTCCTCTGGTTGATCTCCACTTTCTATTTCTAAATTCTCAACGATATCTTCAGGTCCTTCACTGTTCTTTTCACTATTTACTCTTTTAATTTGTTTTCCATTATATATCCCTCCATATTCATTGGTTTTTTTTAATTCCATGTCAGGAAAATTCATATTTTTCTCGTTGTTAAATTCAAATTGTATTTTCAATTCAATTTTCTCCAGTTCAAGTGGAACCTATAAAGTGTTCAAAATGTTGAAACACTCTTCAATACTACTGGCACCAATTTATGATTTATAAAGATTGAAAGAAAGAAGTAAATATGTATATACATATTAGTAAATTATAATGTTTATATCCAAATTCTACTAGTTTGCGCTGTATTTTGACTATTACAGTTTAAACTTTTTTTTTCATAAATTTATGCTATTAAAATAAATATTTAATTATTTTATTATATTACCTCATCTCTCAGTTGGAGAAATTTTTCACTAGTTTCCGCTTTTTCAAAACCATCTAAATATTTATTCCTGTAAAATATCACAGTGTCTACATGTGTCTTGTACCTTACAGCTAACTCGAGAGCCCTTTAAACAAAATAAATAAAATGTAGTAACAAAATAATTGTATAGCTATTAAAAAACAATAATTAGCATGGGACATTGTATTTATACCTGTTCCAGTTATGTGTATTCATATTCATCCATATTGCCCTGAAAATAAGACCATGCTGTAAAAGCAATGCTTCAGCTTCTTGAACATTCCCACCAAGCAAATACATCTCAGCCATCTGAATAGGTTTAACTGGAATGGTCTTCAATAAAGAGAAAATTATCAATGCATCCCTTCATTGAAATGTACTTTATAAAATTAAATTTGATTGTAATAATTCAACAGTTATTAATACGTACCATAATATGTTGTATGTAAATAACTTTGTCATAATTATTTATCGCTGCGTATGCCAATTCAGCTGTCTGCAAATTTTTTGCATGGACTGACATAGCAGCAAAACAAGCCCATAGAGTGTTATCCTATAAAATAGTTAAAGAAATGAACTTGTGACTGCTTTAGAGTTTAATACACTAAATATAATGCACAATACATTGTGAAATTATACAAGAGAAAGTAAAAAAAAATAATTTAAAAACCAAAAATTATTAAAATATGATTGTATAAATTATTTAAATATATTTAATCTTTATTTTAAAATAGTATTAATAAATAGTTTAACAATATAATAACATATAATAGTATAGAGTATCTCGTATAATAATTAATAAGTAGTCCCTCAAATATGATGATCTGAGCGCTGAAAGCAATAAATTAATCACACCTTCACTACCCTGCATAAATGCACTGCTTCATTCCAGGACATTGATGCAACAAAACCATGTAAAAGGGAAGCATACGGAGATATCGGGTGATATACAAGTGCACCATCTGATCGCCTGATTCCAATCAGATTGTTAACAAAGCTAACTACTCTTGGACTTCTTCCAAATTCACTGCAATTTATAAAGAATTAATTTTTGCCAGGTATTTATGCAATCTTATGCCAGTGCATTATACATAGCATTAACCCAGGCTTAAATCTATCTCTTATTCTTATTTAAACCTAAATACCAGGTATACAGCTTTTTACATCGACAGCATGAATCAAACCAGTGGTCTCAATGCTTCAAAACCTATACCTCTAGTCACTGAGTCACTATGGCCTCAATTAAATCATTAAACAACACATAATGCAATGTACTCTTACCCAGAATCTTTTATGATCGTAGTCTTTCTAACCAACTTATTATCGACAAATAAAGTATAGGGATAATAACAGATAGTGAGAGATGTGTCTTGCATGGCTGCTATCATATTTAAATGTGAGTGCCATCTGAATGACTGCACTATGCTACCTGTAATAATACAGATTAACCATTACATATCTAAATGACCTTAAACATAATTTAAGACATGACCATTGTGAAAACATTTATAAACTTCAAATAAATACAAGCAAATGTACAAAGAATATTAGTCTAGTTGGATGTCTGAATTTAAGTGATTATATTTAAAATGTAAAAATGGTAACAATCTCATTAACCAGTTTACAAACTTTATTTAAATATTTAAATTTAAATATAATATATTAAATATTAATTTAAATATATAAATTATATTTATTTATAGAAATATATTCAAAATTGCTATATATATATATATATATATATATATATATATATATATATATATTATTAATATAAAAATTGTTTATACATTTGCTGTTTTATACATTTTATTTGATTAGAAATATTGAGATGAATTTAATTTCTTTTTTTAGAAGCATGCCATTCTAGTGCTTTGAAACTATGGTAATTAAATGTCTGTAATTGTTTACATACCTATTTTGTCAACTTTACGAGGTTGGGCAGGTTTGGGGACTACGCCTACTATATAAAGATCTCTATTCTTGTCAACTATTCCCAAAAGTCTGTCAATGGCCGTCCCACCCTGACTCAACTCAACTTCAATTACTGATGTAATATGCTGGAATGGTTTAACAATTTCCTTTCCACCAATGTCCACCAGCTGAACAGCTAACAACAGAATCATAATGATGACATATTGAGACATTTTAAAATCTAGAGGCAATTAAAAAAAATAGAATACTTGTGCGTTTTGCCTAAAATTCTAAATCACTCCTTTATGATTTAGTAAATTTAAAATACTACTGTATTGCACTAGTTGCACTTACTTCTTTCATCACCCTGATCCCGTACAGCGACTGCATCAGGACTGATTGAAATATGACTTGGATTCAATAATGAGGGATTGAGGCTGGTCCATCTTGGTGAGGAAATAAGTCTGCCTTCATACGTGTAAACGTTCAAGCATGATCTCTCCACTAGAAGAAAATGCCTAGAAAACATGCAATGCAATAATGCACATGTATTTATGTTGTATTATAACTAATAGGGAAATTAATATATTTAAAACCAACTAACAATAATAACATAAGATAAAAGTTATTGTTATATAAAACAGTGACCTAAACTTTCTGATTTGTTCATTCAAATAAAAATGAAACTTATAACATTGACTTATGACATTGAGTTGTTAACTGTGATAACATTCTTTTAAGATAAATTTCTTACAATTAGATGTTTAGTGATTTAAGTGTGAACAATTTAAAAACTTAATAATTCCATTTATCTTTAACTTGATTTCCTGAATATAATATAACATTAATCTAAAATAGCACAGGTTGTTAGTAAATTAAATATTTTTGTTTCCTTTTGCATATATTTTTCTTTTGTAATTTTTATTATGTAAAAAATGTATTATAAAATTATTTGTGCTTGTTTCACATTATATGAATACCTTTCAGCAAGTAGAACATTTGATACACAGCCATCTCTCAAATCCACAACAAATGGAGTGTTCATATTGTCAATAGGATATATGTAGCACTGTGTTGAAGTCACTATGACAAGGTGTTTATATGCCAATGCCAGATGAATAACTCTTTCCTGATATTCAATCTTATCCTCACCATCCTTGGTTACATCATGCAGGACTACCGATTTTCTTGTTGTGGCAACTGCTTCATATGGGCCCCACTCAACTGTCCTAATGAGAGTGTAGAAAGATAAAATTATCTTTATTTTATTTTTAACTGATAAATAAACAGTATATAATGTAATTTATACTAGATTAAATTTGTAATTTGCAGTTTAGTTCTGACGTACACTTCTTTCATATATTTCTCTCTACAAGAACCCTTCCTTTATCTCTTCCTCCTTCTCTCATTTTAAACAAAACCATTTATAATATGCATTGCTTGATTTCTTCACTATATTGAGGAAGAAGTCCCCCCCTCCCGTAAAAAATGAAAACAAACTACCAGATTCAAATCTCACTTGCAAAGAATGTTACCAGAATTTTCCTTCATTGCAAATTTAAAGGAATTAACAAATTTTTAATTTATTATGCTAAAATATTTTATTTCATTATATAAGAAAATATTCCTGAGAGATCAATTTTTACGGTTCACAGAAATCCATTAAAGGTTCTAATCATATTTTTCTTTCTCATATATTAGTGCTTTCTAATCCTTTTGCTCAAGTGTTTAAGGGTATTTCAAATAATTGAAATCAAATTTTGTTGGTAAAACATCAATAGTGCCTCCTCTATGTATGTTCTGTTTTTACAGGTTATTAGGTAATTCTAATTTTGAATATTATAAATGTAGATTCATTTAAGCTATTAATAATTAGTGCAGAACTTTTGTCAAATGAATAGCTTTAAATATAATTTGTCATATATACCTTTCAATTAAATGAGCAACCAACATATTCCTCTTGGCACAGGCAGCTGCTATCTGAGTACTATCTGAAGACCATGCCAAAGAATATAAGCTACCAGTATTGGGTTTATCTAGGCAATGTGACCACTGAAAAAAATGTTCAACAAGAAGATAATAAATGCAAATAAATACTTATCTAATTAAACTTTTCAATTGTAAGAAATACAATCATTTTCTACGGTGGCTTATTGTTTCTGTACAAATGGAAGAGGGAACTTGATATTTTAATTCAAATTTTAAATTAGAGAAAAAGACATTTTAAAGACAGCAGTAAAAACCTATATCCTAGCATTTATTAGATATACGATATATGCACTTGGAAATGTTGTCCATAATATGCTCAGTATATTTAAAATGAAACAGGTTTCACAAAAACCTGTTTCAGATTTCAAATGTGACAAACCCCAGCTTTATCACACAGGCGAAGCGTATTATAAGATCCAACAGCAAAATGTTCACCACTTGGTGCCCACGCAAGAGATGTTATGGGATAATCATGTAGGCCACTGGAAAATATAGGTTTCCCATAACTGTCCCAAACCTGAAAAAAATTAAGAAGTCAAATGTAAATCTACAATGAATCATCAACTTAGAGGCTAAATTAGGAATCATCAAAGCGGTATTATAAGCATAAAATGACAATTGAAAATAAATAATATAAAGTATTTTAAAATATTTTGCTTACTTTGTACCTACAATCTTCACCACCTGAAACAATATGTCCATTTACATGTTCCCATGAAGCTTTCAAGATCAATCCATCATGGGCTTTCCACTAAGAAACAAATAAACCTCATGTAATTGCATAAGTAAATGGCAACTTCATATTCAATTCAGTTAATTACATTATCTAGATATATCTGTACCAACTATTCTCAAACAAAAAATAACTTGAACAGTTTCTCAGAATATTATTTACTCGATTAGGCTTTGTGTTTGGGGCTAGAGGTTTTATTATTAGTGATTTCCCCTGGGCATAGAGGACTTGTGAAGAATCAGCACTCCAGGCTGCAGTATACATGGGTGCATTTCCTTGAGCAACAGTTGACCTCAACATACCACTGCGTGACCATATTTTTACCAGTCCATCTTCTCCTCCTATGAAAAGTATATTTGAAAAAATTATTAAACACTTGAAGAAAGACAGCATATTCATACTAATCTATGGTTAAATTAAATAAACAGAAATTCCTGCAAAAATATCCCAGAAAAAAATCCAAGTTAAACCAAGTACCAAACAAGAAACTTACTATGTAATGAACGCAAATTTTTAACTGGAGTAAAAATTTGCCTATGGCTTCTTAAAAATTCAAGAAATTACAATCTCATGGATTTGATTCTCACAAATCATTCTGATTTGCAGTTACTCCAATTGCAAATTTTAGTTATAATAATGGTCTAATTTCTAATTATCTGCAGCCCCTTCAATAGATTTCTCTACACAGAGTAATATCAAAAATGTATAAAATAAATTCTAACATTTACCCCATAATTATATAGATACATATGTACCTATATACCCACCCTTAAGAAGAAGCCCTTTTAAGAATATTTATACCAGCGTAAATTATATATTATATGAGGACAAAAATTATTAAATTTTACAAGCCAGTTTTTTGTACAAAAAGTGAACTGCTGACCTGTTAACAGACCAGATCCATCAGGACTCCATTGCCCAGCAAGCACAGCTCCTTTGTGAGCCTCTACACTTTTTTCAATTCTTCCAGTTTTTCCCAAAAGGTGAAATCTTCCTATAAATTAAAAAAATCTACATATTTTGGTAAATAAGATGTATCTAAAATTATAAATCACAAGTATATGGTTAACTTACCATCTGATGATGTAATAAGGATGTGTTCCTGTCCAACCTTCTTAGCACCCAATACTCTTGAATATATGTGCAAATCTAATGGAAACAATTCACTTGGCAATGTACAAACTTTGTGAGTTTCATTTGTTACAAGATTCCACTTCAAAAGAACATGGTCATCTCTGAAAATTTATTTATTTAAAAATAACTTATTGAACAATTTATTTACTTCAAAACTTACATTGGCACTACCAGTAGTGGAATTAATTAAACTTTATTAACACCAATTCTAGTTGACTTAAAAAATGTATAAATCTAAATATACTTAAATAAATAATATTTAACTTACCCACAAGAGAAAAACTCCTCAGCTGAAATCCAAGCTACACAACAAACAGTTTCAGAATGTTGTGTATCACAAGGGTATGATAATTTTAAACGCATAATAAGTTAATACTATTCACTACTTTTGCAGGTTCAGTAGATACCCTTAATTATCATTTTAAAAATTAACATCAAAACAAATGATAAAGTTGTTTTGGTTTATATTAATTTTAATATATGTCACCATGAATGAAAGGTTATAAAACCTCCCAAGCCAGTTGCTAGGCAACCTGAGATAAATAAACAGTTCAGTGTACCTGTAATTAAAGATGAAGTAACTGAATTAAACAACTGTCCACCCTTGAATATTGTTTCATAATTAACAATTAAAAATTAAAAATTAAAATTGTTTTGTACTAATTAAAATAAAGTATTTAATTTTAAATCAAAATACATTTTTTCAACACTTTATTTTATTTTGAAAAATAAATGTCAAGTATTCAATAATATTTATTAAAACTCCTGACTGTTATTACTACCACACTATTAGAACATCTTTATCATTATATCAGTCTTATGATCTTTTGTATACACTTCCCAACTTGACCTTGAGCTAGACCAATATTGGTTTTTCAGCATTATCAATAGCATTCCAATAGTGAGGTACTTACACATGTTGGCTGCTCATAAATCCAGTTAGCACTGTCGCTAACTCCTTATTGACACAATAATAACCTGAGCATACATGTCTGTATGTATAAAACAATATTTATTTAAATAATTAAAATTGAAATAAATAATAATAAATTTAAATTATTATTAATTAATATTATTATTTATATCAAACAATTAATATAGATTTATTATTAGGATTTAGATTGTTCTCAAGAACTTGTCTCAAAAAATAAATGAATCAATATTATAAATCATGAATAATCATGAAAAAGTATATTTATAACATTTATTATAAACTTTGTAAATATTATAAATATTTATAAATATTTCGGTTACAACAAAAATACTATTGAATGTACATATTTTTTTAAAAACTCTTAATTACAACAAATTTACAATAGTCATCTTTATGCATCCATTATCTGTATGTACACACACTCAGTTTTGTTTGGGGATCACTGATTACTGTAGAAAATACACTCTGAAGTTTTAACACTATACTTAAAATTATAGAAAATTATCAAGTTCACAGGGTCACATTGAGAATATGAATTTTTATAAATTACAATGGAGTTTAATCATCATCTATATCGTGCAAATCATGAACAAACAGAGTATTGAATAGGGGTCCCAAGCTGGAAATATTGCGCTGCATTACTAATCTCAATGTTTCCGTATACTGCTTTGCAGGTCGAGATGTTGATGGATCTCTCCACATGGCCCCATTTGAATCTCTAATGAACAAGGAAGGACATGGGACGTGGACTCTCATATAATTCCAAACACATTCTCTCAGCACCAACATAATCTGCAACATATTTATAGGTGACTCAATTTACTGTACAAAATAAAATATGTCTGAAATATGATGCATTGTATCTCATGATGTGTACATGGAACACAGTAAACCATGGTACAAGATCACACCAGTCTAACCCAAGACAAAGGGAAAGGAATCAGATCACACAAATGATTATAAGATATATTTTATTTTATGTAAAGGATGCTTATGCACATTTGCTTAAACGCACTAAAATAACTGATGGAGTAACTTGTACATATTAAATACATAGACAACTCAAGAAACTCATTCATTTTTCTGAGTTTTGTGAAATTATATCTGCAATTCTCTTTTGAATTTTCTTTTAACTCTAAACAAAAATAAGAAGAAAAATATAGTGTATCTTTTGATCCATTAGAATTATAGTATAGGTACATTTCCATCAAAGTGAAAAAATGTTAACCAACCTGATTAGGAGGTAAAAATGGGATTACATCACTGAGAGCATGCAATGGGGGCGGAAGAAGCTGGCTTAGAGCCATCAGCTGTAAAACTCTAGTTGTAGTTGAAATGAGCATTTTACACTGACCAGACTCCTGGCCTTGCTGGCTGGCAGAAGACCACTGGCCCAAAAGAGTAGCCACCTTAAAACACATTGTACATAATACATATTGACAATAGTTCTCACAGACACTGACAATTACGGCTGAATTTATTTTATTTACCCTTTTTATTCCTAATTTTTAATTTCAGTATGTTTAAATAATGCCTTGAAACTTAATATGTGAATCTAGTAGTTTATATTTCTTACAATATTGATGACTGATGCATGATTGCATTGTTTACATTATTTGATTTTAAACACTATTGATTTATCAATAATATAATAATCTATGAACTGGTAGGATACTAATTACATATGAGAGGGGGGAAGAAAATAAAAAGAAACATTTTTCAAGATACCACAAATAGAAGAATATTGATACAAGTCTCATATTAATTGTTTTATATTGGTAAACAATAATTTCAAGTTAATAACTTTATAGCACTTGTGTAATCGAATCAGTCTATTAAAATTTAAAATTTATTCAACTAAATAAATATATACACACCAAAGCTCTAAGAAGTACAGAACAGTAGCACAGTGCTGGCCTATGATAAGCTATATACTCCAATAAAGACCACAGAAGTGGCATGCTATCAAAGGCACGTCTAATATACAAGTCTCTCTCAACTGTAACCTTGAAATAAAATAAATATTATTAATAAAAATAGAAATAATTGTAATAAAAATTATAATTTTATTAGAATAAAAATGATGAAAATAATGAACATATAATATGAGCATAAAGAATGCGCTGATAAAAATAATATACCTTGCAAAATTCTTCCTCAGGCCAAGGAAGACCATTGTACATAACATCAGGTGATATTAGTTCAACAAGCAAAAGAGCTAAAGATATAACAGCATCCAAAGTTCCTTGCGGATTTTCATTAGTACAGCAAGCTTTCAGAGCCATTATAAATAAGTGCGTATTGTGGACCACCTGACTAACAGGAGTTGGGCAAGTTGGAGTAATTTTTCGTTTTCCATTGCCTATCACACCAGCATGAAATACTGATGACAGCCTTTGGCCCAATAACATTGTTGTGCCCTACAAAGTTTTAAAAATAATTTATTACATATAATTTATTTGTTTTGATTGAAAAAACAGCCTTAAGACATACTGAAAGTGTGAAAATGTGTATTTATGAAATATATGCATTACTAGTAATTGTACAGCTATGTATATTACACACACATTTAGTATTATGGACACATGATAGTGTCCAATAAAAGGTAAATAGAGAATAGGACCTTTGGATGACACAATAAATGTCACAAAATAACACAGGGAGTATGAAAGATTTTACTGGAAGATTTAAGAAAGAGAGTTCATTTTGGTTTCTTCTTAATGACAAAGTACATTCTCCAGCCCTATTTACCAGAACCAGCATATGAAAATATTTTATTCTGTTCCCAAATTATATTGAAGGAATACAATTTGAAGATTTAAATATTATGAGCAGCTCCAGAGAAGTGTTTCACAAACTTTCTAATTACTGTATGAGCACTGACAATAAAGAAACAATTTCATGTAACAAATGATTGTAATCACCTGTTTATGATGATCGTTAAGAAGACTGGAAGGTAGTTGAACCAATCTCTTACTGGGTTCAGGAATTGCACCAAAAAGTACAGATGGGGCTGCAAATAGAGCACTCTCCAAGAGCTCCCGGATGGCCATTGATCTAGCAGCTGTTGAACACTGACTGACTCTGCTCAATAGTGAATTCACTAGTCGAAGCCCTTTCAACTGCTCCATTTCTTCAACAATTCAATGACATAACTATTAGTTTTCTTAATTTTGAATTACATGTGGAGTATTCCACTGCTAATAATTAACTATATATTTTAATTAGGACTATCGTATTTTCATATATCAAATTGGGATATTTCAGAAAATTCTATACATCTTCAACTGCCATGAGTTTTGGGTTCTTGCCTGTTAGTTATGTTCTACTAGTAATGTATTTGTTATATCTTATTATAAATTTGGATGTCCAAGAGGTTTGAGATATTTGTAAAATTTTTGTTGAGAGCCAACATGCATAATTCTTTGCTATATATTCATAGAATAATACTGATTAATGATGGTACTGATTATGAAGATACTGAAAATTATTTGTACTCTGAGATATATATATATATATATATATATATATATAAATAAAAGGTATTACAACATAACTTACCAGACTGAATAAGACAATTGTAAAAGTAGGACACTGTAGCCTGCACAAGAGCCATGATCAGATGAACACTAGGCTGTGATTTCGATCCCAGCACAGCCCTTTTAGTGACTTCGGCTATTGAGTGGTCTATGGGAATAAGTTTAGTTTCGTACAGAAGTTCTGCAATGAGTACCAAATTATCCCAAACGGCTTCCTGCATCGGAAGTGATGTAAGAGTACCGCTGGCCTCCCACCTAATAAAAGCAAACAATAAGAAAACTATAAAATAAAATGGTTAACAGAAAAGGGATGAAACAGTTGAAAATAATTATTATATGAACTATAATGATGAAAGAATTGCAACTAAAATAAATGAGAACAAATTTATTATTATATTGAGATTGTTGATACTGTTTGTATACATATAAAAACTGGCTTATAAATTATTTTAATGTTTTTTTTATATATTAAAATAATATATAAAAACTTGTATATATACATAAATTTGGATTAGTCAAATAAAAACTGCCAAAGGTTTATTCCATGTGAATAAGTGAGCATGTCTTACTGGAAATTCATATATAAATAACCCCAAATGTGGGTTACTTTTCCTTGAATTGCAAATATGATTACTGCCACATTCTTTCAGAATACCAATGAAAAGCTTTTTACCTGCTGAAATAATGATAAGCTTTAATTGCTAAAATTCAGAAGTAAAATGTTGGCATACTTAAGCAATTTTGACATGTTTGTCCAAAACAAGTGTGGAACGTATGAATCCTTAAGGTGATCACTGCTGAGAGAAAGTGCAATAGCGGGGGACAAAACTTGAGATGCTTTATAGCCTTGAGTCAGTTTCACCACTGAAGCCAAATGATCATCATTCGATGATCTCAAAAGAATGAAAGAAACGCAATTTGAAACCACACTTGGTTGTTGCTGTCCTGCAAACACACCAATACCAATATACTAGTAAAACAGTATACAGTAAGTATATACTACAAACTAATACAGTATACAGTAAATGGATTTCTTCAAGCAAAATTCTCCAACTTAATTAAAATCATTACATCAAAGCAATATGTAGTGCTAAAATAGCTGGAAATTATAGCAATGGAACAGTATTTCTAAAATGATGAAATATGGGAATGAAATGTATTCTTAATTTTTGTCCTAATTGGTGGTACTAACAGAGGGAGAAATAATGAATTAATTAATGAATATAAATGTGCAAGTAGTATAGTTCTGTCCTAGAAGCATTTATCTATTTAAAAAATCATCTTAAAAGAATTCTATTAGATATAAGTATAAACATACTTTTGTATGTAGGATATTTTTATTTATACTACACCTCAACTCAAAAGACAGTTGAGGTAATTATGTTAAGTAACAGATTGGATTTTTTATTTTATGGAAAACTGATTCTAAGTATTAATTAGTTTTTCTACTAATCTATTCTATTTTCAACCTTACTAAAGGGGCTGGTCTTGGGAAGTTTTGACTGATAGAATTTAGCAGATTTTATCATACTAAATCATTTTACCTACCTATTAACGAAAGGATTGTGACAGCTGTTGAAACTTTCAGTTCATTTCCGCATATTAAAAGAGGTAACAACCACTGAACTTTTTTCAATATGCATTCCAATAATGGTATCTTAGCACCATTTACTCTTACAGAAACATCAAGTTCTTTCACAAGTAACTCTACGAAATAGAAAAAATATTATTCAACATAAGACTCATCAAATAAAACAGCACATATTGCCGACAATATCTAAAATACCTAATATTTCTTCTGCAACCTCTGAAACTTCATCGGAATTTTCAGTAGCATCCAATAACATGGTCATAATACATTCAGCACTGTCTTCTGTGCAAAGAATCAAATGGACAACAAGGTCCAGAAGCGCTTGTCGACCTCCAGTGAATCTGATCCACTGGTCAGTGAACCTGGGCAGTTGTCTGAACAGAGAAGGTGTGACTGCAACTACAAAAAGGATTGTGAAAACTACCTATGAATGGCATAAATTACATAAGATTTAGAATTATACTGTATAATTAACTTATTTAATGCAATGTGGGATATATATTTTAGAAAGGAAAATTGAGGGGGAAAAGGAAAAGCATGTAAAGGCTATAATTTGTTCTACTGATTAAAATAGACAAAAACTTGTATTAATTATTAACACCATAATTGTTTGTAAATTTCCTGATAAGTGAACCTGGTTTAAGCAATTTAATATATATTTTTCCCCTATTAACACTACACAAAGATTCCTCTGAATTATAATAATGAAATAACTCTTGGTAAATATCAACTTACAATACTGTAATGTATCTCCACTTAAGGCAGAAAGTAGAATGGGTGAATGCGATGCAAGCTGCATTAAAAAAGGAATCACAGCCATTTTCATAATATATGATTTATCATCAATGCTATTTGTGGCAGTTAAACTCCACTGAAAAAAAAATTAAAGAAATAAAATATTATGTGCAATCAATAGGATCCTGTTAAAATTCGAATTTATTTTAATTAACTACATTTAAATAACTTATTTGGCATTAATTTATTAAACAACCAGCATAGATTTATATACATTTACCTGGAATAAATAAAGCATTCTAACTTTGATTTCAGGAAGATGACTACCAGCTAAATGAATCAAAATTCCAATAGCAAAATTCAATTTGTTTGCCCCCTAAAAATGTTTTCAAACATTACAAATAAGAAACAACATTTACTACAAATTTACACACCGCTAATAATTCACACACTTACGGATGAAGGGTTATTTTGTGAAAAATCTTTCAAAGTCCAAGATAAGACATGTTTAATTACTTTGCCAGGAAAACAGCTGCCTACGTGAGCTACAACCCAGTCAAAGTGAGGGTTGTACTGTACACACACATCTGAAAAATATATTAAGCTTTTTTTAAAATTTAGGCATTATTGTGGTAAGGAAGACCAAATGCATGCTTTATGTAACTTAGATTACTATAATTCTTGGCTTAACTATTTAATGGCCAATTACTTTAAACAATTAATCAACACTATGATCATTTATACACATATATGCACAACAAGGTAATAAACATCTGGCCCTGGCAACAATCCAATTATGCGAAAACTAATTAAGTGATCTACAAGTAGATTTTGTAGTTATTTATTACTCATGTCTTTCATCTCCTCAACCCAATAAAAGTGAGAAAAAACCCTTACAAACAATAAGAACATATGCATGGCATGCACAGGTTTTGATCATAACCTGGAACTCTTGTCCACTAATTGCAAAATTGAATTAACTTCAGGAATGGTGTAGTTTCTTCGACAAGTTGTTCATGATTTAATGAACATGAGTTGTTTATACACTGAATAAATAACATTTTTATATAAGTGACATACATTACCCTATTTGAAACTACATAACTAGTTATTTTCAGATATTTTGTTTACAATACAGAGAATTGTTTTCTGAAAAAGAGTCAACAAAAATGACAAATTGTCTAATACCTAATAATCCAGTGAAACAGCGTGTTACAAAATCAGTATACATTCCATCTACCAGGTCTGGAGCATTTTTAATTGACTGATTGATGCAATAAGTGTTGATATCAACTAATGTTCTAGTTGCTCTGCACGACATCCACTGTTGTAAACTATCACTGAGCATCCCATTCACAGGTGCCCTCCCTCTTCCTGAATACTTGCTAGATAATGTACCTTTAAAAACAACAATAGTTAATAATCAAATGTAAAGAAAGATAATTGGTTCTCTTGGTTCTTGGACTAGTATTCTAGCTTGTGAGGACAGCTTACATAATAAATCAACAGTCAGAAATATGCTTTCAAAAATACGTACTATTTTAAAAATACGTAAACAAAAATTAGATCAATAAAATTATATGCTAAACATATATTATTCATACTTTTTATATATAGAAATTTTAAAAATGTTGCAACATTATTAACTTACCTAGTATATCCAAGGCCCAGTTTGATATAATTGGGGGCCAAAATTCACAACTTGAAGAAATAAAAGATGTCAAGGAGTTGTAGATTTCATCAATAATTGCTTCTTCTTTAGGTTGTGTCAAAATTGTAATTTGTGGGTTGCTCTGAAAAAATACGATTATGCAAATAATTAAAAATGTATTTATTATTTATCTATGACAAAATTTAATGGAAATTGCATGATCAACACTAATATGTAATTGTTAAAGATTGCATTATTTTAGTTCAATCAATGACAATTTAAATAGAAATGTTTACCTCAAGTTCACTCATGTAGCTCGACACTGACTTATCAAAAATGGAACTGAGATATTCAAGGACTGCATCCTTGGAAGCTGGAAGAGATTTGAGTAAAGAAATTGATTTACGAACAAGTTCAAACTGATTGGCAGATGTTGGCCGACTGGCTCCAGCTATAAACATTCTCAATTCAGCCGTCAGGTCTTTGGGAGGCAACTGCTTGATTACACTTGTTCCCGACATGGTCACCTGGAAGAAGTCTGTTATTACCCCTAATTATTTTGAAAAAACCTTTTACAACCTACCAATTTCACAGGCATTCAAAGAGTATTACAACAACAAAAGTAATTCCTCATTTGTTCATGAAAATGTTCACTATTATTACAATGCCCCAAATCAAGAATTCAACTATGTTCTGATTTGTTTGATAAAAATAAAACAGAAAAACCCATCTTTCGCTTCAAGCATTAAGCAAATAGTTCTGTAACACTCTCGAACCTTCTTAACTAATAAGGTGAGTAAAAGGTGAACAAATAATGAGACAATTCAGAAAATTTGATAGAGATATACATAAATGTTCGTATAAATGTTCAAGCCCCCACCTAATTTAAATAAGCTTCATATCAAAGCTGATAATAAAGACTTACCAAAATCTTAATACTGAACTTCAAAGAGGAATATACATTAAATTATGGGCTGTCTAAGCAAAAATGTGTATATTGAACTGCAACTACAGCTAAAGTTAATAAAAACGTTTCTTCTTCATTGCATATGAATGTCTTACGAACACGAGTTGTTTACAAAGCGACCACCGGAGTGGGAATAATTTTTGAACCAGTGGGCGGAGCTAGGGTCCCCCACCACTTATCTATCTATTAGTACACACACGAACACGAAGCACGGTATCCGGGCGGCCTATTCGCACTGGATTCATTCTGGAGTATCCCACGGCTGAGGGGAATATTTTTACGAACTATTCAGGCCTCTACCTCTCCGGCCGGTTGGCTATGACCAACTGGGGCTTCGCATGTCTGCATTTCCTGCATATCGCTCGGCAGATCGGCCGGCCGAGGACGAGGTCGGGCAGGAGAAAAAAGGGAAATCCGGCGACAACAAAGGTTTTAAATGAATGGAAAACGACGGCGACGAAAAGCCGACAACTCCTGGAACGATGCAATGAAAGCGGCAAACTGTGGAGAACTGAGTGCATACGTACAGACTGACAATTATCGCACTCCTCATCATTCCCTTCCTATTTTAATTTTATAAAATGGTTATTTACTATATATTTTACTTTATGCATTTATTTCACATGTTTATTGAGCGATTTTATATATTTTGATTTTGATTTTCAAAAATCGTCATAATGCGATATACAATTATGGGTGCCGTGAGTTTTCAATACTGCGATAATTTCAATTACTTCCGATACATTGTTTTCTTAAGGCTAATACAATTAAGTGAACTTCATTTTTATGACGTCATATTCATTAAAAAATAATTAGTCTAGACACACTTGAGAGTAGTTTATATCATTCCTAACGCTAGGTAATGTTGAATAAATGGGTTTATGTTGTACTTACCGAATTACTACATCCCATTTGCGCCCTGTTATGTAATCTATAGTAATCTATGTATATTAAAATGTTGTACTTCTTTAATAAATTAAATATTACAATTTGCTGTGCACTACTGATGTTGTGACATTCACAGTTGTACACAGAACTGTAATCGAGATTTTTAAAAAGGACAATTTAAGAAATCAAAGCATTTTTTTATTATAAGATAAGCATAATATAAAGATTATAATGGATAATGTACTTTCCTTTATTCACAAGCATACAACTGGTATTGAATTATTACTCTAGTAATTTTATCCATACAAAATTTATTTTATAAATTAATTTATTTTTATAAATTTATTTTATAAAGTTTAATTTATTTTTTATTTATTGTGTTATAAAGATGTTATCAGACCAGTAATTGGTGATATTTTTAAATACTTGCCAATAAACAAATTATGCCTACATACAACATATATACTTTACCCCACATAATCCTTTTATCATTGCTTTAATAGACACCAGTCCACTGTTGGTGGAAAGACCACCTAATGGCCTTAAAAGTAAATATATATATATATATATACTCAAGATACTTCTTAAACAATTATAGAACGTAATATTAAAAATTAAATTCACACATGTAAGATTGTTTCATGAGTTTTGTTTTCTTGAATGAACTGAGAAATCTAACTCTTATGTGCATTGATTATATACATATATATACATATTAAGAAGGAAAATATTATATAAACAAATACATAGTCACAAACCTTTATTTCATGATTCTCATAGTCGATTTCAAATTGTTTAACAATTCAAAGATTAAAATATATCATCTTACCACAGAAAAAAGAAATAAATTCTTAACTTTGGACTATATCGCTCTGGTTCTCACTTTCTTAACAATAAAATTACACAAATTTTAGTAAGAGAATAGCATACCAAAATACACAATTAATTGGTAGGAACTTCAAAAAAGTTAAGCATTAGTGTCACAGATGTGAAACTAATCTTAATATCGGTGAATGTCCAGAAAATTAAAAGGATTCTCTTAGGCCTTAAAAAATTAAAAAATACAAAAAAATTAATAAAACATGAGAAAGTGTGACTAATCAAACACCTTTTGGAAGTTTTACAAAATATATATATACACAAGTTCAAATCTCAATATGTCGAACGTGCTTCAAGTGTAGCTGCAGTACACAGTACAGAGGTGGTACTAACTATACATTTAAACCCTAGTATAAAGTCTCTAGCTCCTCATCCCTTCTTTTATTTTTTATTGATTTTGTTGTTTTCAGTTCCTAAAGTACTTACATATTTGGTCAATTGTATATATATGTTTAATTTTCTAAAAAGATTCATTTTGAAAAAACTTTTAAGTAAATTTTTTACTAAAAATAAAAAAATTAACAAATGAAGACAAATAAGAAATAAAAAATAAACAAAACAAAAAAGGGGGATAGGATGTGATGGGCAGGAGGAAGTTGTACAGAAATTGTATTTGTTTAGGGTACATGATGAATACATGTGAATTCTTTAGAGTGGCCTACATAGTTTGTTGTTGCTAGCTATCTCCTTAATTAATCGACTACATCATTGTTAATTTATACATCATTGATTTATATCATTATTAGAGTTTTCCTTTTCTTTTTTAAACGGTGAGCAATCAAATTGACATCGTTGTAAACAATTCAATGTACACAAGAACTTGCATTGTCTCGATACAAGAATTATTTCACATTTTGACACAAACTACATAATTAAAATTCTTAAATTGTTGGATAATCGGAGTAATTTCAATTTTTTTTGTTTTTTGGCATTTTAAATATAATCCCAATTTGTAAAAACTCTAAATAGAAATATTTTCTGGTGTTTTTTCTTTTTTCTCTTTAATGATTTCAAGTTAAGTGTAATTAGTATTAAGTATACACACATATATTTATATATATAATTTGTTATTTACAAATTCTGCATTATTTTTGGCTAATTAATAAAATACAGTTTTATCTGAGATTATTTTATATCAACAAGTTATATAATCGAAAAAAAGAGAAATATTTTTACATGGAATAATATCTCCTTAGAAAAAGGTTTCCACACATCGGTTTGTTGTTTTTATATAACATGGTAACAGTTTTCAGGTACGACACATAAATGTCTTGGTTAATTCAGCCTTTGTATGTTGTGTTGCTTTGCTGTCTGACTCCTTCAATAACAATAAATACTAATAACAATATGCTTCATGTTGACAAATATAACACCAGTAATATAAAAAACACTTTGGCATATCTAATAAAAAAAATAGTCCATTGTTAATATCAGTGTGAACTGACAAGTAATCTTCAATTTTCTGAAGTGACTAGATTTGATAGGGTTTGTAAGGAGTGACAATAAAATTGGAACACAAATTAAACAACACACTTGGACCAGAACTACACCATCGAAGAGGTATACAGACTGTACAGACTAAATTATAATAACATGCAATGGACAATACAGTCAATAACAAGTGAGTGCATCTCTGTTGAGTGAGTAGGAAAATTAAAAAAACAATAAATCCTCTAAGAACTATTACCCAAAGTAGAATACATTAATGAGATTTTTAAACATGTATTTTCATATCTTTCTTGACTTTTCAATCAGCAACAGATAATTAGTTCTAGGATACATGTTATAATGGAAGAATAGCTCAACCAATCTGCTAGGTTAAGCACATATCGGCAAATGCACAATTGTACTATATAAGTAGGGAAAAAATCTAGGTTTGGTTCACTTCTCTTGGCACACTTGGATGATTCTAAGGAGTAATCATTGCAGGGGGACTACTGAAGCCCAAATTGCTGATCAATGTAACTTTGATTGATCATTCAACAGTTTTTAACTCTGCACAATTGCTACCATGGAGTTTAAGTTGCTGAAGTTATTATCTAAGAAGATACTTAACTTCAAGAAAGATATGAACTAGTTGCTTATTCTTTGTAAGAAATAACACATTTTTACAGTTATAAAACAGAAATTTTTGATGAGAATTTTTAGAGTTACAAATAACATTTAGTTATTGTTGCCCCAATATTAGTTTATTTTATTGGAAACAAAAATGGCACATGGGCATCCACCATCAACTGAAATTCAAAACTAACAAGGTCCCAATATGTCATGAGAAACAGGTTCAACAAAATCAACTAATCAATTTAATTGCAAAATGAAATATTTCCACACTTTCAGTTTACACATTAGTCACAAATTACTACATTCTTAACATTAAATCATATTTTTTCTGTTCTTTGGTTTGGCCCTTTGAATGAGCACACACTGAAGAAAAAACAAATGCCAACAAACATCTCCGCCTTGATATACAAAATTCTAATTGAATACACATATTAGCAGTAGGTCCCATAACAAAGTTAAGGTCATGGTCTGAGAGTATACATTAGTGTGCCAATGGTCTCCAAAACAGGATAGACTTTCATTCTCTGAATAAACAAGTTTCAGGCAAAATCAGTCCAGAAGATATAAAAGGTTGGAGATATTACAGTTTTTAATCCCCCCCCCCAGCCAAAAGCTGCGTATCTTCCATTTTATTGAGTTTAACTTCTTTCACATTGGTATACCAAAGACCTGACAATGTGCCCAAGCTTCAGACTGAGTTACTGTTATGTCAACTAATAATACCGATAAATACCCTGTTGCATAAGATTCTGACCATAATTGTAATGTAATTAGTTATTAATTACACAAGTCAGTATGAAGAATTTCAGGTCACTAAAGCCTGTACATCTTTCTCTTTAAATGAAAAAAATTAATTGTCATCATATAAACACATCTCTATTTATAAAAATTAGCTTAAGGTTAAATATTAACAAAGTGAGTTATTACTTTGTTTGAGGGTATTAACAAGTTTAGTTTAAGAAGTGAGTTAAGGTTGTATTACATAATAAACACTAATTACCTAGATGGAGTTATCCAGTATTTAAGTTAACAAAATGATTTTACTTTTAAAAGTTCCTTTCATTCCTTATTACTTTGAGCAAGATTTTCTAAAAATAATCATTAAAATTTGAGCAAATTAATGCAATACTTTACAAATTACAAAAGAATTTGACATTAACTACAAACACAACCTATTCTTAGGAGAGCCCCCAGTGTATTATATTTTTGAATTATATAACGATCTGTTAATATAATCAGTGGATGCCCATCCTAAATTATTCTTACCATGATGAAGCACAAAAATGCACACAGCTTGTTACTTTACATTTAGTACACAGTTCTTAATTCATATTGAACCAATAATGTTTAACAAATATTTATACAATATAAATGTAATAAACACTACAATAATAAGTGCAATATAATACATAGATATATTTGCATGTTATCCAATGAACAACTTTAAATTCAAAATCTGGTTTCTCAGGAAACACCATACCCTGCAAAGTCTTTGTCTCTTTTGTCTTTTTCATGTGTTTAATCTATTAATACAATCACAAATGTTTTAAATACTTTGAGGGAAATTAGACATCAAAATTTCGCATTCAACATCATAATAATTGTCAAATAAAAAATGATTTTAAGAGTAATGTTAATATGTAAATTATAATGAGTTTCATGGTAATATTGTCCAAATCCAACAAGAAAACGAAGTTTTACTCTAATGACACACTGCAATGAATACATAATTTATGCTCATATTTATATGTGGCACCTCTGATGTTATACAAATGTATCATAACTTTTCTTGAAGTGTTTATCTATTAAGAAGTTTTGAACTTGTAAGTATTATTTGAAATAGTTGTGATAGCTAGATGCAATTTTTCTTTTGCAAGTGATTTGAATGTGTAAAAATGCATCTAAAGAAGGTGATTAATGGCCAAGGTTGGAAAAATTAAAATTGCTCAAAGGAGAAAATGGGCAGTTTAAATTTGGACAAACCTATTTTGTCATTCCCCTTTACATTCATTTTGAGAACTTATGATTAATTATGGACACATCTTGGAATTATACATTTTATGCAAACATCTTTATCTTTTTCTAACAAAAAAATGAAAAAATAACAACTCCAGGACTTCAGTGTCAAACAATATTGACTAGAACAACTATTTCTTCAGATGAGATTGCGTACATACAAACTATGACCCTGCCAGGAAACATTGAGTTCTTGGAATGAAGGTCATACCACTGGACATGCTAAAGGAGATCTCTCTGTCTTTCAAACTTGGTACATTTCATTATTACTAATTTTGTGCATTTAGAACCTTACTCTCATTTGATAGAACAATACATACTATATCATGGAATTATTTCAGATGCTTAAAGAATAGGAAACCTTTATTATAATTGTAATTATCAAACGGTGAGGAATAATAGGCAATTTATAGTTTCATAAATAATTTTTATAAAAGTATAATGCAGAGTACTTTTGAAAAAACATTTGTAGATAATGTTTGACACTAAGTCCTTGATTTTAAACCTATTCGACAAGTGTAAGATCAAAAGTTACATCAATATTAATATTAAATAAGCATTTCTACCAACAACAAACACTCCACACATGGCAAGAAGTAAATACTGAATAAAAATCACATTACTTTTTACTTCCAATCTAAAAAATTACACAAGCAATAATTTGTATTCTACAGCCTTTGATAGTAAGAAACATCTTACTTTCACCTTCAATTAATTTCCATAAAAGTTTTCAATAAATAAACATTTAATTCTTTTTTTTAATTGAAACTATAAATTGCACACATTTTTTCTAACAAACAGGGAACACTTTTAGTAATATACTTTTAGTGATTTTTGCATCTAAAATGTTTTAGACAATACTAACATAAACTTTAATAACAATAATTTCATTAAAAAGAACTAAATAACAACTTTGGCTTTTATTAAAACTTTAAAATAAATTGTTTAACTTTGTCAGAAATAAAGAACATCTGTTTTTAACAATATAACCAGGAACAATATAATCAACAATTTCCGTTTAGTGTCCACTTGTAAGGATGACACAAACACACGATGTAAGTGGATTATTTTAAGTGTGATTCACTTAAGGCATGTAAAATAATAAACTGAAATAAAAATTAAATTTTGAAGTTTTAAGGTCTGCAGAAATTACAATACTATCAAATTATCTAAACTATTCTACATTATTACATAAAATAATTAAACTAATAGATATATATTGTCACTGACATAAGCTCATATGTAATTGCTTTGAAGCATTTAGCTGTCTAAGTAAACCTTTTAAACACAAAACCCACCAAAATATTTAGCAGAATAATAAAACAATGAAATATTTATATAAATAATTTATTATTTATGTTAGACTAAGGAAATGAATATTACAAATACTTCTGATGATCGATCCTGTTAATGTCTTGTAATAGATTAAATCATGCATTTGTAAATCATGCTTTAATTTAATGCTGACCAGTGTCAAAGCAAAATTAACATCTGTAATATTTGTTTTAAAAATGGTAGGTGAATGGGTTATAATGAATTCCTCAATCAAATTATATTTTCTGCTGTTCTTGATCAATTTCATTACTAAAATCGAAATGACTACTATATACTTTAAAACACTAGTAAAAAATGCCATTGTTCAAGCTAAGTTCATTTTGATGAGCTTATTATCTATTATCCCATTTCCAAATTATACCAATTTTAGCTAGAAACTAAAACCTAATTACAGAAAAATAGGTTTAGATAGATCATGAAATGCCTCGGATATTATTCAATACTAATGACATTACTAGAGCAAGAGACAAATAACACAGATACATAATCATATAATTATTACAAAATGTCTGTTTCTACAAAAAGAATGTCGTTGATTCATTTTTTCACTCATAAGCAAATTAAAAAGTAGATAAGTCCCTGATGATGGAACAGGTGACCATTCCTTTATGCCAATAAAAAATTATAAATATTAACAATTAACTAAACCTTTAATTATAACAAAAGGGAGGTCCCACAAGCAATATTCACAAAAACATTAATATAGGAATAGGTAACTTTTATGAAAAATAAAAATATAAATACCCCTTATCCAATAAGATACTAATAAGATAATAATAATAGTAATAAATAATATGAATATTCAACTTCTTTACATTAATGTAAATTTTAATTAATGAACGGCTCATCACTTTAATAAAAATAAGAATATTTAAAACTTGTCAAGTACTTAAGGTGTTACATTCAACAGGAAAATACATAAACAAATATTCTACTTAAGTTATAAATACTGAAATATTAGCAGTCAAATTTTTAATTCAATATTGGATTTTTGGCCACATTTAGGTATTTTAATGATATGCACATGGCATTTCAAGTGAATCAATAATGAAGTAACAATAAAACTTATCTTCTACTATTTAATGTAGTCAGGAGTCATTTTTTCAATATAAAGGAAGTAGTTAAAAGAATTTATTGTTGCATCCAAAATGACAGAAAAATGAACACGAATCTTTGTTTCAGGTTTTCTTTAAAAAAATATTTCTGAAGTAAAAATGATTGTTAAATGAATATTATATCATTATATTGAAAAGCTGAAATTTGTTTATAATGCTTTATGAACTTATGCACATTTTCATTTTGAATTAAACAATTATTTTATATATTTTCACAAATTAATTAAATTTTATGTCAAGTATTTTGTTATACCAAAATTTAATCTGTATTAGGATATTTTGCAAGTTATTTATATTGACCATTATACTATATTTATAAATTTAATTCTTACGATCATGAATAGTTATTTAAGAAATATATAATTATCCTGGTGATTCATTGTTTTCATTAGATTTTCCAGCCTAGAACCAGAGAGTTTAAATTTTTAAAATGCCTAGTCACACACAAAAGAAGGGAAAGAAGATTGCATAATATCACTTGTATAAGATACCCTTTAAATTACTTCCTAACTTTTATAAAACAAACTATATAGCTGATGTAATTTCCATTTAACAGCTAGTGTTCATTCAAATATACCACCTAACTAGATGAAATAAATAAAAATATTTGTATTATGAGTGAATGATACCAAATTATTTATTTGTAACACTTTTAAAATCAATTATTTAAGAAAGGTGTGTACATTCACACACACTGTCACTTAAATTACTCAAAAATATGTAGAATATGTGTAGAAATATACCATTATGCCAAAAAGAAAATAACAAAGTAATCTCATGAATGGTGAAAGGTACAACAAGTTGTGTTATTATTATTACTATTATTATTAATATAAATTGCAAAGGGAGGTAGTAGACATAGGTAGAGTGTGTTTTGTGTCATCTTTACCTGAAATATTTGAGACCCGTAACAACCATGAATTTTTCAATGAACAGTTCTGAATCAAGCACTGCTATGTGAGCAGCTCGTCCTATAAGTGAATTGGCAGTGTTGGGCAGAGCATGGTGAACATCATAGCGCACAAGAGTCACTTCACGCTTTTTCACAAGCGGCCACATTATATTGTGAACCATTTCTCTGTATGCACTGCCTGCAGTTAAACAGAATAAATGTATTGTTAACACTGCATTCAATTGAAATAGACGAACAGAGAAAAAATTAATTCCTCACATGAGCACTTCAGATTGTTCTCATTCTGACTAATGAAATGATAGAGCCAACTTACAAAACAGTTAAAGTTCTGGGAACATTAATATTTATTTATTAATAGTTATTAAATGTATCCATATCATCTACTTTAATCAGATTAAACACTTAAGTATTGAGATGTTTCAATGGTAAAAACCAAACTTTAATCTTTCTCAGGAACACATCAGTCAAATATATTAAACATTATATGACAATAACTGTATGTGGGCAGTTAGAGGAAAGACAAACAAACAGTTCAAATAAAAAATATGACATTTTAATACAAAATACTAACCTATGGGTGATGTATCCTTAACGGCTGATTTGCAAAGTTCGATTCTTGCCGAATGAAGTGGAACATATCTGTCTTGAGATGAACCACACAGGAGAACATTTTTGAAATGGGACAAGTTGCACCTTTGACTCAGCCTATAGAGAAATGTTTCCCTTACATCTGAAGCATCCCTTAGTGATAACTGCAGGAGTGAACCTGATTTTTTCCACTTCTGCATGAACCACATGCCTGTAAAAAAACTCTTCTTAATTATTTAAAATACATTTTACATTCTTCTATTACAGTCAATATATAAAAATTGTAACACCCAGGTTAAAAGAGATGTAAATACCCTTTTTTAACTTGTTTGTTCTAATTGTTCATCTGGTTTAAAAAAATTTAAATACTTTATATAAGCCATACAATTCAACAAATATTAATATGATGGACATATGCTTGAACCAATAGTGACTAGTCTGACACAGGTTTCACATTACACAAATAAAATTAAACAGGATCTGATTCACTGACCCATATTGACAAGTCCACTGTTGTTGTACAGAGTTCCAAGATGGGGTCCCGAGAGGGAGAGGAATGTGTGAAGCCTTGGAAGAAGGTGTTTGAGCTGTGGTCTAGCAATTGCTGCCCTTATGATAATGTTGCCAAGAGAGTGCCCGACAAAACTTATTCTCTTTGGATTCAGCCCCGAGCTCTCTATGTGGTACAAGATCTCCCCGACAAGTCGATCAGTCATTGTATCAAAGTCCGAAAAAGTATCACCCTTTAAAAACAAATAAATTGGATATATAACAGTAATTTATTTATTAATATATTTAATAAAAGGAGACTGAGTAAATATTACAAATTCATTATATGCATTATGTATGAGGTTACACAGATATATTCAATGTTATTTAATTATTAGATAGTACAGTTCCCTTAACATAAAACATGATTATTTTACATGAAGAATCAACTTTTTTACCTAACTGAAGAAACACTGTACAATTCAATTAAGATATCTCAAATTCAGGAAAAATTTACACATATACTGTAAGAATCACATTCTTAAAAAAAAACTTCATCTTGTCATTTTTTTGTACTCTACAAAACATGGAGTTAAGATTATAGCTATAAAATATTAAAACAATACTTTTAGTTCTATTACATTTAAGATAGCAATAAATACCTGATTACGCTGAGACATAAGGAATTCGAGATGGGTTCCTGGCAAGCCGAGTTCAAGATATGTTTTGACAAGGCGGAGATCAGCAGAGTTACCATCAAGGCCATGAACACAGACAATCAAGTGCAGACCTTCCGGATGAAGGGCTCTCTCTTCTTCGCCAACATGGAAATAGGGTAGAGTGGACACTAAGCATGGAGCATCACTGAAAGATGATAATAATAAGAAACTAGAAAACAAAAATATGCAATAAACAGAAAAGAGTTACTTAGTGTTATAGTCATAGAATAATTGATTACATAACAAAAAATTGACATCTTAAACAAAAATGAAGAGATATTGCAGAATCAAAAGTAATCCTTTGCTAAAGAAAACTCTTTTTGCAAACTTTTCATTTGCAAGATTGCAATGTCCCATCTTGCAAATCTTCCTTATGTGCTTGAAATTTACCAAACCTGTAAATCATGCCAGCAAAATTCATTTGCTTCTTGAACTCTTCTTTGCTTTTGTAAAAGGTGCTGTCTTGAGCATCAGAATGGATTGTTGTATTGACATTCGTGGTATTGGTACTCGTAGTAGTTATAGAGGTACTGCTACAAGTATTTGTACTTGTGGTTGTACTAATAAGAGCGTTGCTTGCAATTGTACTATTGTTAACAATTATATTTGATGTCCTAAGTCTACTGTCCTCGTTGTAACACTGGCAAAGGCTCTCATCTTCAATCACACCGCTTCCACCACTCATTGTTGAAGAAGGTACTGTTATTCCTCCCGAACTTGTTTTTATTGTTGAACTGAAATATAAATAGTACAATTTTAATAATTTCTAAAGGGAATAAAGTGCAACTTATAAACATAATTCTTTACACTTGGATGACAATAATGACACCACAATGAAATACAAAAAAAATCTTTGTTGTTGATATATAAACTAAAAATTTCTGCCAGTTAATTTATTTATAACTTGGGTACTATACTGAATGTATCACTGTCATATAGTCTCATTGAGGAACGTATTTATAATCAATACTTTAATTCAACTCACTGGTGTGCCTGAAGAACATTAGTCAGTTGGTGATGGGGATTGGACATAAGTTCGTGTTTAACTGTTTCATACATATGATAGAGTATGTTGTCAATTGGTTGAGGTGGATCCCTGAACTGTTCAGGTGGCGGTGGGTCACAAAATTCAGTCGGTGGTGGCAGTCTGACTTCCTCATAAGCATGTTCCAAAGTGTCCACCCACACTTCTTCTTTTTCTAACTCACTGCCTACCGGGCCAATATTTAAACAAATAATATTTTAATTAAATTTGGGTTAAAAAACGCTATAATTAAATTTCATAATTACAAAAATAATCTCAAAAGAGAAAATGAAATGAACTACATATTTTTATATTTGAACTATTTGTACATTTTATTTGTACAAAGGATAAAAAAATGTTAATTGCCTGACCTGTGGGAGTTGGTTGTTGGCTGGACGATGAAGGTGTAGATGCATGGGAAGATACCCAGCCACTTTGTTCTGACGTAATGTCACTTGAAGATGATGAAGATGAGGAGAGTAGTGGAGGACTGGAGCCGGTGAGATTAGGCATTGAACCACCGGTGCTGGGAGCAGCCGCTGCAGTTGTCCCTCCACCCACCATACTGCCACCTCCACCACTGCTGCTGCAACTGCTACTCACTCCTCCGCCACCTCCACCTCCACCACCACCGCCACCACCACTGCCGCCACCACCCCCACTGCACCTCGTTGAGATACCCCCTTCGCTCAACCGGTGGGGCACACTCGCACTACTCTCAAGCCGAGTGCACACCTTCGGAGTTGTATCCACAACTGACATGTCATCTGAACCATCATATTTTTGTTAATACTCGACAGAGGTTGATTAAGACGAATATCAAGACTAATGGTTGAGTGTTTGGAATATTTTGGGAAAGGTTGAAACAACAAAAGTCATATTTTGAGAAGGCAGATCTTCAAATCATTGTATTCAAATTACAATCACTTAAGTCAAGCTTATCAATTTATTCAAAATAAGTTTTTTAGTAAATATATTAGATACTGCCGAATTATAATCAAAACAACATTTTGCATAATTTTGCTACTTACCTAAATTGGGCGGTTTATGGTGAGGTGATACCGAAGCCAGAACATTGTGATTGTTTCTAGACACAAAAGTATGATGATGATGGTTGTTCCTACGTGGTCTAGCAGGAAGAGTTGAAAAGTGATGATGTTGACCGGCACCATGATTATTCTGATGGCTATGATTGTGATTGTGATGGTGGTGGTGGTGGTGGTGGCTGTGACCATGCTGCTGCTGCTGTTGTTGATGTTGCTGCTGCTGTTGTTGATGTTGCTGCTGCTGTTGTTGATGTTGCTGCTGCTGTTGTTGATGCTGCTGGTGATGTTGATGGTGGTGCCCTGTACTTCCTGTCGATCGTCTCTGATGCTGCCTTATCCTGTTGGTAGTTGCAACCGTGGTTGTGTTGGCGGTACTACCAGCGATGCTGGATCTGCTCCGGGTCTGCTGTTGTTGAATGGGGAGATGTTGCTGCACCTGTTGTTGTTGTTGTTGTTGTTCATGATGATGGTGGTGGTGATGGTGGTGATGCTGTTGCTGCAGACGGTGATGACTGTGCCCATTACACAAACCTTTGTTACCTTCATCATTCGTCCCTTCTTGCCCTTGTCCAGCTTTCTGCTGCTAATTACATAAAGCATATAAATCAATGAATTACTAGAATACATAAAAATTACAATGGAAAGATACTGGGTATATTATTCAAACAAAGTTGTAGATTTTTTTTCAGAGAATATGAAAGTTTCAACTTTACACTATCATCTATAAATAGGAAATGATTTCCTCAATAAACATATAATAGGGACAACAAATTTTTTTTCAAAATAGAATGTACAGTTTTAATTCAATAAATATCTTATTTGAGGCTGTTTACAATCCTGTTTATTTAATTAATCCAATGATAATAATCTAACCAAACCAAACATAATTTCAAACTTGGTACAACTTTGTTGACCAGGTATGAATGAACAAATCATAATATTCAGCTGAGTTCCAATTTTATTATCTTCAATTTTAAATAAATACCATGAAAACAAACCTGAGAAGACCTAGGTCTAGAATGAGGCAGAGGCAATGTGAAAAAGTCTTGATTGGTGTCACCCCTTTTTGAACCTCGTGAAGGCAACGTTGAACAATCGATCATAAGTGGATCTCTAAAAAATATAAAAACCACCTCAATCATTACAATAACTCAGTTTACAGAATTGGAGTTGTATGAAAAATGTTCATAATAAATCATTGAAACAGTTCATTAGAAATTTCATTCAAGCTTCATAGATAAATAACGAGTTTATTAGACTTGTTACAAAAATTTCTATAATACATCTCTGATTCCACCACTTCTCCCTTTTTACAATGTTCTGAAGATTTTGATTAAATATACACACACACACACATTATTTAATCAAAATCTTTAAAGTGTGAAGGCTATATATAAACAAATTGTTCAACCCCCTAATATAATATACTACATTATTATAACCATGTGACAACTAGTAATCAATAAAAATCAAGGTTTAACTATTATGAAATAACAATACTAATATTAATGCTGATTATTACTAACGCTTTGCTTCCAATAGGTAAAGCTAATGCCAAAGGTTGATGGGCCCTTAACAGATGGTCCAATGACTTGCTGTGCCTTGCCTGAGGGGGACCAATCCCCCAACTGTTAACACCATTGCTGGTATTAGTTGCCCACACCTCTTCAACATCTAAAAAAATAAATAAAACAGCAAACTAAATAATGGGATAAATACCTGAACATAGAACATCAGTGAAACTAATTTCCAAAAATAAATTTCATTTAAAGGGGATCAGGTTTAATGTAAAAACTGCGAGAAATCTAATTTTTAAAAGTATACCTAAAAAGCATTTTTACAATTGGAAGTGTTAGTCAATGTTGTTATCTGGAACAAACATTTGGGTTCTGCCATAAAATTTTTAAGTTGTATACAATTAACATTATTTAATAAATGATTACTTTTCACAAAATGTTGTAATTGATTTACATACAGTCTCAATAGTTAACTAAATTTAGCCAAAACTATCAGTGTACTGAGCGCTCCTACAGTAATAGGATCAAACTCACAACTAGCAATCTCAATAGTTCGAGACACACCACTATAGCCACTGTGGCTCCACTAACCATATTTAAATATAATAGAATCAGTAAAATAAATAGTTATTTATTTTATGACTCCATTAAGTAATTAAAAATAATGATTTATTCAACCCTTTGACTTCTTTAATCTAGCCTTTTAGCCAGAATTTAAATACCAAGCCAAAAAAAACACCTTGAGAAACTATAGAATTGTGTTTTGATCTCGATTGCAAAATTGCAGCAATACCACAACTGCAATCTTCTTGAGGAGCAGATGAAGCTTGAGGTGCCTGCATTACATGCACGGCTGTGCTGGTTTGGCTTTCAGTCTTGGTTTCAACTCCACAGCTTGCCAAAAATGGGTCTAAATCATAAAAAATAAATCATATTTCAAACAATAAGAGCAAAAAATGTACACAATTTCTGAATATGACGCTATTATAGAATACTGTTCAAAAGTACTGAGCTGGATATTAAAATATATTCTTTTCAAATGAAAATTCATGTCAAATAGAAAAAAAATTATTTTAGGAAATATAATAGTAGAAAATGTGCAAAATTACATTTCTAACATCACTCTTATTGCCATCCATTAATCTATATATTGATCTATGATTGACTAATTGAGGTATGACAGACTGTGATCTAACCTCATTTAGCTTCCTAATTATTACGTTAACCCAAAAATGATAACAAAATATAAACATATACTATGTAATATATATTTGAAAATATATTACCGCTGCCAGCTTTTCTAGCTGCTGATCGTCTCCGGGCAAATTCTGCAACATCTTGATACTGATCTTCAAATATAACAGGCAAAGTGTTGACATCTCCATCCAGTTGTGGACAATGAACTGGCAGTGGAGGCAATAATGACAGGTACCTGCTGACAAAAACACACATGAAGAAAACATACATGCAAACAATAGAATTTCAGAACATATAGAATAAATAATAATAATAATAATTTGCACTATTAAACTGAAAGTACATTTACAGCATGTATTAAACATTTGACTTAATAGGTATTGGTTGTTTTAACACAAAAAATATCCTTAGGTTTCAAAGTGAACACAAATTACACAAGCCTCAGTAAAACATAATTTTACATTCTCAAAATCTGAACTTTGTCATATTTAAAAAAATTATAATAATATAAGTGAATTATTCGCACATAGTGTTTATTTAGTCTCAGTAGTTTATTATTTATTTTGTTAATCCTTACTTATGCAAAGAAATATGCATATAATACAAATAATATTACTAATATATACTACTTAATTAAATTCTGTACACAAGTTTAAAAAGACCTACAAGATAAAATCTGAAAAATATTCAAGATCTGACATTGATGTTTTATACAAAAAAATTGTCAAAAAATATAAATCATAAATTTTTATTTTTAATCCTCAAAGCAGCAACATTTAAATATGCAATTTGGTTCTGACCATGAGAAAATAAGTGGCCCCATAAGGAATCAGAACTTTTACAATCCATTCAACATACTTTTCTTATATGTAGGTGATAAATTAATACCAGAGTTTATTTGTCTTAATATTTCCTCTGTTTAAGAGATCAGTGCAGATTTTTAAATTTCATATTTTTTCAGTTGCCTGGGAGTTATTCTTTCTTTTATACAGTAAATTATATTATATTCCTTTACTTTTAATTATATTCTTGAAGAGAGAATTTACAAAAACTAATAAGAGGGACTGCTTAAGAATTATTTTACTGATTAATAGATTCTTTCAAATATAAATTCATTATTTCAGTCCACAGATAATGTGAACATCTGAAATAACTTAATGCTCTAAAGTTATTTTCTATGATTAACAATTTAGAGGCATAGAATTTATTCTTTCTACATTAAAAAGTTAAGATAAAAGACACTGGGATAGAAAATTATATCTATCATTGTTCTTAATAGTATTTCCCAAACACATAAAACATTTTTTGCGTAACATTTAAAAAATATTATTATCACCTTCTTTTCGCCAGTTCAGAAATAGCAATATAACTTTGGTAGTTTTGATCATAGCACCCTGCAGCCGACTGCCTTGGATTATCAAGCACAAAAAAGCCTTCAGCAAACCTTTTTACCTGATAAGCAAACACATTCTGTCTGAATTTTTTAGTTTAAGAAAATGAAACATACTTAAAATATCACATCCCTCTGGTTATAAATATAATGCTATTTGCAAATTATGTAGCTCATTTTTTATGTGTATATTTTATTAAAAAGGGATATTTTATTATGATTGTTTATTTATGAGTTTATTCATCACAAATTAATTGAATTAACGATTGTAGTCACTGTATGTGAAATTTATAATAAACAGTTCTTTATTAGAAATGTTATAATCTATTTGATATACTGTTTATAATTTAACCCTAAACTTGTTCAATATAAAAAAATTAGTGAACAATGTCAAATACATATATGAATAAAAATAATTTATGTTCCTTCATATCCCATAAATAAAAGGTTGATATACCCTGAGATGATGATGTATCGTTGCTAAATGGATGTTGACAGCCTGTTGACAAGAACAAAGCTCTAGGAACTGATGCCACAAAACTATATTTTCGGCACACAGCTGAGCTATATCACTATTTGCGACCACAGCAAATTCTTCTTCTCCTTCCATTAACTAAATAAACAAAAATGTGTTTTTAATGAATAACTCAAACTACTTTCTTTGTAAATTGTAATTTCTTTACTTTTACTTTCACTCTAATATGACAATGAGCCCAGTGTTATATATATATATATATATATATATATATATATATATATATATAGTGATTAGGAACAACTAATATAAATTTGTGTTAACAGTGCTGATTAAAAATTAAATTTGTAATGTTGCTTAAAATAAACAAATTTAGATGAAATTAACATAATAAATACAAAGATTAAAAATATCACATTAACCTACCCTAAGCCGATCCCAATGTGCTTCAGAATGGAGGAAAGCAGTCCTTTGTTGAATGGCTGCCAGTAAATTTCTGTGGTTATCCTAAAATAAAAAAGGATAAGAAATAACATAAATATTTATCAGTACATATATAACTTTTTTTAATTTATTTTTTTGTAATATGTATTATGTATATAATGACATTCATTTAAACATATAAACAATCCTGACTTAAAAATAAGACCACAGGGTAACACTGTACCAATCTCAAGACAACAGGAATTGTAGAAACAGTGTATTGTATTTATATTCCAGGATAGGGCCTAAGGAAACCATCACTTGCCATATACATTATAATTTTAACTTGTGAATAACCACGCTTGTTTCGAACAAGTATCTCAGAACACTGGTCTTTCTATATTTGTCCCAGTGTGTAAGATTCTGAAGTACTGATAAAAATGAAATCTTATGCTCTATTGATGATGTAATGATACCCAAAGGCCATATGTTCTTTGAAACTTACATTGGTTGTTGTTGTATTGGAGTTGGTGTGTATGAGGGCAAGGTACTGTTGAAGTGTGTTGTATATGGCATCGTAGGAAGCAAGCAGCATTGAGCAAACCTCCCTGTGGACATGCCTGGCATGGGCCAGCCGACTACTGCTTCCTCCACCTCCACTGCTTCCTCCACCACTACTGCTTCCACTACCCACACATTTACCCCCTCCGCTGCCACCTCCACTTCCACCATTCTGCAATATTCAACCAAACCAAAATCACTTACATACAAGTTGGACACAATGGAAACAAAAAATATGTATTACTGATTACCAAATTTTTATTACTGATGATAAAAAAAAAGAGAACAATGCAAGATGTCTAAACAAGGTACACGGGTGTAACTGAGATAAGAATTTGATAAAATGTTTATAGAGGGAAGGAGTTAGGAAATTCAACTCTTACAGCTTGTTCCCAAGCAAGAAATTAAAGAAACAAGCCAGAGGACACAAAAATGTCATGAGTGATGAAGTGTTTCTATCACATTTAAATTACTAAATATGTCATGAAATAGTAATACTGAAACAAAGATTCAAATTTAATGATACATTTATTCATGATTACTTTCACCAAACATAAACATAAAACACAAAAATTTAACAAAAATAAACAGAAAAGTCCTACCCAGTTTAGTTTTTCCTTCTATAGCACTACCCACGTACAATAAATGAAATGTAATGCATACAAAAAAGAACATATATTTTAATCTGATAATAATTTTGTGTTAACAACCAAATTTCAACATTGACCCAGTTGAATGTTAAATCCAGCAATGATAAGATGTGATATAAAGTTCATATAAACAACCAGGAATGAACATATTTTTATCATATAAAATTCGTATTCAAAAAATTACAGGATGCATCATCAGTATGTGTTTAACATACATATCCACTCATTATCATCAAGCTACATTTCACCAGATACAGTATGCAACACATATAAAATAAAAAATACTTGGAAGAGTATTTTCAGTAATTACCAGAGTAAAATAAATTACCAGAGTTTAAATACTCTCCACCTTGGCTACAAATTCTATTGAATGGCATTATTGAAATGGAATACCTTAGAAATCCAAAAAATTTATTTACAATTCATATCTCAATTCAGTGATCTAGAAATGAGAACACATTTTCATGTTTACAAAGGGAAAACAAATATTTCAGCCCACCAAGACAAAAACCTCTGACCATGCAAATGTTAATGCAAAAAAAAGGAGAAACCAATATAAAAATAATAAAAACAACATATTCCACATTTGTTGCATATGGAATAGTTATAATATGGAAAAAATGCAGATGAAAAATAGGTTATATGTACACTATGAAATTATACACTACTGCCAATGAAAATAAACATCAAATATGAAGTGTAATGAAATACAATGATGCTAACAAGAGTAGTGAAGAACACAGTGTCCATTGTTGACTGTGGTCTGAAGTTGAACCTCTGCGATGTGCCAAGCCATGTTTTTCCACTGCGAGGCGTGCTGCATATAACAGACAGCAACAAACATTTCATTTAGATATTCGCCTCATTTTATAAATTTCAAATATTTTTTTTGTTATGAATAATTCAACTTTTTTAAGGATAAAGACGTTTTTATCATTCAAGAGTCTAAATGTTAAATATTACTGGATTAGGTAATGTGATCTGAATGTTTTTTTGAATAGCTACATTAATTACAATCAGTCATAGCAATTTATTTAATTAATTTGGTGAAAAATGTGAGTTATTTATAAAAGTGAAAAATATGGTATTAATAGAAATGACACATCTTATACACTTTTATATATATATATATATATATATATATATATATATATATATATATATATGAAATGGGGTTGATAGGCATGTTAAACCCTTGATTAAACCCTGAGTGATAAACCGATAGAATAAACGGGTACATTCAATATTTTGTTCAAAATTTTAATTTTGATGAGGAAATATAATTGAATAATATTTATATTATAATAATATGTATGCAGGGAAACTAATCAAAGTCCACCTATCCATTGTTATTTTTCTTGCTAAATATTGACAATTAAGTTGAAAAACAGATCAAACACCTACACCTACAATCCTTTTCCTAATTAGAAAATGTCCTTGAAGTAGTTAAAAGGACTTCAAAACAAATTCTTATCGCAGAAAAAATACTCATTTATCAAAATATCATTTACATACTCACCAGCTCTGCACTAGATTCAATATACTTTTCCTTTTGGATTGGCAATAAACAGAAATGGAGGAATAAATACAAATTTTACCATATGAACTTAATATAAGATCAGAAAGTAAGCCTAAAAACAATGGTCAAAAATTAGAAATACTGACTTGATATATGGTTGATGCAATGCAACTAGGCTGGCATGTATAGTTATAGTGACAGCAGACAAATGGAAATAGTCGAACAAAACCGGGAGATGATAGTGGAGACCTTTCGTCGCTGAAAAGCTCAACTGGAGGTTCCGAGTTGAGACACAGGTTATGCTGCCCAACTGGTCACTCACCAGAGGCTGGTCAGTGAACCACAACTCGACATTCAATCCTATGTCTGCCCTCTCGACACTTTCTTCAATCTGTACAATCACATTTTAATATATAAATAAAAATTACCTCATAATAGCACAATTATCTATTTGAATAAAATTAGTTACTGGTAAGCAAAAAAATAAAAAGGAGAAATAACATCCATTTTTAAATAATTTTAAGTCATATATGTTAAGTTTTTTACTAAAAATGTGCTTCTTCCAATGAAGTATGTATTGTAGTACAATGTAGCAAAGCAATCAAAATATAAATAATTAATTTTTATCAGCATAATAAGCTATATTGAAGATAGCTTAACATGATTATTACAAGAATGTTACAAAATCATACTTAAGTCAATAAATCATTAGTAATAAATTATAGTTTCATTTACTTCATATCTGTCAATATTTCAAGTATACGAAAACAACATGTTTTCTATATGTGTGTACTAATGTATGATTGAGAACAACTCATTACAAATAATTAACGCATTTTATTTTGATTTGTCTAAATATTTAAGGATAAATTGTCAAAGAAAAAATAAAACTGATGAATTATTTCCTGTAAATTAACTGATATCTTAAATGAAAAACATTACTAACCTTATGACTATCAACTAGAATGTGAACTCTGAACAGCAGAGTATCATCAAGTGTGACTTCTTCATTTCTGTAGAGTATCTGAAATGTTTTACTGATCCCAACACCATTCACCACACATGCTGGAAACGCCAATTCTGATCCTTTAAACGCAAATAAACTGTTAATAAATACAATTCAAATCTGTCTCATACTTAAAAAATAATGAAAGCATTTATTAGACATAAAAAAAGTACACTAAACAAAATTAATATCATTTTTAGAAACAATATATATTTAAGTTTGTGCAAGCAAATAAATCATTCAAAAAAAAGGACAAATGTCAAGCAATATTTTCTACCTTGAAAAGCAAGACATCTTATAAATGATGTCCCCCATTTGACAAAATGTAAGTGCCTCAATTCAATATAATATCTAAATGATACAATAAGGACCACTACTGTTTAAAAAATTATATAACTGATGTCCGATACACAGTTATATGAACAAAAATGAAACATATAATGATACAATTGATAACAAAGGAAAATGTATGTACATGCAAAATATAAAATAAAAAAAGTAATGTGCTAAGAGGTTTTTAGTAACCAACATAATTTCTCACAATATTTTTGAATAATCATTGAATTCACTGACATGAAACCCAAAATAAATATCTTGAATTCTGAAATATTTAAATCATAACTAATTTCTTGTGCACTGAAGAATTTACAAAGTAAATTCAAATGTAAATTAAAGTAAATTATGAAGAATTAAACATTTAGAGTTAACTAAGCGTATGTATGTTTTAAATTACAACACTTAATAGTGATGCTTTTTAAAAATAATACGCCTATTTCTATTTTTCCTATATCTCAAATAATATATTTACCTACTTGTAATTTAATACCATTTGGTTCAGATACAACTTATTTTAAAGAAACCTGGAAGTATTTATTCATTCAATTCAACAGCCTTCACAATGTTTACCTCAGAATAATGTATTTCTTTCATTGTATATCAGACTACTGATGTAAGATAAAAATTCCAGGTTTAAAATAATGATTAATATATTAATAATTATTCATAATTAAAATTATTTATTAATATAAACCACATGTATTTATTCTAGAAGAATAAATATATGCATTTAAATATTTGTTAAAAATTAAATGATCCGGATGCATATTCAAGGAGTACAAAATATAATAAAATTGACTTACCTGTAGTTGACTTAGTTTGAGATGTAGGTATACTTGCTTCAACTTTTACAGGCAGTTTTGGAGAAACTTTAAGGGATACTCTAATCTGATAAAACCTGGAAACAAACGAAAAATTTATTGTAGGTTTAAATACCAAGACCAATATACATCCATTGAAATATTATAACCACTACTGACAAATATTGAATAATAATCAACACAGGGAACAATGAAAATATAGTATACTATAGATTTAACATTTGTCAACAATATGACCTTTTTCTAATTATAGAGAAAAGGCTGACCTGAAAATACATTTAAAAATGTACACAAGGTAAGAGAGCTGTAAGGTCTTTAATACATAACACTTGCCAAAGGTTGAACAAAGAGAAAACAGAATAACACATCAGTTGAATAACATAATAGACGATTATTTCAATCATTAAATCACAATGAAACAAATATTGGTTAAACAGAATAAAAGGAGATCAACATAAATATTTAACTTTTGATAACATGTAAAAAAATGTCAACATGACATTAAAATAGTTTCCACTTTTAACAGTTGGGGTCTTATCATAACAAGTGCATATTAAACACTTTTGATAAGGGGTAAATGAATGTAAATATTTCAGTTATTTCTTTCATGAGAATGGAAATAATAAATTACGTTCATGTTGTATGAGATCAACTGATTAATATGGCAAGATTCATTTTAACAAAGTATTTCATCGCAGCTTTTGCTTCCTTCCATATATATACTAAAACAATAAGCCGCAAAACTCGATCCTTAGAAGTGTCGTCCGGGTAACTGACGTTCCGAACTATACCAAGTACGACAGGATACGGCCTAATTACGAAACCTAATACACAATTCTGAGAATACAAAAAACAGAGTGTCGTCCAAAACCGAACTTACCCTCTTTGGAAAAGGTCAACATTATAAAACTTGCAGAGCTCAATGGAGAACTCGACAGTGGCTTGGAGTTCGCTCATGCCGGCCGAATTTCGGAATGTCGGGGGAGGCGCTCGGTTACCTCTTTGTGTTGGGTCAGGATCATTTTGAAATGCCCGAGACTAAGCGCAAACGGAAATAAATTAGTGAGCCCATGAGACATGAGCCCATCTGTCTAGCCAGAGGCCACTCGATCTAAAACTGGGAGGAGGGGGACACCTAAACCTACTATCGCCAGCGGGGGGAGCGCTCGCGCACAACCCACCTATTAAAATACAACAATACAAACAATAATTCTGGCGATTATTAACATTTTCAGTAGTGGAAAAACAGACACAAATCGCTTGGCGGTTAATTGGGGTCAAATATTTTTATTTTCGTAATTTACGATCTATTCTCTACTGCTTCCTCATTTACAACTTTTAATCCTATTTAGACTACTCTATTATTTTAATTTTTATATTATATCTTTTAATTTTTAAGAATATACTTATTATAATAACAAATACTTAAATTAATGAAAACTACATCCTATGTTGCTGCAATCGAACTAAACCGTTAATGAAACTAAACCAAGTAAACTTCCACAGTGATATAAAAGGCAGTGCTGTGGTTTGAAATTTCGAAATTAACTCTGATCTAACTTGACGAATTTGGCACCTTCGAACTTTGGATGCTCCTTTCTTTAAACATTAAATAATAACTCTGAAAAATTAAAGTAATTTTGTCAGGTTGACAATACATTATTTCTCTGGTTATCATTTAGATTTTTCATATCACAATTTCCATTGATAGTTTAGAGTATGTGTGTTTATGTATGTATGTATACATAGTTCCACATTTTTAAAAGGTATGTGGTAAATTCATTACCGATTTTGTTACTGTAATAATCCCAAACCAAATAACATACTACAATAACAACAATACAAACTGTAAAACTATGTTTCTTGAATGCAAACAAACATTAATTCCATTGAGCACTTATCAATTAAAATTTATATTAAAATTATTTTTGTCCTATCTCATATGTTTCAATCTCTCTCTCGAATTTCATGACAAAACTTAATGATTGGAACTCATCTAATTTAGTCTTTTTTATCTATCTTTTTATAACACTAGTGTTCATTTATGTTTGTTGATTTATAAATTTATTCTCGTTTAAATTTTTTAGTATTATGATGATTTCTTGTAATTGAATGTAAAAGTCAATAAATATTCGTATATATAAATTAAACTACATCTCTGTAAGTAAATTCGATATTCAAAAAGGAATAGGTACTATAAAGTTTTAAAAGAAAAGTGTACAATTAAAGTTATATTTTTTATTGTTTATGATACAAAACCAGGCAATGTTATTAACAATCCTGCTTTTTTAACACAAAAATAATGATAATTTCAAATTAGTTTAAAAGAAAAAGTATTGTTGAGCAATATTGGTGAATAAATGTCTTCAAGAATCTTATTATTTACAATGTGACTGTTGCAGTCAATTATTTTCTAATAAATTAAATTTTTTTACATACCATAAGGTAAATTATTAAGTACAATCAAATGTTAAATAGAATAAGGTAAAAAATATTAGAACTGAGTTACAACAAAATAAATAATAGATAACCACCATGAGATATGAATATTTACACAAGAGACATAGATATGATTTTTTCATGCATAAAATTGTCCCCTTCTTACATGGATCTTTGGTGCATGATTGTTCCATATCTTTAGCAAACACTATATTTCATGAAGAAATAGAAGCATACTCTTGGTGGTAACATTGGTCATACCATATGGCCAGAGTAATCCAGTCAATAAATCCACGGTGTCATGTATTTACAGATAATTAAGAAGGGGGATAAATATCAAATGGAAAAAATATTCAAATAAACTGAAGTAACACAAAGTGACTTAAACACATCAATTGTCCACAGACATATCCCTCTTTGATGTATCCACAAGTAAGAAAATATTAACTACAGTTAATTCAAAACATGCGAGCAGTGAGGGTTAGGCTTTCAAATAGCTTAACAGATTCAAATTGTGTTTAAATAGTGTCACTTCTATTCCACTATTTTATTGATACTGTTTGATAGTAACTACCATTGATTGTAATCTTTTGATATCGGCGGACAGATCACTGCCACTGAGGGACCACTACTCTTCATATAGATTTTGTCCTTTTGTTTTAGTTCTGAGGATGAACGTACAACGTACAATGTGGTTCACACATTACAGCCCAAACGGCACGTCTAGTCATGCCATGGCTTCACAGACAAAATAAGTTTCAAAAGAACAAGCTGAATCATTCCATTTAAGTCCCTTGCCATCTCTGTTCCACAATTCCATGCAGTTCTCTTCTTCACCACTGTCATATCGGAAGTTGTTTGGTTCACCAGCATTCCAATTTGTGAAGGTGAGAGGTCGGCCAGTCGACATCCAAAAGTAGTGGCCCTCCTCTGCCAAATCATTACCAGACATCCAAAAGTGTTCTTGACCATAACCTAGTTAGACAAAAAAATTGTTAATGCTGTTGTATACTTGTAAGGTATTTATACACTCCTGTAATTTTTTGCCTTATCTCATGTTTTTGGATCTGCTGTAGACTGGCTTTGGTTTCTTCCCAATTATATGTTAATTTAAATTCATTAAAAAAGTAAAAAAGTTCATTTTGTTAACTTAGGTCATTTGTGTACTTACCAAAATCTCTTATTTGCTCTTCAAGTTTGTCATTTTCTTCTTGACTGCTGATACTAGCTAAGTGCATGCCATGATATCTACAATATTGGGCAGCTTTAAACCAATTGGCCTGGAACATTCAGAAGTAATTTATAATTTCTTAAGGTTATTGTCTTAAATTTATTATGTTTAAAAAACTTTAGAAAATTAACATAATTTAATTTCCCTTTCAAATCTGTGAAGAATAATTTCCTTTTATGTTATGAAATTAATCATTTTCATTCTACATTACATTTGGATTATATTACAAATTATAATTTTTTATTTTTTTTACCTTGAAGAATATTCCTAGATAGAATCGTTTCTCTTTGTATTGAAAAACAGGCATTCTCCATTTATTAACTTCTGGAAGAGAGTCATCAACACATTCTTGACAATCCCCTGTAAAATAAAAATATATGTACAATAAAAATTAATGGCAATCAATAATAGTGTGCCCTAACAAATGTTATTAAGTAAATTATATACTATAAATTAGATTATAGTAAATTATAAAAATGCATTAAGTAAATTCAAAACACTGGATTTCAAGACGCCTTAATATCGTAAGGGCCTATGCGTGGAAGGGACGTGATCACAAGTAATCTTAGAATAATTCAGAGCCGGGTTCCTCCCCGTTAGAAGGGGCGTTCGACCTTACTACCATCGGCCTTGAAAAGGGGAGCCTTGAACCGTACATGTGAAATCCAAAAATAAACGAAGAGCCGTGAGTACTTTTTTTGGTTAAACTTAAAAACGTTGTGAAAGTTAAACATCCCGCGCGGTTTCTTCTCCATGCCGCGAAAGGCGCATCTATAGGAAAAGGGGCAACATAATTTCTGATTTCCAATAAGACGTTGTTTACCTTTGATACATTACACGAGGGTGAACGTATCGTAATAACTGGTAGTTTAATTTTACCGGCTATCTGAATAAACATAATCCCATTGACACCACTACATAAATATTTAATAAATAATATTTATTATTTTTTCATGAAACCGGACTTATGAACGGCGCCTAAGAATTTTGAAAGATTGCATAAAAAAAAATAATGTATTCGAAAAACTGTATTAAATATAAGCGGAAGGACAATAGACAAATTCGTGTTCTTGCTTGCTTGCTGAAAGGGTAACTATCACAGTCGAATAAGATTTCGGTAGAATATAGCGTGTCAAGGCCCCACAAATAAATTATTGTTGGAATGTTCCGCCCCCTTCGCCTCGTCGCCATGAATTAAGAGGCTGAACAGCACGCTTTATTAGTGGGAATACGCAGGTTGGTAATTTTAACAGGTTCGAAGGATAAAAAAAGAAAGTGAAATTTAAAAGAGAAAAAGGAGGTTGAGGAGATGCGGAGTGAGAGTAAAAGACTGGGAGGGATGAGGCGGAGATGATGCAGAAAGGTCAAGGTGGCAACGAGGTGCCTCGGCTACCGCATAACTGGGAAAACGTACAAATGCCGTACCTCCTCAATGGCCTCAACAACGTTAACGGTCTAAGATCGGACCGTCCAACTGTTGTCATACGCAAGTATACCGCAATACACTCCTTCCTTCATTCCATAACCCTCACTACTTATACTGCATATACACCTATTCTTTTAGTATAGTACTTATATCTTTCCTCCGCACGTGGAATCCCCATACCCCACTCAAAAGAATGGATTTGAACAGGAAATTAGGACAACTAAGGCCATTACTGAAACGGGCGTCACATTTGACGTGGACATACGATAATGAACTATGGGGGTCCCACCGAGACATCCAACATCGATCGCGTCCGGGGGTTCTAATCTACCTCTCCTTGGTCCTTTGAGCCATCCTTAATGCTCCCCGGTATGTTTCTAATCACGCCATTCACCACGAACTCAACATGCCGACTGAAAAATCGTGGTCGACAAGTTAACACAGTCATTATGTACTTCGTTTACAGTTCCCTGGGCATGATATTCGAGAACCGGTTAAACTTCAGGCTTCCCAGCTCAATTGGGGAGGATTTAACTGCACGTTGGTTGTAAAACCAGGTCTACAGGATATTCCCTAGAAATAATTACATAATGCACTATTCATGTGCAGTTTATTTACATAGCGAATAGTACAGTGACATTGTAATACGTTGGGGAATATTGTTTCCGTGGCTGATTCGATACACGTATCATTATTATCATTACAATTTGCATATCTCAGAAGAAATAAATTGATTTCTTTTTTTCTTTTTTAATTCGGTGCAACATTTCAATGTGACTGTTCAATTGGACAGCGACTGCCCTAAATAATTCTGAGGACAGCATTACAGCGGCACGCCCATTTTTGGCATTCGGCACCGGACATTGGACTTCAAATTAGTCTATATGTGTCAGGGAAAATATAATTTTTAAAAATTATTAATATCTGTCGCGATAACAAAAACAAGAACAGTAAGGGTGAATCTTTATGTTCATTGTATGAACATTTTATTATGAGGAATTTTATATTTCAATGTTTCGACAGCCATTATCGCTTTAAAGACAAATTTAGGGGTCTAATAAGCGAGCGCTAATCAATGAAAGGGCTCAATCACAGAACAAGTTATTTACGATTTATTTTATAATTATGTGGTTTTTTTTAGTTGGTGGGGCTTCTTTATGTCCCGCCAACTTTACATAATTATAAAATAAATCGTAATAATAATTGACTCAATTATTAGACAAAATAAAACTGGGCTTAATTGAGTTAAAAAACTGTAATATTTCGTGTAGATTCTTTTATTATTGTTGGTTGGGCAAATAATTAAAACATGTGTAACTATCATAAATAACAAGGAGTCACAGACATAACTGAAAACAGTTTTAAATGTTCCACTTCAGAAAGAATGCCGAAGTGAAATTGTCAACTTAGAAAAATTAATTGTGTTAATTTGTTTTCTCGGCTCCCGTAGTCCCGCCCGACAGCGTAATATTTTCCCTTTTAAGATGCGAGATCCCGTTAATGGAAATTCTTCTGCAAAGTTCAACGAAATCCGATTTAAAAATAGGACAGCTGACTCCAGCCGGTATTTCGCAAACCCGTTTTATTTTTTGTCACATTTGAAATATTTTTCCACCGAGTTCGATACTTTTTGAACTCTGTGAAAGCTTATTTTAAACCCGGGAGAAAGGACCTGAATGTTAGGCCAAGCGTTCATTTCGTACGGCTCGTTTTTCTATCCTATGCAATGGTATTAATTGCAAATTGCACAATGTCGGATACTTTCGTTGAAATAAAAGCATAGGCTCGTAAATGATTAGTGATTACGAATAATTACGTCGTTTCAATTTCATTAATTGAAATTAATATCATTAATATCTCGTATTGGAACGCCCTGCGGTTGTGTACCTTTTAAACTGAGTCTAAGGAAAAAAACGTGTATAAAGACTTTTCAAAAGACTCTCCTATATCATATGGATTCCTAAGTGTGAATGGAAAACCGAACGAAGGAAACACAAATTTTTGGAAAAATGGAAGAAATACTGAGCATTTCTTGTAATTTGGAGGTAGAGACTGAACATAACTTTTAGCGTGACATTGAAAAATACCTCTAAGCGAAGCATAATTTGTTAAGTTTATATCTAGAGGTGGATCTCAGCCAGACAGTCGAATAAATAAAAATTGAGATGCTGCTCTTTTCCGTATTTTAATTTTCAGGGAGGTGCGCCAATGAGGGAGCGTGTAAACGCCGGGAATGAAAAGCATTTCTGAAATACTCAACACAGGTGTACCGTTAAATGTACGTGTTTACACCCGGACTCCAGTTACTTTACCGTCTCTTATATGTACGTTGAATTGCCCGGTGCACCGTCACAGGAAAGAAGGATTGGTCTATCCCATATTTGTCGAGAATTCCATTTTATATTTATAAATTAAGCCGGTAGGAAAACTCGGAAAGGAATGAACTTTTTTGGATGGATTACTGCCGTACTGGAGATGCTTGCTTGCCAATTTGGTTTCCCGTATTTGGTATCTGCAACGGACCGGTTTAGGCTTTTCGCCATAGCCAGTTTCCGAGGCTGATTAAACATCAAATTGTGCTTGTTATAGTACTTTCTCTTATTGCGTTTTTACGGAATTAAAATCCCTTTTTTATAGTTTCAAAAATTGTTCCTACGGTCGGTATTGTATTTGGAAGTAATAGTCAGTATACACTAGACAATATACATCTTTTGTACACTTTTTTGTATATTTTTCAGAAAATAGTGATAAGAAAGTTATCGTCAGTAAAACGCTATATTGTATTAAGGTAAAAAATATATATTAACCTCTTAAAGTCCCTAACAAATCATAAATAAATTAAATTACACGCGTTATATATGTCAAGTGATGCATATACGCACTCCAATACTTGTATAAGGTGAATATTATTGCTCCGTGTTAGGACACAGGTGTTTTCATCAATGGATTTCTAACGCCACTACAATTCAGTTTATAGTTCAGAGCCTTCAGGAAATCAGAAATCGCGACGTTCCCGCCAATCGTGGTCGACATTCCAGTTAAAACAGATACGTTTGAAAAGAGTCATTTTCATTAGAGGCGAATGTGAACCGGCCCGAATAGCGAAACGCGAAGGAAAACGGGAGCCGGGCAAGAGAGATAGGCATTCCATTTGAAAAACGAGTTGTTATTTGGGGCGGGAGACTATCAAGAAAGCGGGTAGTTAAAGAATCCGGTGGTCGGTTGCGCAACTCGATTCAGAACCTCTGAAATGTGGCGCAAGTCGAACACCCGAAGGCGACACGAGGAATTTCCAAGCAAAATGATCTACCGCGGCGAGAAAAAAATTCAATTTATATTGAGCATATTGAAAGCATATTGATTATCTGATCTGGACACCAAATAACCGTGATATCGCGCAGTGTCGATAAAAACCTGTCGCAGGAGATGAGATTCCTCTTTTGGAATTTACACTCATCTTTTAGGTTTAATTAAATCCACATAGTTTTTTAATAGAAATTTTACACCGGTTACCATTACTGGGATTAGACAGGATTAAGGGCGATTAAAGACGATTGTGTAACGGTTGCTTAGACTCTATTCTGTAAATAATTTTTTTTAAATTTTATTTACTTGTTGAGCTGACATTCAGGAATTTACTAATAGACATAAAGGGGCATTAAAAGAATTTAGTAATTGCGTTACAACAGCCATTTAGATAGTCGGTCTGTCATTCAAAGCCTATGAATTGGTCGAAATATTTCAAAAGTGGGACATCCTTGATATAAGGTGAAGATGGGAAGGAGATTTTAGTTTGGAAAGGAGGACGATCTTCCCAAATTGAGGACGTCTGGTCTGGCTGACTCTTCCTCTAGGGCTCTTCGGGCTAACAATTCTTTTTTGACCAATTAATTACCTACGTCCTTGCGCCTTCTCACACATTCACCCATTATAACCCCCGTTATAATTATATTTGTAATTACGACCCTATAACCCAAGATATCTTTATAGACGTGTTCGGCCTCGAACGAACTCGGGTGATCTTCCTGTGCGTCGGACCGCTGTCAGTTTAATGAAGCATCAACCGGTTTCATTAACTAATACAACTCTCATGCTTGCCTTAATCAATTATTAAAGTGATAGATTTTATAACTACGCATCATTAGCAATGAAAATTCTTAATTTGAAAGGAGAAAAACATGAAAAAAATGCGCGGAATGTTGAAAATGGGGAGGGAGAGAAAGGGAAAGACATGAGATGTGGGAGGAGGAATGGGAGAGAGAGAGAAAGAGAGAGATAGCGAATAAGACAGAGAGTGAAGCAGAACTTGAGATTAAACAAGGTACACTTTCACCGGTCTTCACTGGCTTCACCTTCCAGATGCTCTTGGCTCAGCATCCCAGCTGAATAACACTCTAATGAATGCGTTACTAAACCAAGGAGATTCGCCTCTAGAAGTAAATACGTGATTGAGAGAGGCACCTAGGCGCATACTTAGAATGATTCCCCTAAAGAACAAGCGGTTGGAATCATGCGTGAAATAGTTGCTATTAGTTATATTTTATTTCCCTATCATTTGACAGATTTATAGGGATTATTAGGTGGGTTTGAAATCATGTTATACATTTTTAAATAGTAATAATGATCATTGTTTCGAACGTAAGATAGATTCGAAATAATGCAACATCAATTAACCGTGTCTATCAATACGAAACATGACACTTTTGATTCATTGTCCTCCTCTCGCTTGTTTAGTTGTGGGTTTGATTGGTTTTACCACTAGCCAGTAGCATTCGACGTAATAGCGAGGGACGTTTACTGTCCCTTGTCCCATAAATCAATACATTTATGCTGTAGATGCAATTGTGACAGTGCTGCGAAAATAATTGATTACAACAGAAGGCAAACAAATAAAATGCGAGTGATGACATATTGAAATCTTGTAGTTCTCATCTGTGATATCTTATACTAGAAATACGATTATTATATCATTATATTTTTAAATTATATACTTATGCCAGAAAACTAAAAGGGTGGACATAACGAAAACGAAAAGACTCTCACGAATAACTCGACATTTACTCTTTTTTTTCTCATTAAAACTTGATTGCCTGTTTCCTGTAATCTTGTAATCCAACTGATATTTCCCATTGACCTGATTTATAGTGCTGTAGAGAATTATACTTAAAATAATTTTTTGTAAAGTTATGAATGATGGGAACGTCTAATATTTTCACAGTGGTTAGGAACTTGGATTATAATAGGAATATGTGTGCTCACATGATCCATCTTTCTTCTGTGTACTTAGGAGTAATAGTGAAATATTTATACGGCCAGAAAGTAAGATATGTAACGCAGCCATACAAACTAAAAGGGGAATAAATGTAACTTTCGAAATAAATTTTCAATATTTATTACCGACAAGGCCACGAGGTCCTTTCATTGTCTCTTCCTCAACGCTTGTTTTATCATTTAAGGTCGCTCCTGGCTACCATTTGTCAGAAAGCGGAAATTAACAATAACATTTACAATAAACGCATAAACGACCGAGATCATCAATAGTCAATTAAATGTAAAACTGCATTGCACAAGTGAAGCACATCGGTCAATTTACTAGTGCACAGATGAAGACAGAACGCCGGTTACTTGTATCTGACATTATCCACTTTCTAGCTTTACCCGTAACGTATATATTGCAACAAACGCCGTGTGTGCGGAGGGGGTTTCATGATTAAAAGGGAATGGAAGTGTTTCACAAGAAGCGTGGAAAGCTAAAACAAACGCGATTTGCCGCTAACTCGAGGGGATGATTCTCTCTCGGAAAAGTCGACTCACTCTCGTTTAGCTCAGCTTTAAAATTGAAGATTCCCAACGTCTCACTATTATTTTCTTATACTATGTCTTATTTGAATTAACGGGTAATTCTGAAACTTGGTAAAATTGAGCGTGGACTGGGCGTACAGTGCGTTTCCGGAGAATATTTGGAAAGTGACCAAAGGGGGGGGGGGGAGCATTGCTTTCTCCTTTGATTGGCCTTCCAGCGAGTCTTACTGCGCTGTAAATTACGGAATAATGAATCCTTTCCGGTAACTGCGAATACAAAATCATTATTGAGCCTTGTCCCCTTTCTAAAGTCGCTATTGCACACCGAGCAATTTTCTTTTTTCGGACAAGATAAGAAAGTGCAATAAATTAATCTGGAAGGGTTGCACAGGATATAGTGCACTTCCTATATGACCGCCAGTGTGTCCGCGCAGCCCTGGGAGAAACTGTTTCTTAAAATATGATCTGGAAAACTTTCTAATGCTTTACAAAGAAATACTACTGAAGAAAGGCGAATAGGCAAAATTAACCCAAGTCCAACTTTTCTGCTTAGTTACTTCTTTAATATTTCACGATTGCGTTTACTTTACCTTCAAACCTACGAGGAATGCTTTACTAAAATGGTTAAGTAAATATTTTATATGTACCTTTTTTGTTACTTCGAGCTATAATACGAATTTTAAGGAGAAATATAGTAAGTAGTTTAGAGGAAAATCGGCATGATGTTTTTATTATAAAAAACCATCAATTAGGTCAGATAAAAGCATACTCTGATATATCTGTCGTCTTTTTGATACCTGAGATTATTATTATTATTAATGTGTACAGTTTTAAATTTTTATGAAAATATGCATATTAATTCGGTTGTACTATGTACCATACGGAGGGACGGAGATGGCCACTTGTTTTGTAAATGTTTCAGAATAAACTTTAAGTCTGTTGCAATCATTATCGGAACTCAATCTAACGACCATTCCAAAACAACAAGTATTATATACTCAGGATTTTAAGAATTAATGGATCTAAAATGATTCTATTTGCGTCGCTTAGAGCCGCGCCATTACTAGACCACTTTTCACCAAAATATATTATGAGTTTTTGATGGATAAACAAGTCTGAATTTCTTAGAACTCCAGTCCATAAAGTATTTTTCAGTATTATGACAAAGCTATTTCAAATAACATAATTACATTTGATGTTCTTAAATCATTTAGTGGCCCTCAGCAAATAATAATACTTGCTCAAATAGAAATTATTTAATATAATACTATATAATACTTTTACTATTTCATATTAAATAATGTCCTTGATCCACATTTATATTCATATAGTGATGGGAAACAATAGGAAACTAAACAGTATAACTTTTCAGAAGAACAATTCAGAAGTCGTAACATAATACTACATAATACATAATAATCGTCGGCATAGTTTAAACAAACTGCCGCCAACTCCAGGCAATTAGCAACGGACAACGACTTCTATGAATTGCGCAACAGGTTTAGAAAAGTAAGCCAGGCCGCTTAGAGATTATGCTAATTTGTATTGAATGTAAACAACCGCCGGAATTCATTACGGGGACAATTTCACGCTTGCCCTAACGTAAAGAGAGCTTGTATAACACAGAGCTCTTCGGTTTTGCCGTTACGCGAATTTCGGCCTTAAAAAACAACCGTGCAAAAGAGTCTATTTTCCCTTCGTTGGCCACCAACAAATAGATGTTCTTATATCTGAAACGAGTTTTTAAAACAGTATCGCTAACCTTCAAGCGTCACCAGGACAGAAATTTAGATATCAAAACATCCGGCCGGACACTAATTGAACACACTCGACATGCCACAAATACCTCATTATACTGAAAACAGACTGCTACTGTCGATTGCGTGAAGCCTGGCATGTTGTTCCATTAGATCCAAAAACATTTCATAGGCATTGGAGGTCATTCACTACTTGTGTAATTTGTGCTATAATTGTATTTTAGACTGTTTTGTAGTTTAGTTTTGTTATGCTTCGATCTGAGAGCATTGATTTTGCGGTCAAAGTTGCTGTTGGCCAGGAAAAAATAAATGTATGGATTAATGGAACTGCGTCTGAGCACTACTACAGTTATCGCTTAGATTTCTCTTCGTCAAAGCTTCCTTCGCGAATCCATCAGAGGTAATTTGGGAAACACTATAAATAATGGTGTAACTCGCCCACACGAATGGTAAAACCGATTTGAATTTTCATTACGTAAAAAAAAAGAAGAAAGGCAAGTAAGTCTGTTACGCAAATGGATTGGGAAAGTTCAACACAAGTCGAAATCGGATACGGAACTTCACATTTCACTTTTCAATTCATATCTCACTGGCTATAAAAATCGATGGGAGAAACGGCAGATTTTGTTATCGTGATTCTGTCGGGTTATTGGAGCCCCCGGTTGCCTAAGAACGAAATGCTGTAACGGGAATTAATTCAGTATCTAATAATATACGCATTAGCCATAGGTATAGGAATATGTTACGTACAGAATGTTTTTTTTTTGTATTTCGAAATGCATTCTTTTTTATGTACAATATAAACTGATATTCATATTTCCCTCAGCAATTATGATACATCTAAAATAGTGAACTCAAATTTACAAAATGTGTATTTAAAAAGGAATAATATAGGTCAGGGGCCCAAAATCGAGGGTGTACGAAAACAGAGGGGAGGGAAGCGTCCTCGAGGCGAGCAGTCAAGGTTTCTCGGCCTAGCTAATCTGAAAGATACGAGAACGCAACAAGAGAACACATTACGACACCTAACCTGTAGGTTCTACGCTAACCTGCTGTGTACAATGGAACCGGCCCAAATAGGCCTCCAATGCCAACCTCCCTGAGGCCCCTTTCAGGTGCAATTTTGTAACACCCGAAATCCTGTGTTTCTCAGCAGAAAGGAAATCGTAACGGAATTTCGAGATCTCTAATGCTGTAAGGCAATGAGGGAACAATGGTGCAGACCAGTAGTAACAATGTAGCTGGCCATTTACACCTATTTATCCATCATAATATATAGTTGATATATGGAGCGAATTGCCCGCTCTTTGATTAACAGGGCTCAGAAGACTACCGCTAGTCGTAGATTAGAGGTAGGAGGTTTAACAAAATTAATTTACTCGGTATGACTGTATGCCCATTCCCCCAAAATATGTGTCATCCGTATGTTTTAGCAAGCCTGTTCGAGTAGCATCTGAGATATTAGATATGAATGAAATAAAGTTTACAGTATTGCAATGGTTAATCCTAATGGCGTTTCTGATATGTCAATTACCAACGAGTCATTGAAACCAGTACCAGTATGGTGGAATGGTATGGTGCGAAGGTATTACAACAAGTATAATATTACGATTTCTAAATTTTTCTGGTAAAACACCCCATTGAACTGTCGATAACGACGGTTGTTCTTTGTTGGAGAACACGGGTGAAATCAGGTAGCTACGCGTGAGCTAGCCTTGAATATTCATGGGGCCTATTGTTCGAGGAGTGATCTTATTTTTTTCGTATCATTTTGCTCCGGAGAAATATTGCTTCATTTATCCCGGTTCCCTTATTATACCGTGGATAAATAGGGCTCTGGCGGCCTTTGCCCAGGAATCACGTTTGCCCGAGGCAAAACAGATATTTTTTCTTTGGAAATCTGTCTGAATTTTTATTTCTTTGCGTCGATTTTTACCAGTGTCCGATTTTCCTTTTTGTTTATAATTGCTTAATTTTCTTTTAGGCAGATGGAAATTCAAATGCCAAATATTTTCCATTTTAAATTCAACAAAAAATTTAGATTACAGTAAGCCATCTCAATACTGAGGAGATTTATGTCAATGAAATTAATGTAATAATTACACCCGTATTTAAAAGACCACACTAATGGATATATAGGACAAATTATTTCCCTGGGAATGTTTGAAGTTGCTTCCGGAATTTTTCAATTTTTTTTATTGAGGTAGTGCTCCAAAGAAAATGTTTTGAAAGAGTAGAAATGTTGAAAAATAATCAAGCAACTATTTCATGAATAACCGTATTTTCTTAGTGACATCCCCCCAAAATACAATAACAAAATACATATACATAGACCCGACAGACAACCACCACAGTACAAGTGACAGTGTAGTGAGAATGCCCAAAAAACATCCAAAGTGCCAAAAGTGACTAACACCGCTACTGAAGATGGCGAGCAGCCGAAACCGGTCTATCAAAAGACCAAACCAGCGAGAGGAGACAGAAACACACGAAATCTTAAGATAATTTTCATATACAATGTCTGTGTGTGTCTTTAACCAATTATTGGATTGATAACGTGCGCATATAGTGTCAAATCGTTGAACAGAAGATAGATTGTATGGAGAATCTACTTAGAGGGAAGAATGCACATAGTGGTAAAGGAAATTTGAAAATGTCCGATTTAAGTAAATAATGGCGATGATGATGCCGATGTGGAGAGTGATGCTGGAGGTTAAAACTTTTAACAGGTGGAAAGGAGGCAATCCCCATTAACATTTTACTTTCACCTAGCCCAGTGTGCATACCTTTTTCTGAACTCTCATCCCATCCCTCAGACCTTTTCCAGCTAATCAAGACGGTTGTTCCTTATTCTGTACCTTTAAATCCATCAACGGTTAAGTGAAAATTTTGCGGGCGCCTTGCCACCTCGTGATTTGAAATCTAGTTAGTGATTTTGGTTTGAACGATTGTATTTTATGTATTCGATTTATTAGCTCGAATGTCAGTAGAAGCTTGGCATAATTCCTGTTGGCACCTTAAATATTCAACATGAGAGGAATAAAAAACCAGTTTTTAATTACGATGTAAAATTACTTGGCACGATTCATTTTTTTGTCCGTTATTCAAATTGAACCGAAACTGGGGACCAGAACAACACTCTAAAAGTATCTTGCAACCAAATGGAAATTGTAACCATTTATTACAATTTTAACGCGTTATATTAAATTTAGTTTAATTATAATTATTACGACGGATTCATAATATTTTGCGACATAAACATCATTATACTAGTTTGCCTAGTAATTGATAACATGCCACCAGTTCGAGAGCCTTCATAAGTCCTTGAAAAACTTTAAAAGACCATAAATCGCTATATAATCGCACGCTTGTCTTTGCTAGCTACTTAAAGTAGAGGAGAAACTTTTATTATTTGATGAAACTCAAATTCAAGTATAAAATAATCAGTGCTCGTCTGTAATCCACTGAAAAGAGTATTGTAAACATTGCCCAGCGACGGGGAGACGCTACGAAATGCCGGAATGTGGGAGGTTAACCGGTTCGGTAAAGGAGAAACGAATCGAGATTATAAATGCCAAAACAATTATTATCGGAAAGAAGAAAAAATCATAAACAGAGTAAAAATCATTCATAGATAGAAGGCTGTTTAATACTGAGCTTAAAGTTAATTGTCGGTGACCGGCTCCCGCTAGTGGGAACTATGCCAGAACTCGAGATTCTGAAGAAACATTGCAGTGAAATGCATGCCTTTCGGAAAACAGTATATCTTGCATGGCGCTTACTGTAAAACCATTTGCAAATTCAAAACAAAATATGGTAATTGAAGAATCGATATGGGAATATCTTACATTTTATACTCGCATTCCATTATGATTACGTTTTCGTAAAATTGCGGAGAAATGAATGACTACTATAAGCTTCCACATGATCGAAAACCTTTTCTCAGCCATCTACATCAAAAGTTGGAGTCGTTGTATTTCTTTCTAATTCATGAAAAGGTGTAAGAGTAATCTTGTTCGGAGGTCCCTGGGGGTAATTCGTCAGCACCTACTTTATTCACGGAATGCTACCGACATTGAAGCCCAAACCGGTTTAGCATAGGACAAAAATAAACAGGGGACTGATGATCGCTAAACAAAATATATGATACGTAAATTGCTCTCTGTGTTAGTGACATGAATTGACTAAATACAATAGTAGATGTCTACTCTCCCTTGTTTCGTGCCGTTTTCGTATTGGAGTTAATACATTAGCATAATGTTAGCACACTTAATTCCATTAATTAACAGTATAAACGCCGATTGGGAAACGGCCGGAGATAATACAAAGCACGGAGGCCATCCCGGTGGCGCAACCTAGAGCAATACCTAACTGAATCGGCAATGCGATTTCGAGAACAAAGAGTTTGAAAGGACTCGACGAAAGGGACGAAAGGCACAGCCTTTCACGAAATCCTAATGGAAGTCTGCGCAACCTCGAGTTCTTCTGGGCTCGGTCTTCTGAGACCGCGGAGGTTTCCTCCCAGTTTTTTTCTTCGCCTCTATTTTCTCCTGATATTCAAAAGGAAGTTACGGACGAATCCGTTTCCTCGTGCCTGTTGAGCCTGAAGTTTTTTTTTTCAACGAATGCGCCATTTGTCAGATTTCTCGGGCTCCCGTCAGTCACCGACGTCGCCACAATCCCTTCACGGCTTTTGGTGAAAACCAATCTTCTGTCTGTACTCACTAACATTTCAGTTTCCCTCCACCAATTACTTTTTTCGCCTACTGTAGACGAAAATAAAATAAGTTCAGACTATTTACTGAACCAAACATGGGGCAAAATGTTAAAACTTTACATTCCGGAGAAAAATAACAAAAATTACCAATAGCGGACGTATGAAATTTCCACAAACAACTTTCGCCTGTGACCACGAAAAGATTCAAGTATAAGTTTAACCTATACTTTAAATTTGCTTAAACACGTTATATTGTATGTTAACACTTTCCATTTATTTATCAGGATGTTAACAATTAATTATGAATCAGGAGTGTTACGACGAAATAATTACAATTTATTTGATTTGAACTCATATCTTTCACCAAGAATTACTTGAAAATCGGATGCAGCATTCCTTTAGGAATCTTTCATGCATCCGTCCTCCGAAAAAATATAGCAACTGACTAATAAGCGGCTCGCAGAAGCGGACGCAGCTGGTCTGTCCACTTGCATAACGGCAACATTAAGCTAAACTTTCGTCCTTCGGAATCTTCTATTGCCTTATACTTTGGGATTTGGCAAGGAGAAAATTCCAAATGCCAAGGGGGAATTCATAAAGTTCATACGGAGTTGATGGAGGAAATTTCTGGGCATTCGTGGAATGCGAAGAGCGGCGGCCGCCAACAAGGTCGACCAAAGCGGCCTCTTTTTATTTCATCCTCACCCGATGTCCCCACTGCAAGAACGGTCCCAAACTAGTTTTACCCCACCGGCAGTGTAACGTGTGAACTAACGCCAAAACTGGCTTAATATCAGTATTAAATGCCAATGAATATAATTAATAGTCCTGATGCAGGTCAATAAAAGTACCCCGTTCCCATGACATTAGACTGAAAATAAAAAATTGTAATGCTCAATCAATTTTTTTAGTTTTAAATATAGAGGAAACAAGTTCACCTTTAATTCCCTCTACGTTATTAATATTCATATTTTTTTCGATTATATTTTTTAAGGCCGATTACTTGGTGTTTCATCGCCTCAACTAGTCATGACTGGAACATACTTATAATTGATTACCCGAACGCTTAGGAATAATTTTAAGATAGAAAGAACTATTCGGAAGCCTGAATAGCGGTTGAGCATTACAAATTTATAAAATTCTGAATGCCCTTGAATTTCATTCATCGTTCAATATACATTTCGCCCCCGATTCTCTTCGATAAATTTACCGTAACATTTCAAGAAATTTTTGTATAGTATATTAACTACATAGAGGAAAGTAGCATTGCCTGTATGTATTGTGGTGTGACGTACGTAGTTTAGTTACACATAATTGATAGAATTTAATATTCTTATGCAATTGCAATCAGCACTCAATATAACGTAGCTAGACAGAAAACCGTCATACAAGAAAGCCTTGGAAGAGCAAACCCTTTAAAAATGTCGGCAAATATTCACAATAATTAGTTAATAGAGATAATGAACGTAATTAATATTTTTTATGAGCTACACAACGCCCTCCGCCCAGTTATGTCGAGTATTCAGCGAAATAAATGCATTCTTTTACGCATGCATGTATTCTCCCGCCACTTAATTGATGGGAACGGGCGGGTCCGAAGCGGGGGTTTTGCAAATAAACGCCAGCTTTCTTTGTTGCAGTTAGTCATGAGAGAATACAAAACAAGACAACGACAACAACAAGAAGAGTGGCGGGAAGAGTTTTCAAGGGTAGCTTCTCCCCCGGGTGGGAAGGCCGTTAAACCCCGGAGTCATCGGACCGCCGACCTTGCCACGCCCCAACTACAATTAAAATAATACCCTGTAATCTCAGAAACACACTAATAACTATTATCGTACCACTATTTATTAATAAACCAATAGCAATAGTTATTGACTTTTGTTCTACATACACGAATAATGCTTTTTTGTCATCGTGTCGGGGTAATTAAAAAAACCCCAATATATCTACATATTTAATATAAGATTGCTTCGATGAATAAAATGTTATTGGACCAAAGATTCTCTTGTTTTATATATATATATATATATATATATATATATATATATATAACGACGAGTGTGGAAGACAAATTAAACTTTAGGAATAATGAAATAAGAAATACCCAATATTTCTGCGTATACCATAATGTAGAGCCATTCGTCATAGCTCAGAGTTTGGATACAAAAAAATATATTTACGTCTTTCGCTGATTGCCTTAAATTTTCCGGCATCCAATTATTCGCATTGGGGACATTTTTAAGTTAGCCGAATTCGAACCGCATCTCGTTAAATTAACAAAAGACAAAACTAAAAACGAATTAATACGACCAAAACCAAAATACAGAAACTTGAGAACTTCTTGGATGCGACAAATTAGAGATATTGGAGAGACGCGGAATTGAAATCTAATATTAACTTGTAGACAGAATGTCCTTACCGTTTTTTTGTGCGTTCGACCTTTTTAGCGTTCGCCCGTCGAACGATTTTCACAAACGGCGCATGTTAATCGAACTAAATTTAAAAACGTGGCAAGTGAGTCGAGATTCAGCAATGTGGAATTTCCTGTCGGCCGAAAGGTACCCGAATGTTGTAGGCTTTCGGCCTCATCTAAGGTCAAAAAAAGGTAAATTCAGTTCAGAAGTCAGTGCTAAAGAAGCAATCACCAGGTAGTATTGAAAGCAAAATTTTCATACGCGCCTCCCAAACGCGAGAATTAAGTGAATAAAAAAAATGAAAGAGGTTTTTGGCAGGTGTTCAGTTTCCCACTCGGAGTTGATGACAGCTGACGGGAGACATTTGGGAGACGTGGTCAGAGACGTTCGGTCTGTATTTCAGATGAAATAAAAAGGTTGGGGACAACAAAAAAAAACCAAAACGGTCCCGTGAGATGAATCGCAAAGAGTCTCGGTGTACTGTTATATTGGCATTGTCTCAGGAGGGGGAGAAATTTCGTTAACCGAACGCGTGGTCGGCCTTGGCTAAGCGGGCAAGGCCACACGCCTCTCTGGAAGAGCTGCCCTCCCACCCGACATAGCATTGTCCTTTGTCATTCCCGGCCGATACAATTTCAGATCGATTTCATTTTTATAAATACTCCGCCGATTACATTCACAAATTTCCGAGCGTTCTGGACGATCTTAAACCATCATCCTGACATGAAATCATACGTTTGCACCCCTAGGAGTAGCAAGTTTTCGACATGGATAACAAGAATTACACTTTTAAACCATTGTAGTATGTTAGTTATATCTTTAGAACTCATGGAGGTAAAGCTTTAGATAAATGCTATAAAACAGATTTTAAACCTCTATTATCTTAAAATTATTCCAAGCACCATTTTGCGATTTGGTTGTCCAGATAAACCACGATATTTCCAAAAGTATGCACCGGTTCGCAACAAAGCAATTTTCGAAATGTTCAGTTCAGATCACTGAGAAATTTTCATGGCATATTTATATGCCTTAAAATTTATAAGCTTTAAAATACCTCATCAGTGAAACACAAACCTCCCTGTCTCTGAATTTATGCGCGTAAACAAATTCTTTAAAGAATTCCTGCCGAAGGATTGCCAAATTCAGTTTATTAATTGGATTCCAGGAACGATATAACAAGATCGTTTTTCAACGCATTCGACCTTCACGAAGACTTGGCATACTGATGATACTGACTGGTTCCCCAAAAAGAACTATAAAATATCCGCTTCACAAACACAAATAAGCGATATAGTAAACAAATTAATTATTTAAACAACAAGGTTAAAATAGTGAGGAAAATATGGAGTTGCATTATTTTTTGGTGCGTTCCGAGGGGTCTAATAACTGTCACTGCGTTATTAATCGATTCGGAAAAACAAAGAAAACGCTTGAGGAAATCGTTATTAATTTTGTACACGTGAAGCAGGTACACGCTGCCCGCTTGTTACATGACAGCGAGCGGTCGTCGTGCGCTTTTGAAAGTGACATGTATTCTTGATGAGCCTACCCTCGCTTATGAAGTCTTTGTGCGTATTGTCTCGAAAGCCTTTGATGAATTCTACACCTTAAAACATTCACAAGTGCCAGGGACAATATGCATTGAGTTCCGATGCCGTGATTTATAACGACGCCTGCAATTATTACCGTCGTGGAACTTCTTTTAAACAATTATTAAGCAAGGACGGATACAGAGCTTCGCCAATTAGAAGAAAACAAGTCGGAACTATCTCTGTTTGTCGCTACTTCGGAAAATTCCAAGAAGTATTCCCTCCTTGAATATTAAATCAGTCCGATGTTCTTGACATATTCTGCCATACGACTTGAAACTCTACATGACAGACAGCTAGACTGTGAGACAGCTCAGGGATCTGAGTCAGGATCCTTAAGTCTAATAGGCCGCTAATAGGCCCTGTTATTGGAAGACGTCGTCTGCAGTTTCAAGAGAGCTGAGACAAAATCCTGTTTACTACGATGAAAGCCTAACGTTAAACGGCTGAAATGTAACCATTGTTGTCCCAAATTCATTCGATAAATATCAGACAAATTCGAATCGGATTCACCTCCGCATACCAAACGCGTGTCTGAGCCGCTGGTTGAACAACAGGATAATTGCATGTATAACCCGCCGCGTTAATGATTCTGTGAGCATTCACTCAAGCATGTAGGGAATCCGCATTGATCTTGAAACATCCCTGCAAACATTTCTCCCACAAGGATACTTGTAAATGATTGCAACTGTTTTCTATGTTATATTATGAATATTCGGAAGTTATGTACAGAAAGTAATTACGAAACTATAACAGTTTCTAAGCTTTTTAAATTGAATAAAAAATTCAAAATTTAATATCACTAATTGTGAACCTGGTCTCGTAATTTGAAAGTCGCACGGTTTAAAAATTAACCACCTCTATGAATATGAATATAGTATATAATACTATATAATTGAAAGGAGTGGTTATTAATCTACTTGATGATGACACTTTCGTTCAGTTGTAAATAAAAAGAACCAAAATGTCCAGTCGGCAAACTGGTTTTCAAGTTGAATTTTCACAAAGTGCTATTTTCCGTTGAACCGACGGCCAATGTATACGCCCACTCTCAACCAGTTTTTCAGCCGAATCCTGCATTTCGTTTTTTATTCAGGATAAGACGCAGGATGCGTCAGTGGCGCTGGAGGGGAAAACGGCGGACTGAACCCGCCTTATAACTTATATATGTTAGGGACAAGGTATACAAAGGTCTGGGAGAAAGGTTTAATCACTGAAAGATTTAAGACTGAAATCTGCTTTGAAATATGATAATTGACTATTCGAAACAATGTGTAGTCTAAAACTGTATTTGCGCATCATAGAGGATTTGTTATAATTCCTAGAACTTTGTTCTGAATAACTTGTATTCCATTAATTCTAGTTTTTGATACTGAAATGACATATGTATGTTATGAAAGGGCAAAATGGGAGATTTTGTACAAAGAATAAAAAGAATTCTGGCCGGTGTTACCACTGAGAGATTCTTACTTCAACAGATACAAATTAATTAGTAAACTGTGAGTGGTGTCGCTTATGACACACCAATACATATTGTATTTTACAGCGGTAAGGCTTGCCAGAAAGAGTAGAAATAAAAATAAAATAATTGTAGGCTTTCTATTCTATCGTCACCCATGCTGTAAATCGGTTCCAACTCGGAAAAACCGGTTTCGGTTCGAATTTTCAAAAATCTCGTTCGTTCAACCGTCACCACGAGCCCGTTCGCCCCGCGCTTATTCCAAACCGTAAAATATTTAAAGATGTCAACGAATTGATCACTGAAATTTTTTGAAACTTTTTCCTGATTTGCCCCATACTCCGCCAGCAGTGGTCCCAAGATGAGATGCACTTACCATTTTAAGGAAAGTTGAAAATTCGAATCCCAACGTCTAAAAAGCTGCGGCTTTGTGTTGATAATTTGTATGAGTATCAGCTTTTCAAAATAGAAATACATAGCATCATGATTGAAAACATATATATATATATATATATATATAAACGCTAAAAATAGTATGGTGTTGGATCAGCAGGTGGGTACCAAAGTAGAAATAGCTAATAGAAAGCTGATCATAGTTCGGTCAATAATGGATATTATCAGGGTATTTCTAATTATTTCAAGCAGAGACAGAAACATTCTGGAACCCGTTTACCAATAGCACAGAGCGAGGCCAAATCGACAAATCTCGGTCTCTAAAATTTTATCTAATGACATGTTATTAGGGTCACACTCCACAGCGGATTATTATCCGGTCTATAGTACAAATGAGCCATTTGTCAATGGGTCCCCGTCAGTGGGCTCATTCATTCACAGCCCATTCATTCGTTCATCCATTCATTAGTCGCCTTTCAGTGTCTATAATCCGTTGTTAACAACTGTTGGCATATTAATTTGTTCTAACATCTTCTCATTATCAGCCTACTTGATACGTATTGAAAAAATGTACGCCCCTTATAACCGTCGAAAACCGACGAAATCCCTTATGCAAGAGATCGTATTTACAGAATGATTCACTTCTATAGAGTACTGCTTATAACTGACTTTTTTTCAACTTATTTGGTAATATAAACGCCATTAAAATTTTCCCGCGGGGTTTACCTTGACATTACTTGTAAAGTCAATGAATTGCAACATAACTATGTTACCCAGTTGTGTAACGTACGCCGAGACGCTATGAACAATGAAACACCTGTTCAGTTAGGAATTCTAGATGACGGCTCAACATGTTGTTGCCTAAGAAAACAAAAGTTCCGCCCGGAACATTTTTTATACAGTATGGGAAAATTGATTTGCCCTACTAAAGCCAATTTCAATGGTATAAACAAATTACATGTTTCGCACTGATTTTTATGAGCATAGGACTGCCGTTACAACTCACACTGAACTGACAACTGCAGACAGAATTGACATATGTATTACATTTTTTGCCGGGCAAGAAAAATGTCTTTCTTAAAAGCATTTATAGTTCAACGAATTGCATTAATATTCTGAAAACCGATCATACTTCCCAAAGAGCAAACTGGGTCACGGCCAATAGTCTCCCTTATGTTTTTTCCGCTGTTCATTTCTCTAAAATAAACTTAACCTGCAAGAGCCACTTTTACCAGGTGTCGCAAGTTGTGTCAATAACGGTATTTCGCAAGTTTTCCAACGTCGTTTTAAACTAAGGTCAATTCCAGCCTCTCAAGTCAGAGGTCGAAGCGAGCAATTAAAAATTACTGACGAAAATTCTCTTTTAAAAAAATCCCAATTCGAAATAAGTGACTAAGCCTATAAACCTACATAATGCCAAGGCCAACTACGGGTGATCTCATCTCCAACTAAAAATTAATCGATCAGAGACGCCCAGAAGTTTGCTATACAGGATATTTTCAATAACTTGAAGATTATATATATATATATATATATATATATATATATATATATATATATATATATACACTTCATATGATTTTTAATAATAGAAAGAATATAGTTAACAATATTTATAATTACTAATTCTAAAATAACTCCAGTTCGACTTGAGAGCTGATTCTTCATGCCACATACCACGTCTAATCTGATAATTCATATGTTGTCTTACTATTTCTTGATCTTTGTCCCAAATAATAATGAATAAAATAAGAGTAATATAATTACAAAGTTACACAAGGAAAAAGTAAAATAAAAAACCTTAAGCATGGAGAGCTGAATAGTACAAGAGGATTTTTGGATATTATTAGGGTTAGAAATGCCGATTTTCAATGGTCACGTCGCCTGTACCTGAACCTTGAGAACAGAAACCTGAGAGAGTACAGTTGGATAAGTAGACAATGCTCGTATTTCAACTCGCTCAAATGATATTTTAATAATTCATGTTTATCATTTATATCGAACAGAAAAGTTTTTGAGAGCTGGTTCGTGATAAGTTAGTTCTCTCGTCGAAACGCCAGTCCCCAGAATCACTGAATGAAATTTGACGAATTAAATTCACATAAAAGTATATTTGAAATTATAAATTATTTTAAAAGTGCAACAAATCCTTGTGATTTGCCGTGCTGTCTTCATGCGAATATTGATTTGCTGAACGTTGTCCGGTGAAAGTAGGCTTTCCCCTACTGGGGAAGTTTTACATCCACATACCTGCCACTTGTCAGAAAACAGGGCCAAATGCATTTGGGGTTTATAACTACCCAGATTTAAATTCTGGTATATAAGTCCAAATCTTTGTTATAAAATTCCTGTTGTATAAATATAAAACTCGAGGGCTGTATAAAATCCCATATCAGTATTTAAATAATGACTTCGGTTGCTCCATATATCAGTGCTTACAATTGAAATAAAGGTAACACCCAATACAAATCGATGAAGATTTAGGAACCTATGCGATCCCTAGGGTCGTCTGCTGGAGCCCTCGTCTCCTTACCATAATCTTTTGGCATCTCACCAACTTAATTTGAAATTCCACTTTCAGGATCAACGTTCTGCTCTCTCTCTCTCTCCCTCTGTCTCTTTCCACCCGGCTCAACTCCGTTCTGCCAGCCCCAAGGAAACTGTTTTTCTCCCTTTTCTTTCATCAAGTACAAGAGGAATTGCTGCCAACTTATTCCAGCCCCGGCTTACAGAAAGGCGACGGAAACTCTCCCGAACACTCGTGTAGCCCAACTGGTATACAGTAAATGCGATTCTTGACCGGAGACATTCTCCGGTCGCACAGTTAACTCAGTGTGTTAAATGCACACACTACCGCATAAGTACCAGCAATTAAACTCGGTCATATACAAAGTTTCACAGTTGCACGGTCTCTACAGAAATTCAATTTTTTGATTGGGATATTTAAGCGTAGGAAGGCCCCGAAATTTTTTGGAACACGCTAACCCTTTAGAACCCCCTCTGGCGATTACCGTAATTTCCCACCAATAACTATGTCATTATTTTTTTAATGTAGGCGACTATATGCGACTATACTCCTGCAGGCGTTGCTGTGATTTTAAACAATGATTACTAGTTATAGTCATCGGACCAAACCAGAACATTGTGCGGATCGTAAAAATATCAAAGGTATATAATAGAAAAAAACGGTACGAGTGGATTATTGTTTAAGGAGTTACAATTTGCATACGTATTAAACTGAAATTAGTCTAGTCAATACTGATTATCGAACGATTCAGATTCCTCACTAAGGATCAATGGTCCCTTTCTACCCGCTCTCCATACTTGCTTTGCCATTTTTTTTTCATGAAACGCAACGAATTCCTGCAAACTGGTTATCCCGGCGGGTCTGTCCGGTGCGTGTGTGTCCCTGTGTTCAGTGAACCGGCCTCATCGGTCTCCACCAGGTGGGCCCGGTTTTTTTTCGCACGGGTAGAAACTCGACCCGCACACTGGCGGAGATTCAATTCGACCGCTCCACCCTCGCGAAAAAAACCATTATCATTCTACTACCTTATTATGAGATTATCGGTCACACGGTGCCCGGATAAATTGCCCATATTTAAAATAGCGGATGCCCAAATCGGCTTTATAACTATTAAACTTCATTTGCCCTGTGCAGCACGCAACCTCTCCAAGATAGCGGTCTATTAGGAAGTAAAGCGTTTGTTCGCTCAGTTGTAATTATTAATGATCTCATCTAAAAGCAAGTGATTGTCCGATGCGAAGAATGAAGGGCGATTTTGCCGTAGAGGTTAAACCGGTGACGTGGACCAGATTTATAGTTCGGCCGACGGCTTACCATGGGAATTGGTTGGCGGTTGCTTACTGCGAATATTTAAATGTAAAAAAAGGCTTCAAATGTTCTACAGCTATTGCCGCGTTGTGATCCCTGTCTTTGCAGTTCGAAAATCTATTATTAAAAATACACTGACAACGGTGGATATACACTCGGCGAAGATTTAGTGCGGAGCTCTACAAAATATGACGCAACATTTTTAGTACCTACCTTTTCTTAAAATAAAACAACAACAATTATGCCACCTAATAACTCGGGTGACACGAGTTGAATAGAATTTGGCACAAAAGTGGGATGTGTGGGCTCAAGGTGGTGCCGATCCACCAAGATACACTTCAGGTTTAATGTCGCAGTGGGTAAAATAAAAATTTGAAAATAGGAAGACCACCCTCTTACTTCACATTTGACCTTTAATAATAACATAACAAATTAATTAGAACGTCGCAAAACACTTTAAATATTCCTCACTGTCCGCCCAATTTGCCTCTCCAAATCCTGGTTTTTCGCTTGTATGTTGAAAAAACAAAAATTCTCGTTTCACCAGAAAACCTGGCATATGATAGCGAACGTTGAACTGAAGAGAATTTTTGAAAAATCATTTCGAAACCTTTTTTTAATGTATCCGCTTCACTTGCGCGAATCGAATTCATCGCGCGACTAATACTCAAGCTACCAATCTGCGAGAGAAATTCTATGGTAATTACATTATATATGTAATCTCAAACTTAACTAGCAGCTGAAATATTTTGTGTTCATTTCGCAGCTAACTAGAGTAGAAATTTCTTATTGTGCAGGCTGTAACGGTGGGCAGTTGTACGCTTATCTTATTGTAGCGGCGGTACCGTGATTGTTGTTATAAAAGGAGAACACTTTTATTTCCCCTTTCCAAACTCGCCCGTAAGTTTTTCTGCCATTCACTGCAAGTAGCCGAGCAAAAGTAGGTTAAGGAATGGTGAAGAAATGTACAGGAGGAAGAAGTAAGAATTTACCCTTCTAGTCCTAGCGAGAAACCGAGTACAGCATGACTTAATAGATCTACGTAGTCTTAATATTTTTTTTTCATTCGGCCATCTATTTCAACGGGTTGCATTCGTTTACTACACGATGTCCGAATATTCGAAAATAAAATTTACGCTTTATGAGCCCTCGTTGTCACCAAGCAGTATTGAGAGCAATACTTTCAACCAAACAACAGAATGGATTAGAAAACCTATAGGATCCTCGTAAATTTACCGTTAATGTCTGTATATCTCATTATAATTCTGTTAGATATTGCATATTTCCTATTGTCACAACAATCTATATATCTAAATGTTTAGACAAATATAAATATTATTTTTATCGCTGAATTTTGTTCAAAATATCTCTTCGGTTAGTGGTTTTTTCGGATCAATATTTGGTGAACAGCCTCTGTGTGTTCTACTGTTTCATGGAAGTAGGCAACATTGCTCGCGCTGTAGCTACGAATATTGACACAGTAAGGTTTGGTCATATAAAGAGATTTCCGGACTCCAAAAGACCAGATCGGTCGAATAGACGGGTTTAAGTCCGAACAAAAAAATTCTCTCTTCTCTACAGAAAAGTGTGGTGCCATCCTGTCCCAAGGATAAATCGAGTGAAAGTGAAATATCTATGAAAATAATCCTGAATTATCGTCGTTTCCCGACGTTCTGTGCGATGTAAGGCTCTTAGATAGGGAACTAATCTTCCGTGAATTCCCTTGTTTTTATAAATAGCAACATTATTGCCTGCAATCAATGGACCTTGCTTTAGTACAAACGTACTTTAATTTCAACATATTTCATACTAGGGTTTACACAATTTACTCATAAGTAAAATTCAGAGAGAAAAATGTGTGATGAATTTAAAATTACTGTCTTATTTGATTTGTTTCGAATTAATACTATAGTATATTTGTTTAGTAGCTACAAATGAACAATTTCTAAATTTTTGTTATAGTGATATGATCTTGAGAACCTGTATCTGACAAACTTAGAGCATCGACATTTTACATATTCCCTATAGTTTTCGCATAATAAAACACGAAAATTCCTGGACAACTTTCGTGTTTATGCAAATAAGTTTTAAGGAAATACATTTTCCTCGGTCACGTGGGGAATATGAAGAGAACACGTGCCACTTTCGGGAAGATATCAGACGTGGCCTTGAATATACAAACCGGAACTCCGAAAGAAGCCTCATTTCACCGAGACAGGAAACAAGGACAGTTAATTTAAAACTTATTCGACGCCTTCGGCTTCTTGGAATTGTGTCCTGGGCACATGTGCACACACACACACACACACACACACTGACGCTCACATATCAACTCGCCGTATTGAGACATGAACCAAAAAGTGGCCTCCTACAGCCTGTAGAATGAAAATAGTTTATGAAAATAAAAAGTTGATTTAAATAATTGAAAAAATATTATTTTCGATAATTGAAATATGATATTTACGTCGTACCATGGTTCTTTCAGTCTTGTCTCAGCCCGCTTATTTCGTTATAAACTAGACCGGTTTCTCCTTCTCTCCCCCCTCAATAACACAGTCAGTCACTTGGGCTTGTCGACTGTACAAACTTCTCTAATCATCTCTCTTGGCTTCAAATTAAAAGTATTAGCGAACTACGCATTAGTAAGCGCACTGAACCCGATTGAATACCTTGTGACTTGGCCAGTTTGCCAAATACAACTCATTGACACTGAACTCCGGATACGATTTGGCCTAGAGCTTGATAAGTGAATCAAATAGTTAAGTGAGAGGGCTGGCAGTGAATGTTAAACAACGGCTTCTGCCAACAGTGATGTGTGCAATGACCTAGTGTATAATACCTCTCATTCTCTCTCTTCAATGGAGTAAGGTCGTTCACATATGTAATCATTAATTCAGAACATTTTCATGAATCCATTTTTGAAACGGACACCATTGTTTTATTCTTTAATCGCAAAAGGCTTGACAAACTTATTTTGTCTCGTAATTTTGTTGTGACTTAATTTAATAAAATATAATTATAATTTATATATAATTATAATAAATATAATTATAATTTAGAGAAAACAGATTTTTATAAGGATGATATCGTGCAATTTAAGTTGCGATCTTGTAACCTTAATGAGCTGTCGTCCGATTTTTAAGTAAAAATGGGATTCGTAATGATATTACAAAATATCCCGCCCCTTGCAAACCCCTAATTAATAATTTATCATTCAAGTCTTAATCGCAACCCAGTTAATTCTCACAGAGATCCTTCCTTTAAAGGAAGCATTCATTTGGTAAGGCTCATTTCCACGTCGCCGCTGCATTGGGGACGCCCAGGTATTAAATTCGAAAACAAAAAAAACCCGGAACATTTCAACGATCCAAAAATCGTTTTCGACCGTCGGTTTCGAACCAAGGACTTGTCACCGTGCCAAATTAAGACTCCAAACTCCCGACAATCTGGTTATATTAGACTGAAACGCATTTTCTTGAAAATATCCCGCCGAATAAAATTCTTTGGTATGAGCTTTTAGAAAGATACAGCTCGACGACAACGCGCAACGTTCTTCAACAAAGAGCCAATGTCATTCGCCCGAGAAATTTTCTGTTCCTAATTAAATGTTTAGGCTAGTACTGATTCAGAAATATATATATATATATATATATATATATATATATATACATTACCTTTCTTAGTACCCGATATTTATTTGTATGAAGCATACATTATTTTATGATATTCTACGAAAAAACCATAAACTGTTTTGTAACTCAGAATGGCTTAAACATCCCTCAGATGAATGAATAACGGACGCTGAATGTTTTACTACTGTCCGTTACTATTAATCGCCCAAATTTGCGCACGATGGCGGTACCTACAAAAGCCGGCCGAACAAGAATAACGGGAGGCTTTATTCACGTTCGAAAAACAGACCGTAATTGGTAAGTATCAACAGTTGTGTCTGTCGGCCCAGGCTTACTCTATGTGTAACGGCATCGTGACTAGGACCTTGTCTGTACGCGATTGTATTTCGAGACCCGTGATTCATGCCAGGGCGACAAACCAAGGGCAGACAGGAATCTGTCGACTCAGCCGGAAAATTATTACAGTTTCAGTTTACTTGAAGTCAAAGGGTCCATACTATATAAAAAATGGCGAAGCAGTCGGCGCCCATATTGGAAAGTTGAGAAGAAATTTGTAAAAAAAATCATACATAAGAAATATAGGGTGCATAAGAAATATACAAAAGAAAGGTAGGGTGCTTGTGGAGCATCCAAAGTGAATCACACTGCTTCTGAAGATGGCGAGCAGACGAAACCGGCCTATGAAAAGATCAAACCAGCGAGAGGAGACAGAACACGAAATCTACGGAATACAAAATACATAAGTACTGGAATGAGCTCAGAATATATCGAGCGACATAAAGGCATAAGGATGATGGACAGTGTCTGAAGTTCGTTGCGGTTAAAAAAAAGTAGAACGAACCATATCTTTAGGAATACTTCGTTGAGACCTTTCACGAAATGTCTATACCCGAACAGCGCCATCTAGTTCGGCATGATGAAACGTTTAAAACGAACCCGAGTTCTCACTTTGAGTCATGATTTATTTTAACGGACACAAAGATTTTACATTTACAAATAATAATTTGGCGTCTTCAGACAAAGAAAAGTATTTATTTGTAGAAATAACGGTGACAGACAAATGCTTTATGCATTTGTTTGACCAAGTCCAATAATTTCATCCGTATAGTCCTCCGCAACGACACAATATATATACTCTCTCATTTGTGACTGGGAATAATTCACAGTTTTTCCTCGCAGTTTAAAGTAGAAATTTACAGCTATCTGGAGAAATAAGTGAGTTTTGAGAGGAGTTTTCAGGGGAGAAAACTCTGTTCCTTTTCCGGTCGAGACACCGCAGTATAATAATTAACGACATTCCATTTTTAGTTCCAAAATGGAACCAAAAGTCAACCAGTCGATTCATTAGTGACGAAGGTTAGCGAAATTTCAACGGGCCCCGAATTCCTTCAACAGTGGACTTTAAAATATTGGTAAACAATTCGCTCTTTGTTACAAACAACATTTGATTGTTATTCTCAGGGGGTGGTATAAATAGAACTGTTCTGGTGGTGTATATAGTACGTCGTTTTACTTTTTCAATCTCCTAACTGTACCCCGAGAACAGATAGTATCTGTATTTCGTTAAGATTAGAAAGTGTTAAGTCACTTGAACTCTACAAACGAGAGGTGACAGGTGACATACCACTATCGCTGAATAGTGGCCGGCTGAAGGTTGCCAAGCGACGTAGGACGCTGCCGCTTGCCGCCGTTCCCTCACTGTCCTCCGTACATAATAAATTATAACTTTCTTTCATAAACGTTTTAATAAATTATAATAATACGATTCCAATAATGCGGCCTCCTCCGTTTAGGAATTCATATCTGTTCAAATATTTGTAACATGCATTTGCGAGTTAGTGGATATGACCATTCACTTGGACTGAAAATTATGCAACGGAATCGCAATACTTACTAACGAATTACTTATAATCATTTACTTATTTATTAAATACTGCCTCGAGAGTTTCTGAACTAAAAAAGCTGCCAAAAATTAAAAGCTGTCAAATTGGTAGAGTTTTCATGAAATGAACATATTAATTCTGGGCTAGCTATAAAAATAAGTCAGTTTTTATTTTCAATTACGCTATCGATATTTTCAAGAAAAATGTCAATAATGCCCCCTCATGTGCATAACAAAGAAAAAACACTACCCAACCGGTAAAATGCCGCAAAATGCAAATATATATATATATATATATATATATATATATATATATATTATTATGGGACGTTGACGTTGTAGATCGTCGGCTACTATTTAGATTTTCAGATTATGGCGAAGACATTGGCTTGTATATATGCTACATTCGCAGGAAGGGTTTTTTTCCCAGTGATCCACTGTTTCCGGACGTGCCAGGCTTGAGAGCGAACATTTCGCACGTGTCGAGAGAATCGACAGAAAGAAAAACTGTATACGTGCCACACAATTTGAGCTCAATGACGTATAACTGTCCGAGTGTGTCGTCGGTAAACAAAGAATTTCAAGAACGGCGAGTTACAGAGCGGTAGTGTTAATACTGTCCTTTTGGCAAGGTCCCCTTTTAATTCTGGGTCCTGTCCGATACCCGAAAATCTTGAATTGATGGTTTATTTAAAACAGTAACTTACAATAACAATTACGAAGTTTACAGATATGGGGTAAAATTATTAAAGAAACTAATCTACTCAGGGCCGTTGGCGGAGCATCGCCCTTTCGATAAGATCATTGATGTTGTTTTTCCCTGAAATTCCTGCCATCTCTCCTTTAACGGCTAGAAATTTCGGGATTTCGTTCCCGAAATGTACAATCTATTTCTTTTCCCAGTAATGGCCATATTTGTTTACCGGCGAAGATACAATTTGTATGGTCTCTAGAATAAGACCACTTTCAGAATAAGGAGTTGGTTTCACTTTCTATTTTTTTTTAGATCCTGGCGTTTGATATTAGTATTAAAAACTTCTAGAATCCGTGATATTATCGCTGCGCGATTTTCTTTCGCTTCGAACTTATTTCATCAAAGCATAGACCCTGCAAACTGTGGCTTCGCCGGTAAATAAATATGACAATTACTAGAATAATATTTGTACATTTTAGGAACGTAATTACGATATTTCCAGTTGTAAAACAAGAGATGGCAGGATGTCTTTTTTTAAGGCTTCGATATTTTTCACATAAATTAAACCTCTTCATCTCTTTCGATAAGCCCTAATTCATTTAAATTATTGAAATACATTTAAATACAAATGCACTGACTCTGGCCTGTACTTGACCCTTCTATGTCCCAAGGGCGTCAGCAGTGTCGGCCCGGGTTGACCAAATGTCTCGAGACGGCCTTGCACTAGCTCTTGCTTAGGAAATTCTGCAGCCACCGTTATTTTTTGTAAACGCGGAATGAAATTTAACGCCTCGGTCGCGAGCTTCATATACGCGCACGTATATACGGCGGAATTCCACAGCAGAACGCCCGTAGTCTCTCCGTACATTAGATTAAAAAGTTGAAAAAAAATTGTGGTTAGAAAAAAGTAGGTTTCTACAATATAACGGAAGTATTTAATAAAATTAACGTCTGTGAAATAGAAAAAGGTTTCTGCTAAACAAAACGCCTGGAACAATTATTTCATGACTGTCCGTTTTTAGCATGTATCCGAGTTGGAATGAAAACGGGCTGGCCTACAGAACTGCTTTCTCCCACTGAGCTATGTCGGGGAGCTACTACCTGCTTCATCAACCCGGACTAAGAAGTATAGCGGTTACTGAAACGGCTCATGCCGTTTCATGGACAGAGTCCATGTCGACACCAGCCATCCTAATTTAAGAGCGAAGTAGGAGTTCAAATCTCCTCTGTAATAGCGCGAAAGCCAAACCAAATGAGCAGCGCGTCTTTCCTTCAGCTTCAATATACTCATCAGAGCCTTCCTGTATATGGCCAACACGATATAAAGCTTCAGTAATGGCGTCCACGATTAATAGGAATAAATCAATTCAGATGTAAAGGTAAAAGAACCGGTCGCCAGTCAGTATTAAGAGCGAATCCCCCCTCGAACTCTTAGGCGGAGAGATTCTTGAATAATAATAATAATAATAGGCCATAGCAGGACGAAGCGGCGCCCTCCAAGGTATTGGCCTGAGAGAGACGGCTGCGGTCACCATTTAGAAGACAAGTTGGTCTTCTAAATTGAAGGTGAAAGCTCGCCAGACAGGAATAAACCAGATCCAAACACTTGCCGAGCCCAGATGAGCCCACCTTGCATTAGCTCAATCGTTTCCAAACTTTATGCATAGTCCTCCATCTTTTCAAAAAAAACTCTCTCCCCCTCAATTTTATAACAGTACAAAACAATAGAATGAGTAAATAAATATGATTCCTTTATAAGATATTTATTATAGCAAATATCTTTCTTATATATTAAATATAACCGAAAATATATGTTTGATAAATTATAATAATGATTATAAACATACGAAAAATTTCGCTTATAAAATATAAGAAAAAATAATATATTACTTAATAAATAATATATTACGTTATATTTAATACAACAAAATAATATTTTTAGTACGATGAATTGTCTTATTTCTCTGCACAATTTTTTTCAAAATGGGAAGCCATTTCCAATTCCTTTTAAAATATTAGTCAATTTTTATTTGCCTTTAAAAAAGCTACAGTAGAAAATTCCGTTTCGCACGAGTAGGATGTTGAGGAAGGTAATAACATTTCCAAGTTTTTTGGCTAAACTACGGAATTTCTTTTTTACACGAAGCCAAAATGCAATAATATATTTTGTTTAAGCGTCTGTTTATATTGCCTATCACGAGATGAGTCTATTAAAATTTCATGTTCAACGGTTGGAGAATCAATGGTATCAGATTTGCCAAAGGCAGAGGGGTTTCTTATAAATTCATGTTTGGAAGTATCTGGATCTTAAAAATAAATTGAGAACTGCGCCTGTAGAACGGTCAAGTGATTATTAATAAAAACTTTACTTTCTTCAATTTCATCTTTGAAGTTAGAAAACATTAAAATTATTTTTGAATACCTGTTATGTGGTCGGTGAAGGTTTGAAATACCGTGCGTTTCTCAATCTTCTGGCTCCTCTCGCTGGCTCGACGGTATCGAAATTATTATTTTTCAACTTACGTATCAGGACAAATATCTAATGCTATATTGGAAACACTGGTCTCTGTATGCTACAATTCAGTGAGGATATAAATATTTCTAATTTGATAAGAGAAATTGTTTATTCTGTTTGTGCTGAACGATTTTTCGTTTAAACCACTCACGCTGATTAAAAATAAATACAACCTTATTCTCTTAATTCTTACATAGATTTATATTTTCTCGCTTATTAATCACGCCAGTTCCTACATTTATCCATTCCTGGGTATATTGAGCATCGTCGCAGTTTCCGTTTCTTAGCATACACTTACTTATTTCGTCTTCTAGAAAACATCCCAATGTAGGCCCCTCAAAAAACGCATAATTAGAAAGGAAAGGGCGAAAGAAGGAGAGAGACGCGTCTGACTGACGTATGTGTGCGAGGCCGTGTCTTCTCCAGAAAGGAGAAAGTAGAAGATACCGGAGGACCAGTATCAGCATCTCTCTTCCTCGTTTTCTCTCTCTCTCTCTCTCTCTCTCTCTCTCTCTCTCTCTCTCTCTCTCTCTCTCTCTCTCTCTCTCTCTCTCTCTCTCTCTCTCTCTCGCACCGACTTATACATCTAAACATCCCCCACAAGTAGATAGCATTAATAGAACACACCCCAGGGTCACCGTCCCTGAAAAGGGTCTTGCCCTGAAGCTCCTTTAGAAGGTCCTTTTGTCTTCTTTAAAAACTTTGGCCGTCTTTGAACGGCCATAGGCAAAAGCCTAGGAGACACCAAACATAATGAAAAAATCACACTTTTTCTCTCATACAATCACTTATAAACTGGTAGAATGTATTTAGTGTAAATTGTTTATAATAAAATGTTTACTTCGACCAATTGAGACCAGCAAGAAGTGTTTCGACCGATTTCTGTACCCGCGGCAGAATCTCAAATCTGATTTAAGCATATGCACCGATTCTGTTTTACATATTCCGAACAGATAAACTGCCCGGCAAATTACCCGCAGTTGTAGAAGCTGCCAGCCACTATGATTGATCCTTTAGTCTAATTTAATGTCGCTAATCGATCACTTTTACAGTTACGGGGTGAATTAATATCCCAGGAAGTACACAATTACAATATTTGATCTCATCGCCGGAGCCGAAACTGGTCTAGCGTAGAACCAAATCAGCAATACTCGAAACCCTCCCGGGCCCCCAAATGTGTATCGTAAATTGGATTGTTGTGACAGTAAATACCAACATCAGTTGTCGTTTATACGTTTATAGGATTGCATTTTCGTCCTGTATTATAGGACTAGATAAAAGAAGTTTAGGATGAAACAAAATCACGAAGGTGACTCTTCAGAATCGTTTTTCGGATCATTTTTTCTGAAATAAAATCAATCGTTAATTGCAAGAGTCTATTTTTTACCTGGCTGTTGTGGATTGTGCTTGAAGGGCCTGGGTCTGACTTGGGGTAGTACACTGTGTACGGCCATCATGAGAATCAACAACACCACAACGTATTTACCGTTATCGAGCCTAATACACCTGGTTAGAATCGATTGACTACTGGGAGTGGATGAAGAGTGGCGGTGACCGGTGGCCGTCATCGTGTTGACCGTCTAACTACTGAAGCCGGACTGAGCCGCCACTCCCGCCTCTCAGACCAGTTTCTCAACTCCACCTCCCCTGGCCTCTCCTACCACAATTCTCGTCTTGGTCATTCAGCGTACACACGCAGACACGGCTTTGTCACTCTCACCCACCCCCTCCCGTAACCACACACACACACACACACACAAAAGTCATGAACACTTTCTAACTCGTTTCTCCCACCGCCTCCTCCCTGTAATACCGCCACCCCCCCCATGATCACTATTTCTCCCTCCCTCTCATATCCCTCTCCAAGCGCGGATTCTCCTAAATGGGGTATTTAGGTATATACAGTTAACTAAATAAAGGTATGTAAGTTTAACATACCTGTTTTGTGGTCTGCGAGGGGTTGGAATACCGTAGAGTTCGTCTATTTCTGTCTCCTCTCGCTGGTTTGGTCTTTTGCAAGACCAAGGATGTTTCTTGGGCATCCGCACTGCACTGTCACTGTCACTTGTACTGTGGTGGATTTCTGTTTGTCGTGTGTCGCGTAACACAATAACAAGACACGCGACACACGTCAAACAGAAAACCATTACACTACAAGGGAAGTGACAGTGTAGTGAGGATGCCCGAAAAACATCCAAAGTGCCAAAAGTGACTAACACCGCTACTGAAGATGGCGAGCAGCCGAAACCGGTCTAGAGGAGGTAGAAACACACGAAATTTAAACGTATGTAACTTTTATATGGCCTTCGCCACGGCCGGAATCCCACCCGGATCTACAGTGTCAAACTGACGAGTGGAAAAGAAAGTATATTGCAATTATCTCGATCTTCTGTCACCCTCTCGTTCTTCTCTAGAACGGTTTCGACCGCTCGCCATCTTCAGTAGCTGAGTCTGTCGGTACGGCGGTGAGCCACTCTGGGACGTAGGGTGCTTGTGGGGACATCCTGTCTGAGAAAGGGGAGAAAACTACGTTATTCCAAATCCTCGCAGAAATTGAAAATTATCCCTTTGGTCTTACAAGTTGCGTAAAACATAAGTAGACCGTCGTAAACTGTCGAAAATCAGGCACAAATTGTGCCAAAAAAGTGTCTCTCTAATGGCTTCTTCTTATATACCCTATTACGTGGATGGCACTAGATTCTGTTTGACGAGCTTTTAATTATGGAAAACGAATAGGTTTAGCTTTGAAACGTTGTAAAATACGATATGGATAAAATTAATACCCGGGTATAGAATTTTCGCAGTGATTCGAAATTTTGCAATAAAAATTCGTTTCACTGTGTCAATACTAGTTATTTTCGCTCTCTTTAAACAGTAGTGTAATATTTTGTCTAAATGTTTAGAAGTTAATTTAACTTTTTGTTTAAAAGAGATTTTGGTTCAATCATATTATTGATTATTATTATTCAATTAAATCGGTTAATAACAGGTTTATCGGGATGACTCGTGTTATCCCTATCCGGGTATGTTTATCTTTCAATTAATTCGAGTTGAATCCAACATCAGAAAATCAACTTACGGCTTAAGCGAATATCGGTACAGCACATTCGCACTTTTAAAATGAAGTAAAAAAAAAACTTAAGGCCTGTTTAAAGTCTTTATTGTGAAGTTGACACGTCTTCCAGGAATTTTATTAAATGCAAAAATAATTAAATATAGTGTTTATTTATATGTTTTCCGACGATAAACACACAACACCAGAGTAGGGTTATGACCCCCGGCCGATTAAAACCAAAGGGCTTATTGGGAGAGGTTTTTCAGCCAACTCGACCACAACAGGAAGGCGACCGACCGCAGGCTGCTAAGATTATACGCAGCTTGAGCAGAATACCGGTCATTTTCCAGCCGGATGAATCCGAACGCGAAACCTCCTTCATTGCACATTTATTTATTATCGGACGGTTAACTATAATCAATTGCAGTTCGGTTTCGTCCGAATAAAATAGGAGTACAAACACGATGATCGAATTATTAATATTTTTGGAATACCTGTTATGTTGTCTCCTAGGGTTTGGAATACCTCTTATGTGGTTTTTTTTTAGTTGATTCCCTCCATCCCTCCGGAGACAGTGGGCCGCTGGGAAAAAACCTTCCTGCGAATTGTCTGAGCGCTTCAAATTGCTTCCGTAATTCTGTTATGCGGTCTGCGAGGGTTTGAAATACCGTAGTTTTCTCGATCTTCCATCCGCTCTCGATGGTTTCGCCCGTTGCTAGACCGGTTTCGGCCGCTCGCCATCTACAGTATCTGTGTCTGTCTGTATGGCTGTGAGTCACTCTCGTATGGGAAAACCGGTCTAGCGAAAGACCGAAGCAGCGAGAGGAACCAGAAGATTAATATTTTTAATGTCACAACACGAACGCCAAACCTAGAGGGTATAATCTTTGAAGGAGTCATATAACTAATAATACAATAATCCGAGTGCACTGAAAATCGTATGAACTGGTTGTTTGAAAGGCTCTATAACCGCATATGTCGCTATCAATTTTTGTCTACAAAAAATACTCTTCGGAAGCGATCAAATTATACAATTTTAAGCCAATGGGAGAGCCACCGGGATGACCGCATGTGCGAAAGTAAGGCCGTTTTGTAGTAGGATCAAGGCGATCCGGACTCTCCGGCTTAAGTACTTGTTTTTCATTTATTTTTATCCTCTCTCGTATTTAGATTTCGAAGCGGAAGAATAGCCGAAATGGTTACGTAACGGATGGAGTCGAAATCTCACGTGAAACACGTTAATGGAGACCGGTTTGTGTCTTGCGATGATGGCGGCTTTATAAATTATTTGACCGGGGTGACGTTTATGCCATTTTGGAGGGCAGTGGAAACAAAAAGATACCTGACCAACCTCGGGATGAACAGCAGTAACATAATTTTATGCTTTTTAAATTTCTTAAGAACATGCGTAACCGATTGATACGACAAATCAAAAGACTCTAAGACAAATACGAAAGAATCTAAAATGGAATAAAAATGTACAATACATTATGGTGAATACCTTATCAGGGACAAATATATATAAATACTTCACAGACTACATTACTCGAATGGTTCTAAATGCAATAATAATACATTTCCCTTGAGTTTCCTAATAATAAAACTTCAGGATAGAATCCTTATCCTTTATTAAAATATCCTTTATTTGTTATATTATATGTAACGATGAAATTCGTCGCTCCCCATAACGCCTGTCAATTATATGGACTAAATATTACAAAGAGATATTATCAGATATTATGAAGGCGGTGAAATTATATAAGGGAAAAATTAACAGCAGAAACCCACGAACGTTCTGCTTGAGTTGAGTTACATTTAAAAATAAGAAAGTAACATTGTTAAACGACTTATGGGGCGATAATATACCAATGAATGAAATATTTATGGAAAGTAATGGGTAAAACGAAGAGACAGAGATTTCATGAATTTGTGTGTACAAACACACACACGGCCTTTACAGCCGTAAAGAAAAATGGGAAGGAATGAAAGAGTTTGGGAATACTGTAGGAATATTAAAACAAATTTCATCTATCGGTCTTATGAAAAATGGAATAATTTCGTTCAATAAGGTCGCTTATGTTTATTGAAGGTAAACTCTGTAATTTATATTTTGCGCAGTCCATAATATAAATAGTTTCATATACATGAATATGGAAAAATTATTTATACAGTGAAATGAACACTCAGCAACGAACAGTAGTAGTCGGCGTTCAAGATTGCATCAATTAATAAAATAAAATGGCAATAATAAATATTATTGCTATTATTATTTTACAATATAAAATATTACCTTTACTTTTTTAATTGAGTTATTAATTCTCGTAGACCAAAGAAAATCAATTACTATAAATTTTTTTTAGGATATGCATCTGATGAATTAATGTTTAAACTAATTTATTTCCGCATGTTAAATTCTGTTTGCTAACCTGGCAATAATCAGAATTTCTTATAAAAGTATTTTCAATTATCTTTTTTAAGATTTTATCGCGACTTAAAAATATTAATTTTATAGAGTACCTGTTTTGTGATCTAAGAGGAGTTGGAATACCGTAAATTTTGTGTGTCTGTCTCTTCTCGCTGGTTTGTTGTTTTGCTAGACAGGTTTCGGCTGCTCGCCATCTTCAGTAGCGGTGTTAGTCACGTTAGATACCTCACAACCACCCAACCTTTCCGTTATTTCTTATTGTTTTTTTTGAAATTACGAACGATGTTTGTGAAACTAGCGCCCCCCTGAGTGTGGTGCGGAAATGTACTCAACTAAAGTTCGTTGGGTGCGCTTGCACCGATAAACTAGCGCCCTCTGAGGGTGGTGCGGAAATATACTCAACTAAAGTTCGTTGGGTGCACTTGCACCGATAAACTAGCGCACCCTGAGAGTGGTTCGAAAATGTACTTAACTAAAGTTTGTTGGGACCACTTGCACCGATAAACTAGCGCCCCCTGAGTTGTGACCAGTTGTGTGATCAAATATATAGTATATTTGACCGATAATCCAACAGTCTTAAGCCAATTAACAAAATCCCTTCCAACCCAAATAAGACAAACAGCCCCAACAAATACAATAACAAGATATATATATATATATATATATATATATATATATATATACCACCACAGTACAATTGACAGTAACAATGCAGTGAGGATGCCCAAAAAACATCCAAAATGCCAAAGTGACTAACACCGCTACTGAAGATGGCGAGCAGCCGAAACTGGTCTAGCAAAAAACTAAACCAGCCAGTGGAGACAGAAACACATGAAATATACAATACCCGTAAAAATCTTCAATCATGAGATGAGATAATGCTACTAGCATTTTTCATTAAATGAAGAATATTGCAACTAATTGTTGATAGCTCATGGATGACTCCATTCAAAAATGATTTCATTAATGACCAATAAAAAAAATGTAGCAGCAAATATTTTTAAATTCAAAATAAAATTCTTAAGTACATTAAATCTCTTATAACCCCCTAGCTGCCAATGTGTTCAGGATTATACCATTAAATTTCTCAAATAAAATAACTTCATAACATCTGGTTAATATTAGTTCAAAGGAATAAATAATTTTAATGTACACTAAGCCAAAGGTCAAAATCATTAATATGAGAAATAGCATTCATCAAATTATCAAAGAAATAAGAAAGTTACTGGTAGCTTAACAGAGTTTAAACAAGTGTATTAAAGATATAAAGGCAGGTTTCATACAATATAATAATGGGAAAAATGTAAATTAATATTATATAAGTGACCATGTAGAAAGTAAAATTATAAAGCTGCTAATAGTAAGGTGAAAATTTCTAAAAAATGGATAATATATGAGATTCTAAATAGAATCTGATTAAATTTGATAATGAATTGAATTGTTGATATCAAACAACAGCAATTTTCATGTATTGTAGTCACTTAGAGGTGATACAATGGGCAGCCCTCTGTAAATGATACTATTATGGCACACAAGAGACAACATAATACATAATACAAAAGTGAAAGTTGAATAACATAACCTCTTTGTGATTTCAAGCATTGGTTATTCTTATAAAGCTTTTTATTGAATAACTAGTGAAGTATACTACACTGTGTGTCAACCACTATACAATACATTGAGTATTGCAGGAAGTGCTTTAAGGTAATATTTTGTGAAATTCAAATCATAATTCAACAAAATTTAAAACAAAGTTGAGATATAGCCTGAGGTATTTACAAAATTCTTGAACTTGATTTTTGATACAGTTTGAATGACATTTCAATATCAACCTTTGAAAAATCAGAATTAATTGTTCAAACTATTTGATATAATTTTGCATAAATCTATTTTTCTTTTAAATAATGTTTCATAGAACTATACCCATCACTTATAAACTGCTAAATTTTGCTTGACTTTATAAATATGTTAAGCTTGTTTTATCTAAACCTGTCATTGTTATGAAAATTAAATTGATTTGGTTAGAAAATTAAAGGGAAATGTTAATATGCTTCTTTTATGCAATAACACTTTTTAAAAAGAAAAAATCATTTAAGCAAAAAGTTAATGGTCATTAAAACAGGTAAAAAAACTGTTCAGAAATTAACCCAAAACTGGTATAAAATAGGATGCAATTAAAATAAATAAACCAATACATTTTTTGCCGTTTAATTCTCTATAAATAGTTATTTGGGTGCCCAAATACTAACAAATAGGTCAATTTTTGACTACAAAAAGAAGTAAAAGAAACATATAAGAAAAGGTGAAAAAGCAATTTAGTGACGATCAAAGAAATCAATCCTGTGGCCAGATTTGTAGTTGCCATCGGAGAGTATTTTCATTAGTCTGGCTGTTGTTTCTTCAGGTTTGACAAGTTTATCTGACTGTTTCATACCAACAAACATGTCTTTCACATCTACAAATTGTAATTTAGTTATCACACGTTCCACCATATCAGTTTTAACTGGGCCTGTAACAAATATATCATCATCATTGATTTGTGAAACCAGATTTGATCATTGGTATCTTGGTTACAGATTTCATAATGTTGTAAAGTAATACACTTCTATACTAGAGCAGTAGAAAAAGCTGATATTTAAGTTGACACAGTTTTCAAGGTTTACTCATTTATACTTAATAAAATAACTAATATCAAACAAAAACTGAAATGGGGAGACTGAGTTTTTTCATTAATTATTTAGATTAATCTAAATAACTAGAATTATACTATTTATATTGAAAGGAAATAAAATAAGCTTGAGTATATGTTAGGTGGAATTTATATAATCTAACTTTATAATAATTAAGGTTAATATTATAACAAAAGTTATTATAATATAATTTAATATTACACTTAGTTTCATATTACTATATGATTTTGGCCAAAGTAATTTTGTAAATTATCACAGAGTAAGATTATGAAGAAATGCTAACACTTAAATATCCTGGAATTATATTCTATTCATGTATGTCTATTCACTGATATGATTTGGTTGGTTAAGAATTAAAATTGACAGGGAAAAATCATGTCTAGAATGGTTGACTTACAAATAACATCACCAAAATCCAGTCAATTGAAGTTAAATTTCAAATTGAAAATATCTATCCTGAGAAATTTAAAATCTGTATTAGTTTTAGATATCTAATAGGTAAGAATTTCATTAGTTAATGGATAATTCTAAATAAAACTAGGTACTATATTTTCCTATATACCTCTAATTAGTAACTATTTGAATCAGTTCAAAACTAATGATTGTATTTTATTCTACCACTAAGCCTTTGCCCTCAAGGTATTTTTTAAAGTTATAGAATATTAAATATCTTATAACTACCCATTAAATATTATTATTGATTCGTCAACAAAAAAATTTTTTCAGGATATAAAGTGTTAATATATATATATCACAGTAGTTGATGGGTTAAAGATAGTCCCGGATACTAAACCCAAAAGAGTACACCCTTCCCAATTAAAGTAAATTATTGTAGGCAGGGGTTTACTTCTAATAGTAATACCTACTTCCATTCCTTATATAATAATCAAAACAAGCTTAAATGAAATTGAACTAACCTGGAGAATAATTGAGTACATCCAAGTTTGGATTTTCTTCTGCCAATGTTCGAAAGAACATTTCCCTTCCAGACTTTCCAACACAGTAGTGGCCCATACCTTTAATAGGTTGGACAGCAGCCAGCGATGTTATATTAACAATAGAAATGTTATCTTCGCTTGACAATCTTTTGCAACAATTGAGAAATGCACTTGTCAACATTGTTACCGAGTACACATTCAATGCCATGTAACTGGAAAAACAGACAATGTTATATATTTAAATAACAAAAACATCCGCAGAAACCACAGGAAATATTATATTATAGAATAAGATCATCATTATACTAACAATAAATGTTATAATATAGTGACAATGCAGTATGAAAATGGTAGGGGGATTTGGGTGATTAGGTTAGGATATATAAAATATAACTAATGTTACAGTTATTTTTACCTATATTTGAATTCCCATTCTTCAGCTACTTCCCCATTTCCCTTATGGATTGGGGAATCAGATGGTGGGGACTGATTAGGAATATTGGTCAAAACTAGATGTAGAAGTGTGGAACCCCTGGATGTGTTAACTGATTTTATCAAAAGTTCAATTCAACCCCAACAGATGAAAAATTCATTTTGACCCAGTGGAGCACATAATTAATATTTAGAACAGTTAACTACATCACAATACTTACGACTGCCAATATTCTAGGTCTGTCATATCTTTGGTCAGTTGTCCCTCGCCTTCAGTACCAGCATTGTGAACGAGCAGCTTCAAGTTGTACTTGTCATCCATGTGTTTACATACAATTTCATTTAGACCACCCATTTCAGGTATACTCATATCATAAGTCTCAGTCTGAAAACAAGAATTCAATATCTGTAAGCAATCAGACAAAAAAACACAAAAATTGTTGATAATTCTGAAATTATCATTCACATAAGATCTGTATTATCACTGATCAGTGATTAAATGTATTGTTAGATACCAAAATGAAATACCTGTACATCAACATCAGGTGAAGTTTCATTGATGGCTTTCTTTGTTTCCTCAAGCCCTTTTAAAGAGCGCGCTGTCAATACAACTTTAGAACTTGGTCCAAACTTTTTGCAAAATTCAATTGCAATGCGCTGGCCTATACCCTGACTCGCTCCAGTTATTAATGAAAATGTTTTCTCTCCCCAAAATTTTCTTTCAGAGCTCATGATGACTCTTCTGTAAGAACCAGAAACAAACATAGGTGGCTGATTACATAACGCGATCACATAACAAGAAATAATCAAATCCCTTCAAAACATTATTTTCATTAACAGCTTAAAACACAGTATAACATAAAATAATCATAATGATGTTTTAAAACTCCCACTAATTACAAGAAAAAACGTTTTAATGATATTATGTAATAAATGAATATCAGAACAAAACAACCCCTTGTTCAACACTTTATTTATAAAAAAAACATACTAACAGTTCATAAACAATAACCATAATGTATTCTGTATTTATTTAGTGGAAATAATCAATAAAATCTAAACATTCAAGTTATTGCAGAGTGATAACATTACTTAATAAAATGCAAACACCTAAGAATTATTATAGGAATACCAATGGGAGAATTGGAGATAACTTTGTAACTAAAATTTGCAACAGTGAAGTTTAAATGCTTTTAGTTTGCTAACATTTAATAAAAGTAATAAAAGTTGAAAATGTGTCATAACATAACTAAATTTATTACTATTGATCCTGATAAAATAAAATTTACTAACCTGTAGGTTCGGGTCCTTCAGATGCTTTAGCTAAGTAGTCGGCTTTGACAAGTTCGACAAGCTCGCTGACGGTGAGCGGCTGTTGAGGATTGAGATGACTCCGAAGCCACTTGGTCGGTATATCTTCGTCGACTGATTCCCTTTCGGCACCTCTAAAGTCCTCCGCCAACAGCCTCACCATACAGTCCTTCCGCTTTTCCCGGATCGAATTCAATATCTCCTTTTCGGAATTACCGCTCCCCTTCTTCACTCTCTGCAATCTCCTCTCTGCAAGAAAAAAAACAACTGAGAATTCGCCCCCTCCCGAAAGCGTTCGCTACTACCGGAAGAATTCCAGCCTGAGATGGTTACGTAACTGGCTGGAGAAATTGGAAAAAAAACAGCTGACCCGCTTTTACCTAGGGCGGCTAAATACTGGCTAGAATCCGGGAGTTGCAGCTCAAAACTGGGGCCGCCACTCACGAAATCGTCTTCGAATTTTTCGCTCCCGTCCTTAAGGCAAACCGAGACAGGAGATGACCAGGGATCTTCGGCCATTGTCAAAGCAGCAGTGATAACGCACTTGTCCCCCACAATAGGCTAGACTACACCCGCTAAATAAACAAGTCTGCCAATTCCTTTCTTGTTTCTAGATTTTTTTTACTTTACGTTATCTTCTTTTTTGCTCAACCTATCTTAAATAGTACGTACTTTAAAAGTAATTACATTTTTTTAATACAACTGTAAAATACAATTAGCAATATTGATGTTAAAGTACCGCTAGTGGCAATTAATTGCTTTGTTGGTTTTATATTATATCTCGTGGTATGCAAAGAGGTATAATTTCATGAATCTAAAATTCGAAAGTTTGGTGACGAGTAAGATATGCGTAATACGCCGCTCCTATTAAAAGATTTTTTTAATAATTATTTATATAGCGCAATTGGCAACTGTGGCAGTTATGCGCATGTATTAATGGTTTGAATGAGTTTACATCGTAATTGTTTACACAAACCGCTTGCAGTTAATAAGCTGCAACAATTTGACTCTATAAAACACAAGTGCATATAAATGTCTTAAAATTTACATCATGAACACAGTATAGGCAAAATTATCTATTGTATTGTTATATGATAATCTCTTTAGTATCCATTACCAAGGCAAATAACAGAACTGTCACATTTTTTCATTTGTAATTATGGCACTTACAGTGCTATCCTATAATACCGTCATAAATATCAAATCCAAGGACATACAAGTATACATAGTAGTTAAATTCAAGAGTTAATAAGCCCACTACATATTTATTTTCTGATGGCATAGCAGGGAATAATGAAGATCGTTTACAGGAGAGAGGGAAAACCAGTCATTTTTAAAAATTACTCAAAAATAAACATTTAATCAATTTAATTATTAATTACATCCATTAAATCTAACTCACTACTTATTGAACTCTAAAATTCATTATAACATTTAAAATGATATTAACAACCTAATCATACTATCTGTAACTGTAGCATGTTGCTACTTGTTAGTTTTCTGATTTATGCACTACATGCGATTAGGTATCAAATAACAATAATTACTATTATTATAATATCTTCTTGAACATCAAGAAAAATATGGTATTTTTGTGCATGAAACAGAGCAGCAAAGGCAAACTGATTACTATTCCATGTAATACTGATAACAACCTTCAAATTCCCAGTTAAATAAATCCACATTTTATTACTATATACAATGGCTATCTATATTAGCTTTGAAATGCACTATGACAATGTTTGTTTTCATTTGGACCAGCATGCCGGCGACAATATTACATTCAGAATGTAATGTAAAATGGCATAACCATGTAGTTAACCATGCGTGTTATGGCGTTGTAGAGAGACAACCTCCTCTGAACGACCTTTCTCTGAATACAGTCTGAAATACAGAGACCAACTAAGAATCAAGAGGCGGTTAATCGCATGATCCGTCTTTCCATCCGTCCCTCCACCTCTCAAATACTCGGCTACAATCAAACTGCGGCTTCTCTAACCTTGTGTTCACCCTGTTGTGCATTCGACACAACCAATTTGAAAGGCCCAGTGATGAACTCACATCTGGTGGTGAAGTTTCAAGGCTGCAACATGATTAATTACAAATTACAAAAACACAATACAAAATGGAAGGGAATAAGCAAACAGAACTAAATTATGCTGTTTTTAGAAATTACTTTTATCTGAAACCCTTCAGGAAAAATTCAAAATGTTATTGAATACAAATTATTTTTCCTTTTAATTTATTTACAAAATTAGTTTAATAAAACAAATCAATTTCAATATTTCAATTCTCTTGTTATTAACAGTTGTGGAGAAGTTAAATGATGTCAACTTTTAATGTGAAACTTAAAAATCAAAAAAGTTTTATAACAGAAATAAGGATAAAAGTTTACTCTTTTCTGAGATGTGAAGCACAGACATCACATGGGTAGAAACTGGCGAATGTTTTGAAAAATGTTTTCATATCAGTTTTCTGCTGGTCCGTTGGGTTGTCTGGATAATAAGCTGCCATAGTGTGCAAAAAACTCCATGTATTAGAACCTGTTGAATCAATCATATGTTCAGTATAATTATCAACACTATTTTAATATTCAAGAATCATAAAATTATTAACTGTAACAGGGAATTGATGCATACCTAATTCATCTTTGTCTAAAGGACAGTCATTGACATTACCATGTTCCTTCTCCTGAAAATAGTCACATTTTAAGAACTAAAAATAATACTGGTTGATCATAATAGGTTTTCAAAGCTAATTACTAATATTGGGATACTATTTAATATAAAAATAATCAGGGAATTTAATAATATTAATAAAAATTGTAATTATATTCAATTATTTATGTTTACTTATAATACAAGAACATCATAAATATTTCCACATTGAAATAGGCCTCGTAAAGTTATCCAAATACAATATAATGAATTTTTAAAATTGTTTACATTAACAAACCATAAGTACTTCAAGGAGATGGGAAGATGTCTTGTCACATGAAAGATGATGTAGATTATATTTACATTAAAATGTAAATAACAATTGAATTTTATCATTAATATCATTGGCTGATGAAATTACAGAAACAGTTACAACTTTTGGTAACTTTTTCCTATCACCTTCTATTTAAGTTTTCAAAATTCCTCCACTCGAAATCTATTTGAAGGCACAAATTACACACTTTCTTATCAATTGTAATCGTTTAAATTATACTGACGGCCGATACAGGCGGAGTGGTTCCCTGGGATTGAGCTTTTGTCCATTCTTTGAATGCTGTACATGCCTTACAAGGTCCACTTCCTCTGTGAAGATTTTCATGGAAATTTACACCAGTGCCCGCCATAATTCAACAAACAGTAAAGCTAATAAAGATAGTCAACGTACACACCAATGTCATGAATCGATGACTACAACCTACATGTTACCTCCGTCATGTGAAACCGAGTGAGTCTACGCCACAAGTTGGCCAGCACAAATGGACCAAATTTTCCTTTAACAATACTAATTATAAATATAATAAAATTGGCGATAAGTTTAAAAATAAATGCAATAATCATAATTCTAAAATTCCACAAATGTTATAAATTATATAACATAAATTTAAAAGAATCTTGTCCACAAGAATGTTTAGTAATTTTCTTATTAACAGTATTTCGTTAAGATAAATTTAACAACTTTTTATTTTAAAATTAAACAAAAAGCTAAATTATTTTTTAATTTATTTTTCAATGAATTAAGTTTAATTAGAAAATAGAATTCAGGTTTGCCGAGATGAGCCGATGCTCATTATGTGCTCAATGATGTTAAATCGAAGTCAAGATTTTTCATTTGTTCAACGCTCATTAATATTTGCTTAATATACAACTGTTATGCGATAATAATCCATTGTTTTTGAATCAGGATATAATATTTATAGAATCAAAAATATAGTTTCACATCATAATTAAAACTTACGTATCTTTACAATATTGAAATGCATTTAGCTGTTCTCTTTTACGGGTGTATACTAAAAAGCCAAATGACCCAGATGTAGAAGACGAAAGATCGCAAACCCTCGTGGACTGTTGAATCTGGTACCTTGGCTAATATTTAAATACTCATATTTCAATTCAAAGCTAGTTCATACTTTTTTAAATCACAGCAACGCTAATACTAATTGGTTTTTCGAATACTACAACGTCATTTTTTAAGCACACTGAACAAAAAAATGTGGTCTAACCCCCAAAAAGCAAACTGATTAAATTTATGAGAAGATACATGGACGGAAATCTAATTGGAAGGGAAATAATTATTTTTTTGTGGTCACACTGTTAGCAACGTTGTTTTGAATTTTTCCCTCTTAGTTACTAATTTTCAATTTTATGACAGGAAAGAGCTTTAGGTCGTACACTTAAATATGAGTGCACCAGTTCCTCCTCCAAGAAGGAATTCCAGGAGCAGTAATAGTGGACATTCCGATAATGCTATTTTTTCCAAAAGTTCGAGACCCCAGTCTGGAGTTAAAAGGTAATTTAGTTTTTTTAAAATTAGAAATAAATGGAAGCCATAATTTTTTGATTTGTTCATACGTGTTTGTGATTATGTTTTAGAAGCGAATTAGTTCATATAGTCGAAGTGCACAGCTCGAAATCCAGGCTTTTATCAAGCAGCGACGAAGAGGCCACCGCCAAGAACAATGCCATACAGAAAAGGAGGAAACGAATACGAAAAAAAAATAATATTCAAATCAAACAGCACAATTCAAAGGAATTATGTAACCAGAATACGCAATCCGTTGAAGAAAAGGTGTCCGACGACAGTTCCAAGACCGTTATAATCACTGGGTCGAGTACAGGACGGACACGCATCAGAAGCCAACAGATTGAAAGGAAAGGAAGCCTTACCGAAACTCTCAGCGAAGATTCGACGAAAAGTTATGGTTCAAATAAAATTAAACTGGTGCCGATATCGGCGTCGAACAGGAAGAAACCTTCGGGTTCGGCCACAGAAACACTCAGTGAAGAGGAACCCAATCCCGATGCGAAAAAGTTATCTCCGCCCGCTTCGGGAGGACGCCCTAGACCAGCCGCTCGGAAGAGTTTTGCTAGTTTGGGCGACGAAGAGATAATGAAAAAGGATGAACCGGACGACATGACCGATTTGAACAAAGACTGTGTCGAATCTGAAAAATCGGAGGAGCCGACTTTTCCGGTACCCTTACCAAGAAAAAAGACACGGAAACATGGCCAGACAGTAAATAAACTTTCGGATGAGAGCTGTAGTAACAACAGCACATTTTTGAGCTCATCACCTCAATGTGACAAAGTATCTATTGAGAGTCAGAAGTAAGTATTCACTACAATCAATATTATGATTTTCAATAGTTACTTATTAAAAGTAATATTTATTTATAAGTTTGAAGTAACAACTGTAATTAAATATTAAATATCAAATAACATTACTGCTCTGGTGTGTGTAATGTCCAAAATGACAAATACAAACACTTTAAGGTTTTTAGTACTGATATACCAAAGTAATATCATTATATTATTATAAACATTTTAAACTTTAAAGAACTTTGTAACTATTTAGTATAATCACAACATTTCACTACATTTTTTACATTTTATTTCACCCCAGTTCAATAGTAAATGCGTGTTAAATTATAATTTCATTTGAATATTTCTTCTTTTTAATAATTGAAAGGATTAACAAAGTTGGAGAAACAAGTAAGGATACTAAAAATGAAGAAAAAAGCAGCAATAATAATACAGACTCAGAAGCAGAAGATAATGAGGATTCTAAAATAGTTGAAGAAACTCAACAGGGTGTGTATATGTGCCATTAAGACTGATGTTCTTTTCAGTTCCTAAAGTATAAAAAAAATGCACAAACTGCTTTCATAAAAATATCTTGAACACAAAAGACAGCACTAGAACTTATTACTACTTACTCTACTTACATAGAATCATCTTGCACAATGCTTTTTAGCAATACTATTTATACGACATACTACATTAAATTAATGAAAATGACTAATTATATGCAAGTTCTATTTCATATTATAAATCATTCACTTGATTTTCCAATTATTTATTATTAAACAAAGTTTCTATAATATTTACTAATCTACAAGGCCAGAAAAACAATAAGATAAGCAATTAAAATTCAGGGAAAATTATATAACAAAGAATATCATTAGAGGAAAATGTAATATGAGTGGTTCATATTATTTTGTGTTAATTACAAATAGACTATATGTATATAATAAGAAAAAAAAGTCCAATATAATATTACTATAATCACAAAACAAAAATTTGTTTTTAAATAACTGGTAGCAGAGATTTTTTATTTATTTGAAAAAAAAATTATCACTGTGGGTATATTATTGTTTGTAAACACACTCTCTTGTTCATTTGATCATAATAGGAAAATTACAAGGTGTAATATTTTGTGGTTTGATGATTCAGGAAATGAAATAGTATCAATTACAATTCATGGATGTGACACTGTGTGTGCCAAAAAACTAGGAAAGCGGCCAGTTGTGCGTGTCCATGCCATTGATGTTACCAACACCAAATATAAGAGCAGCTCTGTAATAAAGGATACTGAAGTTTCACCCATTACAACTCGACAGTGTGACAATACTCTACTTCACAGGTTTTTTCTTTGAAAATTAATTTTTTTATTCTAGTCTGTTGTTTTCACCTTCTAATAACTCAAATTTATTCAATTGTTCATAGAATTTTATTTGATTGAAATTTTTGTGAAAGAATAAAAGGTTGAAATTCTTTAACTAACAAAGTGTAGACTTATTTTTAGTAAAAATGTTATTTCCTTCCAGTCAATTATCTCTGCTACAAGAAAATAAGTTAAGTCATACATTATAATTAAGTTGAATCAATGAGGACCAAATTGTTGTTTCAAATGTAGTTTAATTACATCTGGAGATATGTTTAATAATGGAAACATTTAGAACTCTTTTCAATAACATCTTTCTTTACTGTTACTATTAGAGATATGAGAGTTCACTGGGAGGTAGAAGTGGTCATCTGTGAACCTGTCAAGAGCCTCGCCGACACCAATGTCATTCTCTTTTTTGAGATTATTGACACAGAATCAAAACACAAAGACAAATGTAAATTATGGGCTTTTTTAAAACTTGTTGGAGCTAATGGAGCTGTCAACATTGGAACTCTACTGAGGCTACAATTGTTCAAACCTAGATTGTCATCTTTGAAAAAGGAACAAACATTGCCAATGGTAATATAATTTGAATATAATTCATTTAGTTATAAAATTTTATTCATTACCATCATGACCTTCTGATGATCCTCATTTCAATACTGTAAAGCAACTTTTATGCTGTAGTGAAGCAAAGTTCATTACAAGACATAAATTTGTAATGTCCGTGAGCATATGTTACTTTAAAGTGATTAAGTATACTTAATTGATTATGTATGCTTTATAAATGTTTCCCAAAACATCATTACATGAGTGGATGAACTGATTATATTTATAAAAAATTACTGAGTTAATGGCACAATTATGCCAAAGCTGTGAAATTCTGAGAAATAAAGTTATTTATTCAATGGACAGATTTCTAAGTTGGTGCTTAATTAATTTCTATTCTTTTTCAGTGTTATTTTTGGTGGTCAAGAGGTAAATTGAGAACAAGTAAAGGTACATTATATTTGACAGTGAGGTCAATTCGTGAAAATCCTATAATGGATCAATCAAGGTTGAACAGTTCAAAAAATCGTTCAGAGAATGATACAACATTGAAAATCTCCGGCAACAACAATATTACGGATGATCATTCATCTGTAAAGGTGTGCATTATTTTTATTTTTGAATTTAAAAGTGTATTTTAAAATGTATCCACATTACAATACATACTACGGTTATAAATATATATAGATAGTATATATATATATATATATATATATATATATATATATATATATATATATAATTATAATTTTTTAAGTATTAAAAGTGTTGTTGTCTCAGTATATATATTCAATTTTCAACAATAAGCAAATTCATATAGGTTTTCTTTTAATCTGGATCACTTCAACAAAAACTTGAAACTAAAAACATCATCAACTCAATTGGCCATTTTGCAAATGTTAATAAACTTATATTTGTATTATTACTTTCTGTTTCAGAATAGTGATAAGTTAGAACTGAAACCAGTAAATTGGAATCGTTATCCAACACAAATGTGCAAGCTTCCCAACAAAAAGGTTCACAATTTGGACGCTGGTTCTGATGGTTGTCTATGCCTAGAATATTCCCATTCTGGTTTACTTTTGGCCTGTCCAACAAAACAAAATATCATCCTCTATACTTTTGATGGTGAAATATATTTAATTTTAACTGGTCAAGAAGGTGAATATTGAAATGTTCAGAATGTTTAGTTTAAAATTTAGACATCATATTTAATTAATATAATAGTAATGATCAGTTTATAAACCTCTGTAAGATGATTTTAGAAATAGCATGGAAAAAATTAGACATATAAACTATGTATTACCTCTCTTAAATAAGCTAGTAAGTTAATTTTGCAACTATTTTTTGATAGTGAAAGAGTCACATATAGTCTTTTCACAAATGCAGGTATTAATAAATATATATATATATATATATATATATATATATATATATATATATATATATATGCCCACAGGGTGTCCCAATTCTAATGGTCAGCCCCTCTTATCTCAGCTTCTCTAAACTGATTTCTTACATTCCATTGATACTTTACAAAATAAAATAAATAGCAATAGCATCCGTATTAATAAAAAACTCATTTTTTCAATATAATAAATATTCAAGTATATTACATAAAAATAATTTTCAGCTTATAACATTGTTATTTAGGACTAATATACAGTATAAAGTGGTCAAAAGATGACAAATACCTGATGTCAGCTTCTGCCGATTCGACTGTCTGTATTTGGAATGTTGCAGCAAGAAATCCTATCCCAGAACAGGTTAATTAATTATTTAATGGTGATAAGCTAATTTTTATATTTTGAACATATGTAATTTTGATTGAAATTAAATAGTTTTCTATTATTCATGAACTAATGAATAGAATGATAGAATATGTTAAAATACACTTAATATCTTGACTATTAGTATTATACTATTTATAATACACAGTTTCAGCATAAGTGAGTTTCTTCATTATGTTAAAACCAATATCATCCTTCATATGGCCCTTCAACTTTAAACAGGATTAGTTCTTCAACAATACAAGTTTTTAAATTCATTTTTGTTCTGCATAACAAAACCTGCACATTCTTTGGCATTCTTTTTTTCTATCTGAAGTTAAAATTTTGATGAATGAAAGGAATTTCAGTATATATACTGGCCAACTGAGCAAGTGATGCAGGAATTATAGGCACTTCATTGTCATCAGGGATAATTGTAGTGAACTATACTGTAAATATTTGATGGCTTTCTAAAACTTATCTTTTCATGAAACCATCTCCAGGTTCTATCACATCCATCGTATGTGTACAGCTGTTGTTGGCTGGAAACTGGCGGGCCATCAGAACAAGAAGCAATGGTTGCAACTGGATGTTTTGATACAGATATTAGAATTTGGAAATTTGAAAATGTGAGAGAGCCATTACAATTTTTGTCCTTGCACCAAAGCAGGGTTAATTCTCTAGTGGCGATTCAAGACATGGATGGTAAAAGTTGTAAACTGGTATCAGCTGATGCTGAAGGAATCATTATTATATGGACAAGAGAAGATAGGTATATTACTTATTTTCTTTATCTCTACTTTTGTGAATTTTTTTCTCAATTTAATTACCACCCATCCTGTGTATGGCATCAATACATAAACCCATATGTTATGAACTTTATTAGTACTATTGTGTTACTAACAGAATAAACTATAGCAGTAAACAGCTTCATGTGTAATATTATTATAATATGAAATATACTACAGTATTATACTACATTGTTTAAATTGTTTTTAGATTATTTTCCTTGGAACGAGAACTGAAAATAAATGAGCTGAATGGTAAAGTTATAAACAAATTGTCCACTCATCCGGGTGGTAAAAGATTATTGGTTCACACCAGGGACAGCATGCTCAGAATGTTGGACATACAAATAGGAGCTGTCATACAGTGGTACCAGGTGAATACAACTACTGATACATTGATTGATAATTACCAATTTATATTTAGTGATTAATAAGTATTATTTTAATTCAACAATTATGTGTAAAGAAATCTCAGTTAAATATGTAGACTTTGAAGGAATCCTATTTGTAATAAAGATCTTTCACTAACTTCTTAATTCGTTTAACTTGTGTTAAATTAATAAATTATACTAATAGGAGAGTTTGGTCTTCCTGCATAGTGGTTTTAGAGTTCAGATGAAGCATTTCCCTATCATTTTATAGTTTCATGATCCAACATATACTATTTTCTGATAGTGGAAAATTCTTTGATTAGTGTGACCTTTATTATGGTGAAAAGTACTGTTGAAATGATCTTTTTATGGTTTGGACCAATCAAAGCTCTGTACTTTATGCTGTTTGGTTTAGTTTTTTGGTATCAATTTAGAACAATGGTAAGAATACACTTTTTATATTTTAATTCATATTTTAATCCAATTTTTCTTTATGTACGTTGAGCCATTCATTTTTAAATTTATTTTTAATCCTATCTTTCTGGGTCTTTATTATTACTGATAATAGGGAGTAGTAGTAAACCATCAAAATGTCCGAATCATCATTGCAGGGTGGTGTAAACAGGAGGCTGAGAATGGAAAGTATATTCTGTAGTTGTGGCAGCAAAGTGATAGCATGCAGTGAAGACAATACCGTATGCGTTTGGGAAACGGATACTGGTAACCAGGTAGCTGTATACCATGGGTTGACATCGTCCACGTCTTCCACAATAGCAATTACTGCACTGGCTTTTCACCCTCATGACCACACAATGGCTGTTGTTTCACATTCCTCAAACACCTATCCAAGTGTTACTGTCCTCCAATATGATAAGTAAGTCAACAAATTAAACTACTTGTTATCAATATCAATTACTTCTCAAAAGACTTCATGGTGTTACCAGATGTGAAGATAGCAATTTGTAACATCTTTTGGTATTTTTTCACGGATTATTTGTTACAAAAAAGTTATTCTCAAGAAAAAAGTAATGTATCAGGAGGAAAAAATCTGTTTTGGGGAGTCTTGATCTAAATGAGCTCAACTCATTTCAAATTACAATTGAAGGAAAATTGCACTATTGGTGAGACCACCCATGGTTTTTGCATACCATACAAATCATATTGTGTTACCACATACCAGCACTAAAGCCACTAAAAAACACCACTTTCACTTGAATCGCTAATTTTCTTGGATCACTCTCAAAGGAGTAATGGGGGAAAAATATGTGGTATGGGTGATTTCTGTGCCATATAACTTTTCATGGTTTCTAAACGAAAAGTTTTTTAGATTCGTAAAAGTGATAAACATAGAATTGTAAAAGGTAATATATATATATATATATATATATATATATATATATATATATATATATATATATATATATAATATACCATTATATAATATATATAATGGTTGAACAATATTGGTTAAATTTTGAACTTTTTTGTGTCTTTTTAGAGCCAAGATAGACAAGAGCGTAGGCTTAGTGTTTTTAGATGGCACCATGTCCAATAACAAAATACATCACTTTGACAATTCGGATCCTATTGAGAAACCATCACCTGTAACTGTTAATAAAAAGTTGAGCCCGAAAAATTTTGAGACCACCAAACTAAAAAGAAAAAAACGCAAGGAGGATTCAGGAGGAGGTAGTGGAGGCGGAGGTTTTCTGGGAAGTTTGTTGGGGTTGACCAAACGTGCTGTTAACAGTCGGTGCAGTAGCGCTAAAGGTAAACACAATAAAGGTTTTATCCACGAAGAAGATCATGGTATCGAGGAACCCAGAGGGAATTTTCACAGCGACAGCAGTGTTGCTTGTACATTGAACACATTGAAACTTACTGGAGGCCGAGATTTGACAATGGCAAATGGGTCGAATGTTAAAAAAGATCAAGGATCCTCCAATGACATTCGGCTGGCAGATATCATATACCAAATGGACCGTATACTGTTCACAGCATCACCAAATTCCGGATCTTGATAACAACACATAATTTCCTGAGCTTACAGCTTCTATAACAGATCATGATCTTTTGCTGTCTGATTTTTTTATTCCTGTCCTGTTTTTCATTTTATTCACAATATATTACTGTGATTTATAATAAATGTTTATTCCCTAATATAACATTGATGAAAGAAATGAAAGTAAATAATGACTTATGTGATACATACTTATTATTAGATTGTGCATGTGTCAATACTTCAAATTTAGTATTAATGGTAAATTGTGACTAGTAGAAAATTTGATACTGTATTTTATTGACAAGTAATTCCAAAAGCTGCACAGATTCAACAAAAATGATTTTTCTTCTTATTTATTACTACTTTTTCACTCATAAAATTTGTAAAATAGAGATAGGGAAGTTTGTGTATACAACATTCAGTCTGTATTTACAATAGTATAATATTTTCAACAACAGGAAATCAAAGTGTTATAATCATTTCATAGCCCTGTTAGGATTTTAACTCTAGACTATTAAGAGACTATTGAGACTATTAAATTATTGAAATTACCTAAAAAGATAAAAACTGTTTGATTAGAATTAGAATAAGTATGTAAATTGAAAAAAAAAATAATAAAGAAGTTATATATGTTTAAAAAACTTCAAACAATGAATTAGTTTGATGTGATTTATTTTTTCATGCCATTAATACAAAAGAAGTCTGAGCTTAGACTTGGTTCATTTAATCTTATTAGATTAAGATTATTGTTTCTTATTCAATATTTAATTTTAATCTTATTCTGGTAGTTTAAAATGTTACAATTTACAACTTTTATAGCTGTTAACATTTAAAAAATTAAAATTATTTAATTTTGTAAATACTAAGAACCAATAATTTTTTCTGAGCAAAGAGTACCTCTTAGGACACACAAATTATATTTATGATGAAAAATATTTGTTGACAACTGAGTCCATTGGGTACTTGCGTGGGATATTCGAGAAATTTATAGATTAAAAAACTTTTTTTCCCTAATTACAAACATAATTCTTATTGGATATTGTGATTTGTATGAAAATGTAACATTCGCTAAAGATTTTGCTTGTACAGTTGGCACTACTCTCAACGTGTAAAGGGAGGTTTCAGTAACGGTTTCCATAAGTGATGACGCTAGCGTCTCACTATCTTTTAGATAGTTTTTTAGATTTCGACCCAATGGTTCATGAAAATTATGTATTAGTTCATTATTCTTAACAATGGAAACTCGTATCTTCATTGATAAATTTTCGGATCTTAACCCGCAACCAACTTCTAGTGAACCTAAGGCCGAAGTAAAAGTTTTGTATTTCGACGTTTCAGATTTCAGGCCTCGGGTCCAGTTCTTTATTTGTTGTGTCGGTGTGTTTGTTCTGTACCTTATATATGGATATCTCCAAGTAAGTTAATAAGTACAAAGAATATCCTACGCTATAATTGATGTAACAAAATAACATTGTTTACACTTTTCAGGAACTCATATTTACTTTGGAAGGTTTCAAACCTTATGGTTGGTACCTAACATTAGTTCAGTTCGCCTATTATTCCATCTTCGGTTACACGGAAACTCTACTTACAAGGAATACCGTCAGAAAGTATGTAGAAAGAATTTTTTTGTTGAATTGCTTTAGAGTTTTCATATTCTTAACACGAAAACTATTCTTAGCATGTATTTTTTTTAGTTATTCTAATGAGTTATAAGTATGGAGTTTCAAGAGCACCTCTCATGAAAAATTAAAATTTGCAATTGAAATAAAAGTCAGCTCACTCAGATTATTGCAGTGTTTGTGTATGGAACACTAGCCTTATATCTGCACTTTTATCAGGAAACTGTTGTCATTAAACAAACTACATGATGAAATTGCACGATTGCCAAAAAAAAGAGCAATTAAGAAAAAAAAGAGAAGTTGCATACCACTGGAGTCAGGATTTAGTAGTCAAAGCAGTCCTGTTGGAGTGACTTTGGCTCAAATGGTAGTAGTAGACTGAATTTTATTCCAATTGCAACTTTCAATTTATTATTATATCATATAGAAGGTATTGCTGTTGTTAATAAAATCCTTTTAGCTAGCCTGAAGTAACTGATTCATTCATCTTGCATGTTTATCCTACTATTATATTTCCTATCAGGATTAATGTTCCAATTAATGCCATTGGACACTAATATTGTTTGTTTCAGGATACCATTACAAACGTATGCCCTGTTAGCATTGTTAACTTTAGGTACAATGGGCTTTTCAAATTCATCACTGTCGTATCTTAATTATCCAACTCAGGTTATGTTCAAGTGCTGTAAACTGATTCCTGTAATGATAGGTTCAATACTCATACAGAAAAAGAGGTATAAAGCAATTGATTTCACAGCTGCCTTATTAATGTGCATTGGGCTGTCTTTGTTTACACTGGCAGACAGTCAAGTTTCACCTAATTTCAGTTTATTTGGTAAGTTTCGGACCCTGTGTTTAATAATTCTTTGCATAAGATATTTGTTGTTACTAGTGTATAATCGAGGAAACAAATGTCACGGACATCCAATAATAACAGTATTTGAACTTTGAATGTTTTTTACTGTGTATTTAAAGTGCAAATAATATATTTATTAGGATTTCATAACAAAGATGAGATCTGAGAATTGGGAGGATTCAGTTATTTGTGGGCGGTGGAGGGATATTGAGGTTATACATCCTTTGATGACCACAGAGAAAGTATACATTGGATATTGCTTTGGGATTTTGACCTGTAATGCATACCTGTACCTATGTCTATTTGTTCTTAAAGTTAGAACTTTATCCACTCTTATATCTAAGCAATAATTTGTTTAGATTGTTCTTTATGTTTCTTCTGTTCCAAGGATATGGAGACACCATAATCCACCAAATCTCATTGACCGTGACATATTTTCAGGAAGAGACCAGAATCTTTTAGGAATTGTAAGACAGTGCCTGTGTGGTTTGAGCTCTGCCAAAATGCCTCAGACTAGTTTTCAGGAATGGAAGCAATGTCCTTTTTGTCCCAGAGTTTCACGGTCCAACGAGACATGCTTCATGTTCTGACATTACAAATTAGACATTTCTATTGCAGTTTAGCATGCATCAATCTAATTTGGACAATCCTAATAATTGTAAGGACTAATGTGAGACAGATTTGGTTTTAGATCTATTTGTCTGATGTTTGATTTCAGATCTACTTTAGAATTTTAAAAGTCATTGCTTCTATGCATGTAGTGGTATCTTTTATTTCATTTTTGAGGTAACAAAGACCTAACAGGGACACCTTCTGAAATCATAAACTTTTCATTTGTGCTCTAACTGTGGACATTATAGAAGATGGTTTTGCATATTTTATGAATTTCAACAGCAAATTGTATTATTGCATGCATTTGCATTTGATTTAAGCATTAAGGAACATTAATTTAGAAATAATAAACATAATGAAACATAAATAATTTTCTATATTAATTATTTGCATCTCAGAGAAAGAAATTGGGACATATCTGTACTATACAAGTACATATGTTAAATACATGTAATTATAATTTATTATGAGTATTAACTGAGGAGTAATATTTATTACAACTTTAACAATATAAATTAAATATTGTTAAAGTGGTAGTAAATATTAAAGTATTTTATTCATATATATTTTGTCAGAAACAACAATAATTTGTAATTATTTATATTGTTAATTCTTAATCTTTCATATAAAATAGAAACATTTTTCAAATGTGTTGTAAGGGTTCAAATTCTATTTGACTTACTACACATTTATTATTATTATTATTTAATTTTTAATAATGTGTCATTGATGTTATTTCTTGTGTTGATCCCCAGTAAATGTACATTCTTAATTTTGTTCATTAAATAAGTAAAATAGGATTTAGTTGGAGGGTTATAAGTTTTTCATCAGTGAAGTATGATTGGGGCTTCACTTCTCAGTGAAGCTTGCTGTAAAATATTTCACTGTATGATTTCCAGAAATTCTGAAAATACAAGCACTTAGTCTTGTAATTTCAAGTTGTTTAGATTGTTTAGTGAACATAAAAAATAAATATAAAAATGGAAAATATTTTATTTTTCTCAAAAAGAATAGAGTATAACGATAAAATTTTGATTAATGATTTTCTTGTGTTTATTGCCCTAGGTATTTCGATGATTAGTTTTGCTCTGTTATGTGATGCTATTATTGGCAATGTTCAAGAAAAAAATATGAAGTCACACGGAGCATCAAATAGGGAGGTTGTTCTTTATTCATATGCCATTGGTTTCTTATATCTACTTGTTATAATGTTAATTACTGGAGACCTTTGGGATGGAATGGCTTATTGTTTTAAGGTAAATGAATTGTTTCTTAGTTTTGTTAACAAATTCTGAAAATCCTAATTTGTATAAAATATTTTTTAAATGATTGTTTATTATTACTAAAATGTAACATTTATGCAGAATGTTTTTTCAATATTTCAGGTACCTGAAACATATGGGTATGCATTGCTATTTTCATTGTCTGGGTATTTGGGTATACAAGTTGTCCTAACTCTAGTTACTACCTGTGGAGCCTTGGCAGCTGTTACTGTCACAACGTGCAGGAAAGCTGTTTCAATTCTATTGTCTTTCATTTTCTTTTCGAAACCATTCACCATCCAGTAAGTGCATTTTCTAATTTATTATGATCTTAATTTTTTAAAGCCTACAAAAGATGGAATTTCCATTAGCTTGAAACTTGTGAAAACCACAAATATTAAAATTTTATGACACATTTAAAGTTATTAATTCAGTTATGAAGTTTATTAGTTTTGTTTATTTTGATATTGTTAATAAGGCAACTACAGAAGAAATGAATACAAACAAACAATAAGGCAACATAATTAGGTATAAAAGTAACAAATTTAAAGAATTGATAATGAATAATATTCCTTTCAAAACAGATGAAATCTGAAATGAATGTATTTAATTCATAATGCATGATATTCATAGTAATTCTGTTGTATAAAATTGAATTTTATGTTATTTTATTTGTTCATTTTTCTTTTCAGGTATTTGTGGGCTGGCTGTCTAATCCTATTAGGCATTTATTTAAATGTATTGAGTAAAAATTATAAAACTATTCATATTTTTAACAGTAATTTTCTGTCACAATTGAACAAATACCTAGGTTTTAAAACTGTGAAAAAATCAATTGAAACCACAGTTTAAATATTTTTTGTTATTGTACATAACATTGACTGAGTGGGATATAAGTTTTTCACAGATATTTAAATGCAATAAGTATTATTTAAGGTTAGAAAAATACTAGCATTTCAGTGTCACATTGTAATAATTCTAAATGTATTTCCATACAACTTGTAATTGAAACATGTTAAATGAAAGTATTTGGTTATATATTGGTGCTTTACATCTCAAATTGTTCATATTTTAACAAAATATGAAAAAGAAAACAAATTTTAATAACTGCTCCATAATGATATGAAGTTGTAAACATGAAGAAAAATTAAAATAATATTTTGAAAAGTTTGAAAATTAAATCTTACGATTTTGTATTTGTATTGGCGTATTACTCAATAAGTATACTTATTTCTCTGTGCAAAATGGCTGTCACTGCATAATTGCACATAAAAAATAGAAAAAATGTTTGATCTTTGAAACACATTAATTCATCATATTACAATATGTTTCATGTTTAATGTATTGTTATTAAAACCATGTGTGACCCACCGACACTAGAGTGTAGAGTAATTCTTCTTCTATAGTATGTAATAATTGGTGTCTAGTTACCAATAACTTATGTTAGGTACCTTACGTGCAGTTAATGCAATATTACTGTTCCATTGTGTAACTAATAATTCTTAAATGAACAGCTGTTAAACCTAGCACTAAGAAGGAATGCACATTGTAATGTACTGTCTATTATTCAGTATTTTCCATATGTATGATATATTTAATGTTATTTATATATTTCATTTAGATTTTATACCTGTGATTTTTACAAATAAATTTCTAACTTTAAAAATATTTTTATGAAGATATTTATTTAGTCCCTTGTCCCCCATCTAGTAGTAGCTGATATACTTAATGGATAATTTTCAATTATTGAGTGCCATTTCAAAAATAGTATATTATCAGTGAGGTTTAACAAACTATTACTAGAAGACTAAACTTAGGCTCTGTTTATATCATACAATTAGTTTTGTGGTGGTTCCAAATGAATGTTAGTTGTCAAGTCTTTTCTTTTAATGAAATTATTGTAAATATCCCTAAATTGTAAATCTAGAAAGGAAAGCAATTAAATGTTTTAATGCAATCCTATAATATTAAATCTATAGATTTTATTAATATTTTGTCACATTTAAGCTTACAACATATATTTTTCAATATATTCATCATTGACAATAGTACATTACTTGATTTGTGTACACATTCAAATCTTTTTTTGTAGATACTGTTTGGGTTTGATCCAGTGTAATAATTGTTGAAATATTGTTTTTAATTAAGAATGTACAGTAACCAACATTTATGAGATGTTACTTTCCAAGTACTGGTATCTACATACTTTAAGGCTTTGGGTTGTCTTTCTGAAGACATTGGTTATCATTCTTATGATGCCTATTGCAAAAATATATTCTAAAACTTAATCGTATTGAACATGTTTTACATTTTATATACTTTCTTTGTTGAGTAAAAATGAAACTGTAATTAAACAATGAAAAATATTGCTTTGCAGAAACCTCTGTTGTTTGGCCCTCTTTAAACATTTTAACTTCACAATTTTCATCAGAAAAATGGCTGGAATTTAAAAATTTAATGGTTTCAGCTACAAATTATGTTAGAATGGTATTATAAGTTCAATGTTAAAACTGCATGATTTAAAATAGCAAGATTTTAAATCAGATGAGTAATGTGTTTTTATCTCGGATTAGTTTTCAAAGAGATATATTATTTACGCAGCGGTTATTTATTTGAAATACTTCGGAAGACAAAGAGGAGTTTCGAAACTCGTCTATTTTTAACATATGAATGGCAACCCTGTTAAAATTAGAGTCGCCTTCGAACAATGAGTTCAAGCTAAGCCTAATTATTGTGGTTCCGAGTACTTTTAGTCTTCTTTCGGAGCGATTTAACAAGTCATAAAAGGGAATTAAACGGGTATTTGTCGAGGTCCGGTATATTGTTTTAGGGGGGGTACGAATTATCCCGGGAAGGTGGCTAATTTAATTGACGCCGAATAACAATAAGCCGGCCGTATATCCCCATTGGATGGTTTAGGAATTAACGAGGAGCATAAAATTATGATATTAGCGGGTGATAATAAGCGGCGTTGAGGCCAGGTCACGGGCGAGAGCTGTTCGTTCGATTATCGGCAGTCGGGGGCCCAGTTGTATACCGTTAAGGACCGCTCCCGTTTCGGCCCTATTTGCTGGCCACTTGTCGAAGAGAAAAAAATCGGCCTGCAGTAATTGAATCCTAGACATGAGTGCCTTGCGTTTTATCGCCCGCCCAATGGGCGGAGAGATAAAATTGAATAGCCGTTATGCAACGAAGGGGTGGTGGGATTTTGTAACCCATATTAATTGTATAGTAATTCGTGGATCGGCGTCGTCGTCGTCGTCGTCGTCGTGCAGCACGAAATCCAACATGAGTACTGTCGCGTGTGAAAAATGTATTACCCTGGACAGCTTGAATCCCTGCATCAAAGTGATGGAATATGCTGTACGGGGGCCTTTGGTGATCAGAGCTTCGGAAATAGAAAAGGAATTACAGGAGGTGTGTATTTTTGGAACAGTCTGACATTAAATGTATTGTCGGAAAACAATCTGTCATATGTTTGCACTATGTAATTCGGTAGTTGCCTGTTTTGGAAGCCAAATTCTTATCACTTTTGAATTTTATTTTGATTTGACCAAATTAACCTCCCTCCTTAAAAGTTATATTGGATTAGTACATAATTGGTTGTATGTGGTTGCACATAATACATTCATTAGTGACATGTGGTAATTTTGTATGGACTAATTTAGGAAAGAGAGTAATATCCAAATCCCTAAAATAGCAATTATATAGTTTGATCCTGTAAAATTAAATTCTATAATGGATATTGATTTGTATATGTTGATTGATTAGTACATAATTAGTTGAGTTCTAACAGCTTAATATTGTTCCATTTGTTAATTTTCTATGGACTAATTATTTAGGAAAGGAAGTAATATCCTAAAATACCAGTTATAGTTTGTTAATGAAAAATTAATTTCTAAAATTGATATTGTTTTGCCTGTGTTAGAAATTCTGATTAAGGTACTCATGAAATATTGTTATCTGTAATTGTTACATAATTTAATTTACAGCCTTTTATATAATTTGATAACGATATAATTTAATATTATTTGCATAGTTCGAGTAGCTCCTTAATATAGCAAAAAGAATTGTCTATAGTTTCTCCTATTATAGTATCTGTTATCACTTGTATATTAGATATATTTCTAAATGATATATTAATTTTGTTTTGTTTAATTTTCTACCTATGACGGTCCTGTATAATTAAATAAATGTATTTTCTTAGGATAAATCCAATTAGTTGTATACTTATTTATTGCAATATATTTTATTTACTGAAATGTCTATAATAGGTAGGTAATGAGATAGGAGAGGTTTTTAGATAAAAAATTCTCATACATTTATAAACTTGAGTGATTATGAAATTTTGTGGATAATCCTGTGATTCCCTTATTACTATTTCTTGAGCAATTTTATAGATGGTTCTTAAAAAAGATAGAAAAGTTTATTAATATCTTGGTTTTTAGGGAGCAAAGAAACCATTTAAGGAAGTGATCAAAGCTAACATCGGTGATTGTCATGCCATGGGCCAGGTTCCTATCACTTTCATAAGACAAGTTCTTGCTTTGGTTGCCTACCCAGAACTCATGGATGACCCAAAGTTCCCACCTGATGTTAATGCAAGAGCAAAGGCTATACTCGAAGGCTGTAAAGGAGGTAGTGTTGGTAAGTAATTTATAATATATTCCTGTTGGGAGCCTACATCAGTATCATTAAAAGGCAATAAGAATGAGAATGGTGTCGGTGCCTGTGTCTGTGTAATTAGGCTTTGAAAATTATGTTATTAACATAACTAAATTATGTTATAATTTTAGTTATGCACCCATGCATGATACCCCACTCTAATATTTGTTTTGTTCTGTATATGACTTATGCATTTGACCTCATTAATTTTTTGTGTACATAGCACAATCTGCATTTGTGGCTTTTACCCGGCAGTTGGCAATTATACAGCTTCATTTCTTTTTAGAATCATTTATTTTATTTATATTGGCCATATAGGGTCAATGATGGGTCAGATTGAATATAGAGTATGTAGACAATCGTTATAGAAATATATCTAGCAATACCTCTCTCATTTTAAGGTAATGGGAAAGCCTTGTAATGAGAAGTCCACACATTGTAAATTTTATTTCTTATGGTTCTCCTCTGCATTATATTTGCTTTGACTGTTATTAAAACTTAAACTGCAATATTGAAGCTGTGTCCTGTATAATAACAATGTGCAACACTAACCATTTAAATTGGGGAAACTTCTATTAACAATATTATGCAGTATGAAACACTTTTCGTAGGTTCGTACACAGATTCACCGGGCATTGAACTGATAAGGAAACATGTGGCACAATATATTGAAAAGCGTGATGGAGTGCATTCTAGCTATTTAGATGTCATTCTTTGTGCTGGTGCTTCAGACGGCATCAAGGTATGCCATTAATAGGTGATGATTTGTCTTTAGGTGTATAGAAACCTGCAATTGAAGAAATAATTATGTTTATGTGTGTTGAATTTTAAATTAAAGAGTGAAAGTATTAAAAAAATGAAAATTTAATTTTTTGATTAATCCTCAATTTTGTAATAAATATATATTACTCGGCCCATATCAGGGAAACCACAATTGCGCCAACCAAAATAAATGAACCTTAACTTTGTTTATTATGTATAATTATGCTACTATCATTATTAATATAACAATTATTATTCTAAAGGGTAAAACTGTAGCAGTTTCAAACAATTACAGAATGTTTTATATATACTTTAATGTTTATTTTTCAGTCTGTTTTAAAGCTGCTCATCAAAGATATTGATGGCAAGCGACCTGGAGTAATGATACCAATTCCACAGTACCCTTTGTATTCTGCCACTCTTGCTGAATTTAATATGGAACAGGTGAAAATATATCTTTCCTAACATAAAATGTGTAGTAGAAATTGAATAGTTTTCCTAATCCTTTTTACACTTTCTTTTATCAGATAGGGTATTATCTGAATGAGGATAAAAATTGGGCACTCGACATTCCCGAACTGGAAAGAGCTGTGAGTGAAGCCAAAAAGAAGTGTTCTCCTAGAGCCATTGTAGTAATAAATCCGGGGAATCCTACAGGCCAAGTATTGACCAGAAAGAACATTGAAGATATCATTAAGTTTGCTCACAAAGAGAGATTGTTTATTTTAGCAGATGAGGTCAGTTAATAATATAAGTGTAACATTGATATTTTAATTTGTAATATTATGTTAATGATAATATCTATAAACACTTTAATTTATTCCTTATCATCATACTTATATAGTAATCTACTTTATGAAACATCATAGACAGTACAGTTTTAGAACAGAAAGAATAAAACAAATCCTTTGAGTGCAGAATAATCCTTATAAATAATGATTCCATGTGCAGTTTATTCAAGATTGTAGACCTCACTGCCCTATTTTTAGGGTTTTGCGGTGGAAGACTTGTTTTTAAATAAAATGTAATCATAATTCTCTTTTCACATCCACTATATACAAAGAAAAAACTGTTTACAGTATATGTCTTAATTTGTACCCATGACAGAACAATTTGGGCATTATGTAAGAATATTTAAATAATTACCACCAATGGACAAAAAATGAGAACCACATCGGTTATGTGGGTTGAACATTTCTTACTTTCTTGTAAGCAACTTTTCAATAATACAACAAACTTGCTATTTATGTCAAAAATCCAGACATTTTTTAAAAAGTGTATAATTATTATGTATATATAACATGGATAATATATTTTATGAAAGTATTAAATGGTGATAATGTTTTATTTTAGGTGTACCAGGATAACATTTATGCAGAAGGCAGTCAATTCTACTCATTCAAGAAAGTGTTAAACGAAATGGGACCCCCTTTTAGTGAAATGGAATTAGCATCTTTCATGTCTTGTTCAAAAGGTTACTGCAGATACATTCTTTCAATCTTAATTCCGATTGTACATTATCCTAAAAGTTAGAGCCAAACTAAAAAGTGATTTTATCACATCAAGGATCATTTAACAAGTGATCCTTCAAATGAGCCTTTCTTCTAAATATCAGTGATCACTAAAGGGCTTCAGTAGAATTTTATTGAAATTTTTTTTCAAGTTATGGGATATTTATGTACTGGAACGTTGTGGAGTATAAGTCATAAAACTTTATAAACATTTTAAACTGGTATAATGTTTGGTGAGAATCTTTTCAGTTCTCAAATTTCACAGTAAAAGTATTAAAAATTATCCTCAAATTATTTTATTCTGATTTACTTATAGTATTTTTTTAGGATATATGGGTGAATGTGGACTTAGAGGAGGTTATTCTGAGGTCATAAATTTGGACCCTGATGTGAAAGCCATGCTTTTGAAGAGTATTTCAGCCATGTTATGTCCAACTGTCCTGGGTCAGGTAAATGAACTTCCAGTTTATTTTGTTTTCTGAGATCAAACAATTAAATTATATGTATTATTGATTTTTAGGAATCATTTAATTGGTAAAGTTTTCTTATTTCTGGATTGCAAACACAATTATAATACTATATAAGTATTGTATCTAATGTCATTGCTTTTGTTTCTAATGTAATTATCCATTTTAGAGTCATTTTAGTTCTCATCTCAAGGTAAATTGTACTTTTTTTTCAGATTTTATTGTTTAAAATCAAATATTCATTGAATTAAAATTAGAAGCTTCTTCTAATAGATAATTGATTAAAACCTGCCTAATTTTAATGTTTGAAAAAGTTAACCATTTGCAAAATTAGGTAATTAAATTGGCAGACACAAATGAAATTGGTTATTTTAAGGTAAAGGTTGACAATATTTGATTTTAGACTGTCATGGACTGCATTGCTAATCCTCCTCAACCAGGTGAACCATCCTATGAAAAATACAAATTAGAGAAGGCAGCTGTTTTGAAATCATTAGCTGAGAGAGCTAAAATGGTTGCAGAAACATTCAATAGCATTCAAGGAATGTCATGTAATCCAGTTCAGGGTGCTATGTATGCTTTCCCTAAGGTTAGCTTTTAATGTCAGTCAAATAATTATTAATCCGAAACATAATTTCAAATAAAGTGAGAAGCCAACATGAAACACATCTACCTTAAAGACAATTTAATGTTTCCTTTTGAATTATGAAGTATTATTTATATATTATGTGTTTTAGATTGATTTACCGCAGAAGGCAATTGAGAAAGCCCGATCATTGGGTCAGTGCCCATCTGTATTTTATGCATTCCAGTTGCTCGAAAACACAGGGATATGTATTGTGCCAGGAGCTGGGTTTGGACAGAAACCAGGAACATACCACTTTAGGTATTTTATCATTTATTAAAATAAAAATGGTCTTTTAAAATAAAAATAGTCTCTTTAAATATAATTAATGAATTCTAAATCATGTTAATCTACAGTATATCAATAAAATGTTTAAACACATCCATCATTTATGATGATAATGCTATCAGTCATTACTTCTTATTTGTTTGCTCTGTCTAAACAGTTTTTACTTCATAATTTCATTGGGTGTTCATATTTTGTAAAATAAACACTGATCATGACAATAGCATAAAAAGGCTAAGATATATATATATATATATATATATATATATATATATATATATATATATATACAGAGGGAGAGAGAGAGAGAGCAGTGTATATTATAAGATGCTATGATCATTCTTCTATAAATGATTAGAGAGATTTTATATAAACTGTGAAAACACCAAATAAAAAACTATTTTTATTTTTTAGGACTACAATTTTGCCTCAGCCAGCCAAGTTAAAACAAATGCTTGAAACATTCAGGGATTTCCATCAAAAGTTTATGGAGGAGTACAAATAAACTTTATTTCATAATCATCAACCTTATAAACCTTAATACTCATTACATTGCCAACTAAACATTCATGAGAAAACGTGGGTTTAGGTTTTAGTATGTTTAAATTGTAATGCATATTTTAAAGGAATTAGATTTATGTATGGGGAAACATCACAATTAAGAGTAAAATTGAAATTTCCGCTAGTTAGATACAAGCCTTCTCTCTAATTACCACGGATGTCACATTAATTTAACTGCACATGACAATGGTTGTTTGTCTAATTTATTTGTATTATTTGTAAAAACTGAAATTGTTGTATTATATATATATATATATATATATATATATATATATATATATATATATATATATATATATTGTTTAGATTTTTGCCATCGATATCATTCAGAGATTATTTTGACATATTTTATATGACTATGATGTACATAAATTACTTTTTTTGAGCTAGCACAAATGTATCGACTACTAGGTCTTTTGTTAAGTATTAAATGTATTTGTACATTTTCATATATTGTTTTATAGTTTTTTATTTACATGGAGTGTTATTGTACTTAGGCATTATTGTATCTAGTGTAATATTATTTCAATAAAATGTTACCATCTTCAGTTGGTCACGGATATTTATAACCTGTACTTATCTAAATCAATTTATCAAATCAATTATTTTAACCTTACATAATGCCTATGCTTTATTTAGTTCGATGCCAAAGAGGAAACCTATTTATATAGAGGATGTGTTTTTCACAATTGGCTCCACCCAAAAAGTTGGACAGAATTATTAGTTCAAGAACAAAATCTCGGTCACCTTTTCAAAAATTGTAGTACTTTAAATATCCGGTAAAACTAATAAATTTGGCCCACTATATATATATATACACACATACACACACACACACACACCTAGCCTAATAAGAGTCGCATTTTGTTGTTATTGAAAAGTTAAAAGAATTTTTAATATCTTAACGACAGCAGTTAAGAACGAGAAGAGATGACGTTAATTAAATTCGTTTTTCTTTATATTAAGTTATTAACCTAATTTAATTCACTATTTTACATATATATTTATAATGTCCTTTTTAAATATTCGATTATTTATTCGCGGCCAGTGTATTATATTTTATTTTCTACAACGTTTTTATATTAACTGACTCTGTTAGTTAACTCGGTCAGCTGAGGGTACACTACTGTTACCTTCTTATTTGAATGGCGTATCAAGTTTGAACCGAGATAGCTGGAGGTTGTTAGTTGGAATGGGATAGGTTGGGGAATATGGCTTAAAAAGTTAGTTTCAGCCGTCCATAGTAATAGAACCCAGGGAGACATGGCCGAGAACACACCTGAAAGTGATCTCGGGAGCATAGAGTGTTTCCAGAACTACACGGCCCCCGAAGTTTTCATACAGGGCTTGGCTGGCATGGTTGATCAGCAGGACGTCGAGTCGATGATACGCGCCCAGAAGCAGATGTAGGTTCCCTTCCGTATTACCGTCCATGTCTGCGCTGTTTTGTTAAAAATCTTGAGCTGTGTAATATTGAATTTAATCGCTTAAACGCGGTTTTTTGTCCCCGATCACTTATTTTCCTTGCAGGAGACACTAGAGTAGTAGTTCATGTTGAAGTACAGAACAGGGGGCCCCCACTGATTCTCCCTCACTATTCGCCATATATAGTGATGTACATTTGTTTGATTTGTTTTAGGTTACAAAGATTTGAAAAGACAAATGAAATGTTGGCAAATTGTAATACCCTTTGCATGACTAGACTTAAAATGGCATCTGCTGAATTCAAAAAACATACGCAGTTGTTGATAGAAATGAGGAAAGATTTGGATAGCATTTTCAAGAGAATACAACTCTTGAAAACTAGGACATGTGCTCAATATCCACAGGCATTTTCTGGTGAGTGGCAGAAATTGGTTGTTTTCTAGTTTGCATTCTGTTTTCTTTTTGCTTTTTCTAGATATTTTTTTCTGTTGTTTATAGAGTAATTACTCTAAATAATTTAATTGAACCAACCCTAGTTAATGAAATTGTGGAGATAATGAATAGTCCTAACAATTAACTAGCCTCTGTTAACACCATTAGAACTGGATAGGATATGGTTTGCATATTCATGTTTGTTTTTTTTCGATAGGTGTAATTTGGTTTTGCTATTACATTTCTGGCATTATATATTTTTAGCAATGGAAGCAAGTAAAGACGACAATGAAGGGAGCACAGTTGAAAGTCCCAATACCTCAAATGGGAATGATATTAAAGTGCAGACCAATAAAGGATCATCTCAGGGTAACCAAGGTTATTATTGAAATTTCATATTTTTAAGTTCTATCAAGTTTAACTAGTTTTCTCTAAAAATGTACCCAGACGTATGAAAATACAAATTGATATTGGTAATTACAATTTGATGACTCCAGTTCCATAGTTCTATCATCACATCATAGGTCTATATGTGTTCTATTTTAATGCTTGGATTTGCTTAGACCCTTTCAAAACCTTTATATATTATTTTATATGTATATTTTATTTATTTATATGAATATTTTATTTATCATTTATGCTTATTGAGGCACATAAAGATTTAGATTTATATCAATGTCCTCTTGAGATATTTTCCATTTTCTGACCCTCACCTCATATTTCTTTTCCCTCTTTCAATATACAAATATTATGGGTACTAGGAAGGTGTTGCTTATTGTGGTTAAATATATATCTCAAGAATGTTTAGATTCTCAAAATTACTGTACTTGCAGAGGATGTTACTTCTTGAGAATTAAAAATATTAGTTATGGCTAGCAATAGATCATTCTATATAATTATTGAATTGTTATTACCAAAAATTTTTCTTAATTTGAATTTTGTTATTTTAGTTTAATATTGTAACAATACTCACTGATTTAAATAAGTTTTTAATGTTTGATCTGCAGATGATAGCATAGGTGTTGGTTTATCATTAAAGAGGGCAAACAGTTCATCAAGTGATAGTGCTAACATCAGCCACAATGATTCTTCACCTTGTACCTCAGACACAGGATAAGCACCTTATAAGCACTGCAAATAATGTTACAGCAGTATTGAATCTATATTGACAATTTTATTCAATACCAGAAAAGAGTTCAAAATTAGACAGGGAACGTCTTATAGAAAAAAATAAATATTAATATTTCTAGTCTTTAGCTTAGCTACTGTGCGATTGGGGTGGATAGTATAAACCAGGTATTGGTTTCTTGTCTCTCCCCTTTTATTGAACACTGACTCTGTACTATTACATGTACAGAAGTGCTACACAGCTACACAGTGAAATTTGTTTCCCCCACATAGAAATTGGAGGGTCTAGTATTTAACTGTGAGTAATTTGGTTGTAGAAAAATTATTTTGAAATCCTAAATAGAAGTCTAAATTACATTAAATACAGGGGCTGCGGTGGACATTTGGAACCACAATTGTGCTGGTTCAAATCGGGCTATACCCAAGGATGCTATGTTAAATACAATTTGAAAGATGGATCGCAAATACATTCTCGCAGGTAGTGTTCTCCTAACCCAGCGACCCATAAGCACATAAGCAACCTTATTGGTATATAGGAAACAAGAAAAAAGGATGAAATATTGGTTGTGACAAAGGGTGTAATATGGATGATAAATTTGATTTGTTAGTTAATTTGTTTAGTTTCATCCTGCATTAACTTTGTTGTAATAAACATTTGTCTAGTAAATTGCATCATGCGTGCACTTTTATGGCTTATAACTAGTAACATCTAAAGTACAAACTAGTAGGTTAATAATGTAACCTAAAATTACTAATGATTGTATTTTATCTGTTAACAGAAAAGATAATCATCTGAAATCAATATTTTAATGCATTTTCTAGGAATTGGAATTAAGATATAGACATTTATTATTGCACTATTTAAGGCATAGTGTATTTATTGACAAATTAAAAAAAGATTATGGCAGTCATTTCTCTTTGAGTTGTATTTATATTTATAAATGCATTAATAAATACATGAATAGATTAAGGAAGGTTATATATTAATAATAAAACTTTATTACAATATTTTTATAGCTTATAGGCTGAATACATTTTTTTTATAAATAAAAATCCCTATTACAATTGTATTGCCCTCCTGTCATTGTGGAATAATTATTTAAATAATATATTTGAAATAGCAATATATTAAGGATAAAATTAGCCTTTATAATTATTTTCTGGTTAATTTATATATAAATTAACAACTGCATTGCCTCTTACAAAGCAATCAATTGTGTACATTTGTTAATTCTAAGACTGTATAAATTAAAATAATTTGATGAATTTATATTTCTATCTGAATTTTTATAAGTTACCGATAGTTTTAGATTTAGTCATTTAAAATTTACTTTTAAAGAAGATTATTATTTGATTGTATATGTGTATACTATAAAATTATTGTAATTTAATTTTATATATATATATATATATATATATATATATATATATATATATATATATAGTATATATAGTGTGTGTGTGTGTTTGTTTGTTTCAATATTACTTTTATTTAAACATGTGAGTGGGAATTTTAAACAGAAAACGTATCTGGAATACTTAATATTACTTACTTACTTGGCTTTTATTTTGTTTCATTATAATTACAATGTGCACTTCACATTTTTTTCTACACACAGGTATCAAATGTGATGGAAGAGGACAGAACAAATTTTTATAATTAATGCCACGAAATAACCAATGTATTCCATTATATCTAGAAAATTAGTACCACAGTTAAAAATTCAGGCAACTATTTCATGACTTCATACATTATTTTAGATTCATCGAATATGTTTAATAACCGTGGCAAAACTTTATATAAAAGAGTTAAAAGAAAGTATTAATACAAAGCTATTTAAAAATAGATCTTTAATCAACATTCACTACAGAGCACAACCTTTAGTGTTGATAATGTAATCAATGGATTCTGAGTAATCCACAAAACTCGTAAGTCATCTATACACTTCTTACCTATAAACTTTGAAATTAAAAAACAAATTTATTTCCTTTTACGGTGTCTGGCTTTCTTTTTGGTAACTCTATCACCTGGCCTTTTACTGGATGAAGATTTGACAACAACCCTAATGGGTACGCCACCGCCTCCACCTCCACCCGAGGTTTTCTTCTGTAAGAGTGGCATATGGGGCTGAACAAGATCTGCCAATTTCCCCTGTTCGGCCAACATCGAAAGGAAAGTACAAATAAATTCATCGTAATTGTGTGTTCTTCTGCAATCATCGATTTTGTACTTCTTCCTTTTATCATTCTCGTCTCTCAAGTTATTTTCACACAGGCTGACCTCAGATTCAAGATTTTTGAGTAGGGCAAGCAGGTCTTTGGGGGCGAATGTATGCTTTTTCGACACTGATTCTCCATTGTCTCCGTTATTTTCTGATTCAGCGGTGGACATCTCAGTGTTATCGCCGCCTCCCACCCTGGACACCCTTATCACTACATATTTGTTGAAATCTTTGGTAGAATCATGCTGGGTGTCAATTGCAGAAGAAGAAGGCGACGAAGAGGAGGAAGTAGTATGCAATACAATTGGTGAGGTATAGTCTCTCACCTCTTCACCCAGTACCAACGATATCTCTTCTTCCTGATCCCCATCACCGTCGCTTTTCTGTTTGTCATCACTGATGACCAAATGTTGCAATGCATCCAACACTATTTGTTTATTGGTTCTCAAAGTGTTTAGCTTGTGAGTAAGCGCTAACCTTTTGTCAGGAACTACAGCCATCAAGTTAAACCTAATGTCGTTAAATTTCTCTCCTAATCTATCTTCTATCACTTTGTTGAATTTATCAGTCCAATCCAAGTTATTCTCAGATGACCAAGGCCCATGGTCGATTGGAGAAGGTTTCAGGCCATCTAGTTCAAACAGATGGCCATTTATAGGCACATAGCTTACAAAGTGGTAAGCTTCACCTGTGAACCTACAATTGAAACGTTTGTACAATACAACAGCTTGTGAAACTACAATAACATGCACAGACTCAATATGTATATATATCTTGTACAATTATAATCTGATTTTCTGGTTACCTTCCTGTACTCACACCGGATGATTTATCAAATCTCCGCTTGGCCTGTGGGTTGGCATGCGAGTTGTGTGCTCGGGCAAGCTCTGGGGTGTTACCGATAGCCCAGCCTTTGTTCTCCGGATTCATCCCTGAGGTGTGATTTTTAAGTCTGGTCAATGTTGAACCCAAGTGCAGGCTGGGACAATTGAGGAGAACTGAAAGAAGCGAGTGGGTGGCGCAGCTATTCGGAACCATCTGCTGAGCGAAAAATATACCATTCACGATCTCTTCATCTTTGACGAACATCTCATTCTGATCAACAATCTTCCTTCTTGATCTCCTTTCTTCATTCCACCTGATTTGAGAATACAAATGTTCAATATAAAATATTAAGTGGCTAAAAGTTAAATCCTTACTGCCCTATAATGGTAATGATAGTGGTGTCTAGTTCCTGTGCATTGGCCTGTTATCCTTCAATATGTCTTATACTACAGGAAAACAACAGGTAACAAATGAATGGACAAAATTTTCTTCTATAATACAAGACAGAATCTCAGAAGTAAGTTTAGATTTATGGGGGACCTAATACATACTATATATGACACTAATTATGACAACTGTACTTCATTAATGGAGAAATATCAAGCCAGAGTCCTTGACAAATAAGGATTATTTCATAAATGTTATTTATTATCACCTAGTCTTTTTATCTTGATATACTTTACTAGATGGACATCTAAATTATCAATCCAAATAAGTACCTGCCTTAATTGGTGGAGTCTTATAAGATCACTCAATGATAAAGAGGACCCCTCTACCCAAAGTATATTGCATATGTTGACATATTTTGAACCTTCTGGTTTACTGCTAAGATCATGCTAGTATTAAATGCCAGTTACCTAAATAAGAAAATAAAACCGTAAACGGGGCTTTCTATCTTTTTTTGCAAATCGTACCCCCTTGACGCCAAAGTCCTCGAGCAGAAGGGTGAAGAGGCCGGGGTCGCTTTCCAGTTCCAGCCAACCTTCAGTCAACCTAGTCAAATCCACCGGCATATTTAGACAATGTTTCCTAACGACCTCACGAATTAACAGACTTCTTCATAACTGTTCGATCCTTTTTTTGTGGTTACATTTTTGTTTAAGCTATAATACAAATGCGGGAACTGATGGAGTTAACAGAAGGGTATCAAACAAGTTTCACAGAGAAGTCGTTAAGAATGTAAACAAAACTGAAAACCCAACTTCAATGTGACCAACATGACAGCAAAAAAATACTTGAGAAATACTTACTCGTGAATACAATTTTAATAATCTAAAAAATTTTAGTGTTTATTAAAAAATTAAAGCAAAATCGTTTATAAATTTTCTTTTACAAATCAAGATATCGATATTTCTGTGATATTGACATTTAATAATACCGAGCGTTTGTGAGTTATTAAACAATAATTTTGGAGTCAATATGATTTTTAAAGCTAACCAAATAATAATTATAAATGAAATCGATCTTAATAATAACTCTTATGACAAATGTATCCTACACATCTCAAATATTATGTTACTACTTAATACTTACATCTTCAGCTGAATAAACATATGAATAATAATCCTTACTTAAATTTAAATTCGCACTTACTCCATCCTTCCAGCAGGTTTTCATTGATATAAAATTATACCCACATTCAACATCCCAAAGAGGTTCAAGCCATACACAACTTTAAATCTCAGTACATATCTTGTTTCCTACAACCCAATTCAAGAATTTAAACTGTGGTACCAATTCTATAAACCCCCTCAAAGCAACATTGAATATCAAAAGCTTAAATCATTAGTGGTATTCTCAATTAAATTTAATAATTTAGTCGCTTCATGATATCTTCTATTTTAATTTTTTGGATCTAATACCACATATTAAACAAAAAGATTGATTCAATCTTTGCAAGTTTGATTCAAATAATTATAATTTATATTAAATCACAAAATTTAACAAAATAGAACAGAAACAATATTAAAAACCAATAAATTTAAACACTCTTCTCTGTATTAAAATAACTCCCAAATGTCCTTAAGTACCTTTGCAAATTTTTGTACATGAATTACATGTATATGTTTATTTTCAATACATGTTTCTTTGTACATGTGTTCAAAAAATGTTTACAAATAATTTCTTCAAATAACAGTTTGGAGAAATAAAAATTCAAACTAGCATATTATGTTAACTTTAATAATTCTTCAATTACTATAAAACCAAACACATATTTATAATCTACAAATATTATTATCTAGTGTATTCTTCAATTTGTGGGTCACTGGGAACTTTCCTGGTATTCTGCAACAAGAAAAAAATTTAACTGAATCACATTTGGCTGATTCTCAGTATGAACCAGGCACCCAGGCCTGGTTAGGTTGTATAAAATATAACTAATAATACAGTTAAGTCTTACATATATTTGAATTTCCACTGTTTAGCTACTTTCATACTCCCCTTATGGTTTGTAGTGGGGGATTTGGGTGGTAGGAATATATATTAGGAATATGGGTCAAAACTAGATGTAGAAGTGAGAGAACCCCCAGGTCCATTGACTGTAATTTTACCTCACATTTTAAATATTTTGTATTTGAAAGGTGTCTTTAAAAAATAATTTACTCACCAATTTTGTAGCCCTTTCTTCTAAGATACGATATGCAAAATGGTTCAGCTGTTAGAAAAAATAAAACAATATATTTTTATGTTTAAACAGATTGTAAAATGTAACTTAACTTAATAATAATAATACATACCAATATACCCTTTGGGAGCGCAATTCCTTGAAATCGATACAATTTGCCATCATCTGATTCAATATGATGAACCTAATAAAAATAATAAAAACTATATTCCTGCCGGATTACATGCAAACATTTCTCAATTTCAATGAAATTCAGAATGATTTTTTAGTATTATTAACTTGTAAATACATAATTAACAAAAAATGTTTCTTATAATTCTGAAAATATTTCAGCTGTTCTATCTAACTTACAGCTGTTATAGAGCAACGTCCAACGAATGATGAATTCCCTACCATTGGACCTTTACTGATGTCTATATGAGAACCAACTCTATACAACACCAGTTTTCCTCCTAGAAGAAAAAATCTGGTTAATGAAAAATAAGCCTTAGCATTTTAGGAAAATATAGATAAAGTTCATTTAACTCAACAACTATAATTAACAACATGAATAAAAACAATCATGTAAATAATAATAATAATAATAAAACCAGGCTTATTAATAGGTTTTTTCATTTCTTTCAATCAGTTTGGGATCTGAAATTCAACAAACTCATAAGTTGTATAAAATGAAAGGTCACATTATAATTTTTTTTCTGTTTATATTATGTTAATATTCTACTTATTTATTAGGGAAGTGTACTTGATGATTATCTTTTTAATCAGGTCTTTGTAAGGCTATGGCCTTATGTACCAGGAGACCTGAGATTAATCTTCAAAATATAGGACTATATTTAGGCTCTGGATAATGGAGGTGGACTGGAAACTTTTAATTTCAATGCTTTATGAATTTAATTCCGTAATGTATATAATTATGAAAGGAGTTTTATAAATGCTTGCAATATTTATATATCATTATATTTTCAACATTCCCAATTAAAATGAACTATAAAAATTGTAACAAATATTAATCACACCTAATGAAATGAATACATTTAAATTTGTTTTAAATCTGTTGTTTTAAATTTTTAATTATTTTTTTAATATTTCCAAATGAAAATTAGCCAGAAGTTATTATTATGTTGTGTTACTAATTTAAAACTGTTATTTAATTATAATTAATTTTCTATAATTGGGGCAAAAACCACAATATTGACCGAGCTTCATTATCTAATGAAGAGAGAGAGAATGGTGTCTGTACTGGTTCTTATATAGAGTCTGTTGACTTGATAGATTTTACCAGTAGGGGAGTATTTATTCTTGGGTGTATAGACAACTCAATTGTTCACCTTGAAAGCACCCTTCAATAAAAGGACAAATCAATAAGAAAATATGGTGAAAGAAGAAAGCAAACCTTTTATTCTATTGCCCCATTTTTCCAGGACAACCAAGTTAGTAATATATGGTGGTATATTTGTTAATTTGTACCTATTAAATCTAACAATGCAGATGACAACTGCTATTTACCAGTCCCAAAAAAACATGAATGTACATGTACTACATTTTTTTACTTGCCTGGGCCACTCGCTATGTCCGGTATTTGTTGCAGTTTAAATCGATTGTTCAAAAATATATCTTTGGCCACATCCTGGCTGACCTCAAGCCTTTCAACTGGTAATTCTTGTTGTGCCAGACGCATCATCTGGGCCGAAAGAGTTCTCAACTCATCTAGAGTTGGCTTCCAGTTATCGAGGCTCAGACAGGCATCGTATACAAAACTCCCACTGTTCACTGCAACAGTTCATATCTAATAATATATTCAACAAAATGTTTTTTTAGTTTTACAGTGTTTAATATGTATCCTATCTAAATTACCTGTATTGTTTAAATTCAAATATATTAGATATCCATTGCACTTTGTCATATTACAAATGAATATCAATTAGTAGAAAAGTGCCACATAAGTGAACAAGAAAATTTTAAAATACAAATGTTCATTTTTGTATTAATGAACAAATAAACAATGTACTAATGCCTTTATGATTGCGTGATTTACAATTTAAATTAACCTGTCTAATCGTGCAATAAATAATAAATAAAATTTGAATAAATTACCATTTGGTGAAGGAAAACTATGAAGTGATACATTGATGTGAGAATTGAAAGCATCCTGAATTACAGCACCCAAGAGGAAGGAACAAGTCCTCCAAAATGCCTTGTTAACATAAAAGGGATCAGCATCAGTGAATTTGAGAAACTTAAGTACACAATCCTTTTCCAATGGTCTGTTCATATCCCATACATCTTTGTTTACCAATGCTAATGCACTAGTTTTGACTGTCCATTCAGAAATATCTAGAGAAGAGAAGGATATTGTTATAAGTTTATAAATACAAATGCAAGAATTCACTCGAGAAACAATTCTGGCATACGTTGTGCGCAATTCAACGGTGTCGACAAATATTTATTCATCATAAGTTTACAGGGCTCAGGTGGCCCTTCATAAGCGACATCAATTTTTTCTATTCTACCGACACTGTTATTTTGCTTGGCCAATTCTGCATTAAAGATGCTATTCTGTCGCTGAATATCAGTCTTCGATTGCTCATTTGCTGCTGTGTGAGTGAACCCTAAAAATGATCCAACCCTTAATACCGAAGATGCTCAATATAAAACAATACAATATTATAAAATGGATAATCGTTTAAGCTGTATAAGAATATGAAGATTATTTTTGCGTAGAAAAACCATTATCTACATTCATATGAAAATGATTAAAACGTACTACAAACAATCGAAAAGTCCTTAGCGCTAAGCCTTAAAAAGGATGCAAGCTTCATTGTGACCCGTTTCATATATTTATGGGAATAAGAATTACTTCATAACTACTCTTTTTTTCGCCGACAAGCACAACGAGGACGAAGTCAATCAACTGGTTATAATATATAAACAAGGTAGTAACAGAAAGACAACATTTGTAAAATTAATATTCTAAGCTATACCGGTGTTTTTACATTTCCTCCAAACTTTATATAATTGACATTTACTATAATCGACTTTCTTAATTTTATACGCGGTTATAAAATTATTATTTTTAACAATTTTTTATCTACTTTTAATATCACAGATATATTTCATTTTTGAGGGTTCTGAAAATATACAGGGGGTTTGTTGTTTCGAATACATTGTGAAAATTAAAAAAATTTAGTCTAATAAAAAAAAGAAAGTCTATCTAAAATTCATAATAAATACGAATACATAGTAGCATCATTCTGTTGTATTTTAAATTGCAAATTGCCTGCGTATTTGATGTCAGTAATGTATGTACTGTATTTTCGTATTTACTTTTCGTCATACATTTTTTTTCTTAGAAAACGTTACGAACATTTATTGTCCCGCTGGTAGTTTATGTATTGTGCAGTATTAGCTTTGATTAAGGTTTCAACATTTTCCCTTACGTACCAATTTTGTATTACGAATTTATATTTAAGAAACTAAATTTTAAATTTACATTACGTCGAAAGTAGTTGTTGAAACAGTTTATTTGACTAATTATACTTGTCAGTGGTCGGTGTCTTTTTTTGTAACGTACTCCGTAAATTGGGTATGTCACTTACAACTTAGATACTGTCAGCATACTTGTTTGTAAACATAGTGTATTGCGAGTTTAATCCAAAGTACAGTTGTTGTGAATACTTAAAACAGTGCATCTTCCTTTAGTGTAAGGCCATTCTTATAGTTTCAGCTTACCAACAGTTACATGTACTAAAAATACTGGTATAGTTGCATACATATGAAATAGTTCTGTTAATGATAATACATTTAATGATTTTGTGAAGTTTTCAAGTTTATAGCATGGAGGATATATAGAGATAGAGAGAGGAACATTTCAGTTTCAGTAATTGTTAAAGAAACTAGTCTAAAAATATATGTTCTTAGAATATTGTCTTTAAAAAAAATCAACATGTTTGCAATATATGCAGTTGATTAAGAATGAAAATATAATAATGTACAGTTTCAATTCTTACAGTTAACTTTTTTTTTCTTAGAAGAATGGTAAAGATCAAACTATGGCAGTGAAAGTTCCATAATTCGCATATTTCATGCCTTGGTTAGGTTAAGTTATATTGGGATAAATCCCAGGTAAACCAAACATGAAAATATTTGGTATAATCCATCCATGGATAAATTTTAATTGTTCTGTGAATGTAGATTATACAATGAATGTCTTGGGTAAGGCAACTTTGTACTGTGTACAAATTGAATATTTACTTGCTGTACAAATCTTAAACTGCACAAAAATTAATGCATTTCAAGATTGTTTTTAAAAGCATTCTAAAATTTATAGAATGTATAAGGCATGAATTTATGGCTAATGTATGCACTGATTCCTGAAAAATAGAATACTTTATATTAATTGTACTAATGTTTTTAAAATAGCTGAAACATGGAGATTTTAAATGAAGAAATTACCAGTACAAGTTTAGAAAGTACAAGTATGGAGTCGACCGAACAAAATATATTGAAAAATAAATCAAAGAAATCAAAGGCGAAAAACCTCAAGTAAGAATACAAAATTTTGTATCTAATATTCTTCCCATTTATTCTAATTCTGCTAGCATGTTACCATTTTCCTGAATTAGCCTTGTGATGAAGCGAATTAGTGCTTCTTTTATCTCATAGAAAAGTTTTATCTCATACAAGAATATAGATATGTGAATTGAAACTTAGTTTAAACCAGTAAAGTCATACATGTGACATATATTGTCCATTGTTGCTATTTTACATTATATTAAAAGTTGGAATTGATTATTTTTAAAGGAAAAAAAGCAAATCTGTAGAATGCACTGGAAGAGATAAAGCTGTAGCGAGTACAAGTAGATCAGTTGAAAGTAATTGCGCTTGTGATTTCCTTGTTACTCCCAATCTGCTCGATGAGTTATCTGAGGAGATGTCAGGATTGACAGTCAAGCCACTCCTTACTGATTCACCTGGATCCAATTCTCAGGAGCAGAAACCAAAAAAAGAAAAACACTCAGAAACAGTTTATGCCAATTCAGCAGGTGCAATGGAAGTTAGTAATCTGTGTGGTTCTCCTGTCTCTCATGACTTGCTTGGTAATTCATCAGAGGAGATTAAAGGGTTGTCAGCTGCACCTCTTCTTACTGACTCTCCAGCATCCTGCTCCCAGAAGCACAAACATGAGAAAGGAAAACACTCAGAAACAGTTTGTGCCAATCCAACAGGTGCAATAGAAATTAATAATCTGTGTGGTTCTCCTGTCTCTCATGACTTGCTTGGTAATTCATCAGAGGAGATTAAAGGGTTGTCAGCTGCACCTCTTCTTACTGACTCTCCAGCATCCTGCTCCCAGAAGCACAAACATGACAAAGGAAAACACTCAGAAACAGTTTGTGCCAATCCAACAGGTGCAATAGAAATTAATAATCTGTGCCGTTCCCCTGTCTCTCATGACTTGCTTGGTGATTCATCAGAGGAGATTAAAGGGCTGTCAGTTGCACCTCTTCTTACTGATTCTCAAGCATCCAGCTCTCAGAAGCAGAGACAGAAGAAAGGAAAACACCCAGAGACAGTTTGTGCTAATTCATTAGGTACAGTGAAAATTAATAATCTGTGTAGTTCCCCTGTTTCTCATGACTTGATTGGAGATTTATCTGAGGATATATCAGGACTGTCGGTTGCACCTCCTCTTAGTGATACTCCAGCATCCGGCTCTCAGAAGCGGAAACAGAAGAAAGGAAAGCACACAGAGGCAGTTTGTGCCAATCCACTGGATACGGTAGAAATTGACAACCTGTGTAGTTCCCCTGTTTCTCATAATATGCTTGGTGATTTATCAGAGCAGATATTGGAGTGCTCAGTTGCACCTCTTAGTGATTCTCCAGCATCCAGCTCTCAGAAGCGGAAACAGAAGAAAGGAAAACACCCAGAGACAGTTTGCGCCAATCCTCTGGGCACAGTGGAAATTAATAATCTGTGTAGTTCCCCTGTTTCAAACAACACGGTTGGTAATTTATCAGGGATAACAGGGCTCTCAGTTACATCCCCTCTTACTGATTCCCCTCCGTCCTGCTCTCAGAAGCGGAGACAGAGGAGGGCGAAATACATTGAGGCCATCCGTGCCAAATCACTGGGCACAATGGAGAATGTCAGTCTCAGTGACTCTAATGTCTCTTATGACTTGTTCGGTCAGTTGACTGAGGGGCTATCGGTCACCCCCACCAAATCTCCAAACATCCAAATGTCCAAATCAGAAAAACGAAGGCAAAGGCGGGAAAAACATGAGAAAAGTGGTGCAACTCCTCTTGCCACCTTGGGTAATAATTCCATGTGAGTTAATTTGGTTTATTTTCTTTATATTATACTGATATTATCTTTTCTCCATTTGTAATATTCAACACACATTAAAAAATGGGGTTGAAAGTTCAGTATTTTCTTCCATCGAAATTATTGTTATATCGTGTTATTAATTTGAAACTGTGATTTGATTATAATTAATTTTTTATAATTAGGGTGAAAATCCCCAATATTGACAGAGCTTCATTATCCAATCAGGGGAGGGAGAATGGTGTCTGTGATGCTGGTACTTATATAGAGTCTGTTGACTTGGTAGATTTTACCAGTAGGGCAGTTATACGGCCCAATTGTCCACCTTTGAAAGCAACCTTGAATAAAAGTATAAATCAATCACAAGAAGAAAGCAAATCTTCTGTTCCACTACCTCACTCTTCCAGGATAGGCGAGTTAGTAATATTCGCTGTTTCTTTTAAAAACAATTAAAATGTTCATAAACCATTAAAATAGTTAATTAAAATGAGGTCTATGTTTTCTTATAATTGTATATTTTATGTTTAATTGGAAGAGGTGAATGAACATATCCATATGTTTGTTATTTATATGCTTCAGCCAAATAATTCGGTCCACCTGTTGGTACAGTAAAAATAATAGAATGAAGAAGGATATAAGTAATATTTCTCAGAACTCAAAAGAGAATAACAAGAAAACAACATCAAAGTCAAATAACAGCTCACCAAGAACAAATATAAGGTATTTTTTAATTGTTTATATAGTAACAAATTTATATACTTTTCTTACCTATTTTTATTTATTTTCCTGATATTCCCAACTCATAACCATATAAATATCTTATTGCTAGTATAGTTTTTGGAGGCATTTATGAATTAGTTAATTTTAACAATAATTTATTGTGACTATGTATCACACTTTGTTCTTATTCTTAATTCCATGGTTGATGGTATATATTTCTAATATCTGTTTGAAAGAGCAAATAATAATTAAATAGTTCATTCAGTTGTCATATTGAATTATTAATATAAGGTGAAACTAATATTAATAATATTAATATTAATTATTTAGCAAGCAGAAAGATGCAACAGAGAAATTTGAAGATTATATGAATAAAGAGGATGTTGAAAAGGGTTTGGAATCAAAAACTCTGATTAAAGTAAGTGCTCAAGAAATTTAATCTGTATCTAATGAAATGGAATGTAAAATTGAAATGTTTGTTTTATGTGACCTAATTGTGCTCTTGTTCCTTTTATATAGGGAAGTCTGAGGATTAGTCCACGAAACTACAAATATGCCTATATCTCAGATTCCGTAAGTGTCCTAATAATAACAATCAGCAGACATCTAAGCATACGTAATGATAATGATTGATAGTAATAATGAAAAGTTTCATTGTAATATCAAGATATTTTTCTGATGATATTTTATAATGAAAACAATAATAATATATATAATACTTGAAAGGAAATTTGGTCCAATTAAACGAAAAGAGTTCATAAACTCTAGTACTCCCATTAGAAAACAATAATTTTCAGTCCGATAGATAGGTAATTTTCCTGTAATATGAGAATACATTAAAATGACATTTGTTTCATTAAACTGATAAAGAAATTCTTCCAATTTTTTTTCCTTTTGTGGTTATCATAATTCTGTTTACAGAACAATGGTGCAGACATTCTCATTCTGGGAAGAATAGACAGAAATAGAGCACTGACATCTGATATAGTTGTTGTACAAATTAAGGACAAAGAACACTGGCACGTATGTATTTTTCTGCTTAAAAATAGCACTGTAGAAATATGAAGTTTTGATAAATTCATAGCATCATCTCGAAAATTATCATCTCGAGTATATTATCACTAAAATATTTGCCTAGAAGGATTTCATTAGACTTACTTTTTTCTGAACATTTTGTCTTAAGCTACTTAAACATTCTAATTGCTTAATGAAAATAAATACAAATGTGAAAACAAAAAATCTATAACCTCGCATTGTGATTAACTAAAGGAATAACAATGATAAATTTTCTATTATTAAATGTTAGGTATATGTTAGGTAATCTAACATAGAAATTTTGTTTCTAAGTAATCTCTGTTTAATTATGACAATTCTTTACCTTATCATAAGTGTTTATGTTACTTATAGGATAATTAGTGCCAAAATCATTTATTCATATAAATAAATGTATATAAATAATTTGCTATTTGCATTCAAATCTGAGATGTTATAAATAAAGTATTTTTTTCTTTTCTATTACAGACACAGCCTAATGGAGAGGTTCAAAGAACTGGAAAGGTAATGCAAAATGGTGCTTTGAAAATGTTTATTTTATTGTTATATGTTGCGATTTTGCTCATAGTTTACATCATTGCTTTACTGTTTATAACATTTTCTAACTAAAATGTTTCAGTGCTGTTCAGAATTGAATGATAAATGTTATGTATTCTGTTTGCCTATTTTTCAGGTTGTCTTCATTTCAGAATATGTTAACAACAGAGTAGTTGTCGGTACATTAAAAAAGATTGATAAAAGCTATGCATTGTTATGTCCAAGGGACCATAGTATGCCTCAAATACATATACCTGTCACAACTCTGCCATTAACAATACTTCAAAACCCATCTGCTTATGCAAATACATTGTTAATGGGTAAACTTATCTCTTGGGAGAAATCACAGTTTGCTCAAGGGTAAATCAATTAAAGCTATTCCTGATTATTAGATTATTTTTTCTATGAATAAGCTCATTGTATACTGGACAATTTTATACTAATCACTCTAAAGAATGTAACTTTTAATCTCTTTGTTCTCCTAAACTTGGTTCAACATAGTGAATGAAATATCAATTACTTTGATAAGATCTCATCTATCAATAGATGATTAATTTTCTTTACAAATGTTCAATGATGACTAATTTTTATTTCCGATGTCTTATCTTATATTCTGTGTGTTAGAAATCAATTGATTTTGTGTTTTTTTTTCAAATAGTATAATTGAAAAAGAGATTGGTGAAAAAGGGGACATTGCAGCAGAGACAGAAGGCTTACTGTTGTCTCTAGGTTTAGACAGAAATCCTGTCAATGAGTCTTTAAGGCAGTATTTTCCTAAATGCCCTTATGTCATTAATAAACAAGATATAGAGTCTAGACTTGATCTGAGGTATGTGTTATATTGATCACTGCTTTATTCAACTTTGTATGTTGAGAATTTAACCTAGTGTGAACCATTTTATTATTTATAATGTTATTTTTTATTCTGTGTATATTTAATAATTTATAGTTGAGCAGGGTTCAATGTCCGATAGTATTAAAAATATTTATGTTTAAATTGTTGATACTTATTCACTGCCTTAATTTGTTTGGAAACTATTCTTCATTGTGTTTGTTTTTTGGAATACCAAAACTTGATGTAGAATTATAGAATACCTGGGTTCATGAACTACGATTTTACTGCTTTTGATTAAAAAGAAAGAATACTTTAGTATATAGTCTACATTTTATAACTGAGGTAGAATTCAATTTAATATGTTATTGACTTAATGTATTGTTGACAGGACGAAATGTGTGTTTTCGATTGATCCTGAAACAGCTAGAGATTTGGACGACGCAGTATCAGTAGAACGACTGGGTGAAGACGAGTATAGAGTTGGTGTCCATATCTCAGATGTTACATATTTTTTAGATGAAGGGACACCACTTGATAATGAGGTGGCAAAGAGAGCCACTACGATATACCTGGTTCAGAGGGTAATACATATGCTGCCAATTGAGCTATGCATACTTTGCTCTCTCTTGCCTGGTCAAGACAAGTTGGCTTTTTCAGTCATCTGGAGAATGGATTCGAAAGGGAATATTCTTGAGACAAAGGTCACTCGTTCTATTATAAACTCATGCTCACAACTAGCTTATAAACATGCGCAGGTACTATATTTTATGCAATTTCGTACATATTTCTTTACCTAAATTTCCCGTGTTGATTAAATATGATAATAAATTGGTATTAATTATACAGAAGTTTATTAATTATACATATTAAGTTTTACATATTTTTCCACCTTTTGTCATAATTAACCAAAAAAAATAAAAACTATTTCTTTTATTCATACATTGTGTTCCATATGATTCAAGACTTGAGTAGTTTAATTGTGGAGAGGATAGACATATCCACTTGTTCAGTACATGACAAAAATACAGTGTGAACATAACAATTACTCATAGAATATCAAATTATTGTACTTTGTACTGTACTTAAATAAAGTACTTTCTGGCATTCTTATAAAGACAGTTCAAATCTACTCCCAAAATTGTGCCTTACATGATTTTTTTTTCATCAATAAAATTGTGATGTAACTTTAAGAACCCACTGGTTTCTAGAAACAAACTTTCAGCTGTTTGAGTGCAATTTCTAACCACATTTATTTCAATATAATACGGGGACTAAGAATTTCCATTGTTATTTCTTAGCTATGGATAACCACAAAACAATGTAGAACTGTAGTTTCATGTATTTTCACTTTTATATGTATAAAGGGCACTTCAAAGGTGGAAGTGTTTGTCATAGGATTTTAGAATAAGCTTCATCTGATATTTATATCACTGTAGGTTAATTAGAGCATTTATTAACAATTATTATTTTATGTTATGAATGTTACTTGAACTGATTGTTCACTAACAAATTATAATTAAAATGTTCAAGGCAATAATTAAAGGAGAACCTGTGGAGCTCCCGGAGATATATAATGGTTTTTCTGAAAAAGATATTATAGAGTCGATACAGATGTTACAAAAAATAGCCGAAAACCTAAGGCTATCTAGATATGAAAATGGTGCACTTAAAATAGATCAACCGAAACTTTGGTTTACCTTAGATTCACAATCACTGCCAGTAGATGTTGGAATATGTGTCCTCCAGGAAAGTAACTGGTAAGTTTATTTGAAATACTTTTCTCCAGTCAATATTTATAATAATTCTTGATAATATTAAGTAATGATGTTTATTCATTATTTATCCCAAAAAATTGTATATTGTGTGAATGATTTTTAGCTCATTGTGTGCTATGAAAAAATAACAAAAGACTAATATTACACTGTGTAATTAAATATTTTTTATTTAATTATATTTTAATTATTAATCACTATAAAAAGAATAATTTCTATATTTTTTATAAATTCTTTTGCTTTTAATCCAAAAGTTTAAATGAATTCTCTAAACAAAAGTCACACAAATAAAATTGTAAAAATTAAACAAAAATAGCAATAGAAAAATGGAATATATTTACAAACAATAAATTAAGAAAAATAGAAAACAACACTAGGGTGTACATACCTACCACACGGAAGTCATCCTAAATAGACTAAGATCAGGACATAAAAAAAAGACTACTGCATATATTAATAAACAAAACCAAACCCATATGTGATAATTGCAAGAAAGTATGATGGAAGAACACATTAATAAATTGTATCAAATACAAAACAGAGAAGAAACATATATAACTAAAAACTTATATCTTTGGAAACAATATTACAAAATATCATAGAAGCTATAGACGAGTTAACAACATTCATGAAAGATGCAAAAATAACAATATTTTAAAAAAGCGCATAACATATCAGAAGATAACAACAACAAAAAGAAGAATGAAAAGACAACAAACCATATTTAGAATATTTATTTTGGTTATGTTGGTCAACCTGTTCGTATATGAAAAGTGTCAGGTTGTTTTGTTCGGAAACGTTAGCCGGTTTAAGTTAACTATGTTTTGCGGACGTTTAAAGTCGGTACTGGTACCGTCTGTACGCCTGGTTCGAAACTCTGAATCCAAGAATACGACCCACTTTTTCGAGTATGTCGTCGGCCGATTTTCGTCGGTCGACACGGCCCAAGTCATTGACCCGATCGTCGTGACTGACGACGGTTCCACGATCGTATGTTGGCACCCGGAAAAGGAGTTCCCCTACGAGTGCAGCCGTGCATTACCCGAGGCTCCTGCTCCCCAACCGACTCACTTGAAACAGCTTTCGAAACGTGATTTGTACCAGTCGTTTAAAGGCACAGATTTTGTCGAGACCCCCAGTCAATTCGATGTCCAGGAACTTGCAAAAAAGACTTTCACTACAAAGCACAGATGGTTTCCCAGGAGCAGAGACAGAAAGGCGAAGAAAACACCTCCCGACAGGGAATACCTGTGAACTGTGTAATTTCTTCTAGTGGCCAGTGAAAAGTGTCTAATACCCTTGTTTCTAGTAAACCTTTTGTGATTTATATTTTGTGAATGTCAAAAATATATTTGTATACGTAGCTGACTGTTTTACAAATATATAATTATATCTGATCATGCATTTTTGTGCAATTTTTTCTCATCCAGTCCAAGTAAACCAAGATTCAAAAATTTGATTCTGATTGCATTTCCAAAGGACTATTTATGAATTGCCAAACTCAAAATAAGCGAATTTTAATTGAGCCAATATTTTGTTAATTTTTAAATATTAGACAACATATTAAGATGCAGTGTTAAATTGTAATCATAAAGGTTCCAGCTCATCCAAATACTTATGTAAATTGTGTATGTGTGTGTGTGTGTGTGTGTGTATAGTTTCGATGTAATAGAAAAATTAAACAATACATGATTGAATTTGTCATCAATATTGAACAATATAAAAAACTATTTATGGATTCACTCCGATTTCTTATATTCTTGTTTAGTGTGTTCATAGCTATAAAGAAATTTTATTTTTCATTTATCAATTATATTTAATTGTCCTTTGTCGATGCTTTTTGTATAATATAAATGAATAGTATAATTTCAGGTTAATTGAAGAGTTCATGCTCCTGGCAAACATGAGTGTGGCGAACATTTTATCGCAGAACTTTCCAGAAACAGCTTTTCTGAGACACCATAGCCCTCCAAAACAGAATATGATGGAGAAACTCGAACAGTCACTGCATAAATTGGGTATTTTCCTGGACATATCGTCGGCTGGGCAGCTCCATCAGTCGTTATGGAACTATGCGTCCAATTTTGGAAGACATCTTGTTCTGAACATTCTATGTGCAAAACCTATGAATGTAATGTTCCTAGTTTACCTAGTCACCTCAGTGTAACTTTTAATTTTATTGTATAAACAAAGCGTAATTAAAATATTAAGTTAATTTTGTAACTTTTTATTTGTAAGCAATAACTCATTTTGTTTTGTGTTTTTCAGCAAGCCGAATATTTTTGTGGTTCTGGTGACACTCACCATTATGCTTTGAATATGCCATTGTACACCCATTTCACATCACCCATAAGAAGGTATGCCGATATTATGGTGCACAGACAATTGGCAGCCTACCTTGGGTACTCCAAGCAATTACAATTTACAGCAAGTGATATTGCCAGGTATTGTTTCCTTCATATTTTATATCGGATATACAATGCTGGAAACTTGAAATCGGCTTAAATTAAGCAGCAGAATAAAACCGATTCTTGTGTGGGTTTGAATGGAGAATTCTTTTATATAATACTCTTTTTAAATATGGAATTCGGGACCTCGATGGCTGAGGTGTTGAGCGTGTACCTGTGGACCCAGAGGTTGGTGGTTTCAATCCACCCAGGATGCCTGCCATGGGTGTTAGTTCTTAAGTTAGTCTATAAGTAGGGATAAGTGATCGGAGAAATATCGCGCTCCCTCCGATCACAAGTGCATATTAACCTCTGGCATACTTGCGCTACATGTATGATGACTACTAAAAACATGGAATTTGAGGAAAATTAAGGACATTGGAGGACTGAACTCCAGGTTCAGTGCCTTTATATCACCCTAAGCACAGGACTGTAGATACTTTGTTAGAGGATCAAATTGATCTAAAAATGCAAATATCTACTGGCTAAAAGAGTGGAGTTCATTAATTCCAGTATATCTGTTACATTTCATACCATTCACAAAAATATTTGTTTTTCTCAACTGCCTGTATAGCACTGCTTAGTTATTGTGGGCCATTTTGTGCTCAAGAGTTGGTGGGTTAGAGCATCCCTCTTGACAATCTAATTTATTCTAATGTCCATGGATACTGGATCAGAAGCACCCACTCTAATGACCAAACCACAATGGTCTACATGTGAATACAATGTATGTTTTATACATTTACAATATATACAATTATAAGGTTTTTTTGTTATAGCATCGCTAATAACTGTAATAAGAAAAAGTATGCTGCAAAGAAGGCGGGAGAATTGAGCTCAGATCTTTATTTAGCTCTTCACATTAGGACCATTGGAAGTAAAATTTCAAAAGCAATTGTTTTAAATGTTTCAAGTTATTCCTTTGATGCTGTTGTGTTAGAATTTGGCTACAATATCAGAGTATATACAGAGGTATGTTTCAAATGTGTTTCTCTTTTTCTTGATTTTATCATATTCAAAATAAAAACATTTCTATTCCTCACAACATTAGTAAAACATTAGTACTCATCCATCTCCCTTATTTTAATGCTTTTCCTTTAAATTGTACATGTACAAAATAAATTAAGTTTATTTCGCTTCAGAATCTGGATGCAAAGGTTGAATTTACGGACAATGGCATTGCATCAACCATGGTGTTACAGTGGGGTGAAAAGAGTGGTGGCTTCTTACAAGTAATCCAAGTCTTTTCAGAAGTCGTCCTTCTTTTAAAACCAGTTCCGGGTATTTTAAATATTGAGGCCGAATTGCTTATTCCACAATGGGAACACGTTAATAAAGTTTAAATTATCCTTAAGGTTTAAATTATGACTGTGTTAAATTAAATACTGTTGTATTTAAAACTGCTATAACTAAAGTGCATATGATATTTATCAGACGTATATTTTCATATTACTAAGTTATTCTTTACAGATTGTTTTAAATAATAAACAATTGCAAAAAGTAGCTGGTATGAAAATTCAAATTTCAGTTCAACCTTTTTAATTTTCATATCTATATGATTATGTATTCAATTTTACACTCTGTTTTATTTAGAATTCTGCATAATTTATTGTAATATACTTCACGAAACAATGGTCTGTTTTGAAGTAAAATGGTCAAGTAATATTTGTACTGTCATCATTGTATATATTGTGAAAAATTTAATTCACAGATTAATTAATATTGGTGGATGTGGGGTTTTAAATTCATGCTTTTTTTAATGATGTAGGTAAGGCATATTGAAGTTCCTTTATCTGTGATATTGGTTTTCATTTATGTAATCGAAATATTACTTACAAAATTACCTTTTAAGAAAGGTAATCTATGTAACTCTTATTTATTAAATTAAGGTATTAGGGTAACTTGACACATGTATCACTATTTGTATATGATAATTTGGTTTGTACTTTTAAACCAAGTACTTATAATATTATATTAAAAAAATATCTAAATGTCAATAATGTAATGAAATTAGGTAATTTAAATAAGGTTTCAAATTTTTATGTTCTCAAATATTTTAAATAGATTTTAGACTAATTTAGAATATAACGAAGAAGCAAAGGAAGTTTTCACTTCTGAATACGAGTCTTTGAGAGAATATTAACTTTATAATCGAATCCACATAATTGGTCTAAAATTAAAATGGTCTTGGAGAGTAATATTGTAGAATAATTATATGGCACAAGGATGCATTACTTTTACACAATAAGTTAATACATAATGATTTAATTTTAATATTTTTTTTGCTGATTGGAACAAAATAAACCTATATTATCTCAGACAGATTATGATAACAGATATAATATTATCATTACATAGATTATGAGCTTTCTATTAGTGATTGATCATCAGCTTTAAGTACTTAAAATACTTTCTGGAGTAAAAACAGAATTTAGAATGGCCTATTTCTAAAATTTCAGTTCTTTATCAATGCATTACTTTTCTATAGTTGTAAACTATTGCAGTGTTCCTCCCTTGTGTAGTTTTTAAAAAAAACAAAATTGTCTTTAAAAAATATTCAAAACTTGTTCAAATTGTTTTGGAAATTCACCAATTTGCAGGAGTACAATTAAACCTATCCTGGTTAAGCAATTATGTATAATGTGTATAAAAATGTATTATGTATTCATGTAAATTATTTTAGGTATTGAAAATGTTTAATAGTTGCAAATTTGTAGTTTTAGCATCTATAAATATTATGGTCCATCCTGACTGTGGCTATGTTCAATGTAAGGAGTAGAAACATGAAAATAGGATTGTATATAATGTTTTTAAGAATCATTAGGAAATGAAATCATGGGCTTATGTAAAAATTTGTTAGGTTAAAACTGAAAACAAAAAAATTCATTGTTCAAAGCATAAATATTATTTTATTGGTGCTAATCGAAATGTATTAAAATTTTATTTGTGCACTTTTTATCTTTAATGAAATGTTTGAGCTAAACTTGACGAAATGTAATATGATTCCTGCAAAAATAAATTAACTAATTTAAGTTAATCAATTTGACACATTTATTTAATGTTCAGCAGTAGATGTATTATGGATACTAAATTATAAGAAAATCACAATTTTAACATATTTTATTATTAAATATTATTGTAGCAAATGAAGTAATTTTAATTAATCCTAATCATAATCGGCCATGACCATAATTCCATGTAATTCCATGAATTCATACAATTCTTGGTTTATATATGTAACTTGTACACTTTTGAAAATTAGTTATTGTAAAAACGTAATAAAGTAACATGTTATTTATTTTCCTGTAAAATAAGGAACTGCAGCAAACACTTATTCATTGATTTTTATTTATAATTTTTATTTTATGTATAATAGTTTTATTCAGTTGAAATGTTTTTAAGTAATAACAATCAAGTTCTGTCATAATGTATCTAATGTACACTTGGACATACTGTACTTTGTAAATATATTAGTACAACCAATAGGTAATAAATTACGATAGGTAACAGTATCAGGGTTATAAAATATGCATTAAGATTTATCACAAAAACATTTATATGTCAGAATGAAAAAATAAAGAGCGTTAGTTAGGTTTAAATGTATATTTATTACCACACAAAACCCTTTATATATACATTATTAATATTTCTACAAATATAAAGTATCAACAAAAAGACACTGAACCGAATTTTAAAGTAAAATCCAAGCTCACAATATTAAAACTTCATCGGTATAGGACTGTTTATATGGGCATAATTCCAGTGCAACGGCTTTTTTTGTGTGTGTACATGGATATATATATATATATATATATATATATATATATATATACACATATTATTGCCAGCTATGAATGCAAGGTAGATTCATGATGGTAATTTACTAGCCTCCTCCCGACCAGGTACTTATCATTTTTTATGTGTTCGTACAATTTGGCAAACTGTCTTAACTGAAAACTGACAATCGCACAAATAACCAGAACTAAAAGTAGAAATGGGTAGATCCTCCTCGCAATTTTTATTTTCATATGACTACCCGAAATGAAAAGAGGAGCGACAGAGTGCGCGATGACGTAAGGTACGGCTAGAGCTATGGACAAAACTGAAATAACCGGGAGAGCTAATTGAACGACAATAAAGTGGAGTTGCATGTTTCTCAGACCATCTCTGTATACTCGTTCGATAGACTGTCGCAAGGCCCAATCAGGACCCATCATTGTCACAGCACAGACAATCTTAGTGTAGAGAACGCCGAGGGCCCAGTCCTGCCATAGCCACAGGACGGGTGTCTGATCGAGGGGTACTCGCAGGGGTACGACCAGTACTAGTTCCAACAAGAGTCCGCACAGCAGAGGCACTACGCCAACCAATAGGAACAGAGCGATAGCGGATTTAGTGACTACGACCAGCCAATTGTAAAGAGTGTCGACTACCGCCCTCCTGCCCTGGGGCAACCACCCGACCAGCAGTGTCACAGCCCGGGCCACCAGCCAACAGAGGTACGTGCCACAAGCAGCGGTGTACAGTTCATGGACGGGGGTCGGCTTGTTGCCTTGGACTATGTACAACATCATTACCTTCCTCCCAATGAAAACCGGTACCGTGAGGGCAACAAGGCTGACGGCAACCAGTGAACAACAGACAACCACCATGAGAGCGACCAGTCTGATGGCGAAGAATCTTGGCCTGACGTATGGTTGAAATCCGGTCGGCCCTCCCCTCTGGAGAAGAGCGTGGTGTGCCGCTCCGAGCCCCACCTGCTGCTGCCGCTCCTCTTCCTGTTGGATGGCCTGTTGGTGCTGTTGCTGACCACCGCTTGGACTTGCGTTGTCCCCCAACAGATAAGATTTTATGTCTAAAATATATGACACTGTCAGACACCACATCCTCACCAACATCTTGAGCCAAGCTCTTGTATGGGACTGCTCCAATAATGCTGGCAATATTACCTAGAAAAAATACAAATATTTATTTTTAAGTTAATGCGATCACTTTTATACATACAGACACACTAATATGAAAGTATCTCCACAGCACTACTTTAATTGGTTTTTTGTTTATTCCCCGTCATTTGTTGATAAAACTCAACAAAACATTGAGTTGAAAATTTGAGGAAAGTATTAAAAAATTACAAATTTCAAAATCACTTTTATGAGCTTCGATATATTTATATGATGCAGAACAAAAGCAGGAAAATTAATTTTGACAAACCTGCAATAAAAGTAGTTCAAGAGACAGTTCATTGTGTCCAACCTGAGTGTCAGACTGGAGTGCAACAGTGTAGGGAAGAAAATTAGGAAGTGCATAGCGCAATATGCGTATAGGCAACCAGAGCATAAGTAGCACAGCTGAGCCAAATATTACAGCAGAGGCAACAAGACGTCTTATGTGTCTCACAATTGGTAAATGTATCATTTCCTGCAAAAATCAATCACAAAAATTGTCAAGTATAGAATTTTTGACATAATTTGCACACAATGCAATCTGCTATACAAAAATAAGTATACATACATAAAATTTTCTGAACAGTAATACAATTCGTAAAAGAAGAATATATCAATATGATAACCATTCATAGTATCATTTCACATTTGAAATAAAAGTACAAGGAAGGGACTACATGTTCAACTTCATCACATGGAATATTAATGTCTTCAATAAACCAACCAACATATACATTATAAATGGAAAATGTTACTGCTTTCGATCAAGTTCTTGACTTATTTTAGTGAATTGAGTGAAATATGAATTTTTTTGTTTTTCAAACAATATTATTCCCAAATGTAGATTTCTCCATTTATATGTAGGCAGTACTGATTGCCATATTAATTATTAATTTACCAAATTATTAAATATACTCAAATTAATTTTCATTAAATAAAATTAATCAATATATGCAAATTTATCAAACTATTTTACCTGGATAGGGCTGAAATCAGGATCATTGAGGTTCCTCAGAAACCAAAGGACGCCAGGGCGAAGCACTTCCCTGAGAAGAAGTATAAATGATGCAAAGTAGTAGACATAAACCATTCCGACCAGCCAGTGTATAAACATTGAAGTGCCCGGTGCTGATCTGAAGCTTGCCTCTCTGTCCCTTAATGTTGCATCAAACAGTGACAAGGAGCATATGTCCAACCACCAACCACACACTAATGGTAAAACACCAATTTCTACTACTGATAACAAAGACACCTGAAACAAAATTTAATTCAATACAATATAAAAATAAGTGGATCGCATATAACATGTATCCTAAATCACTATCTCCTCCATTATAATAATATAGCCAAGACAAACCATGCTCAAAATATGTTTCAAATATCGATTATGGAGATAAAAACATCTATCATGGCCAGTTACAAGTGTTTAAAACAGCATAATTTTTGTTGTGTTCCTAATGAATATATGATTCGGATTATGCACTAAAAAATATATCGACAGATAATTAAATATTATAATCCCATTAATACCTTAACAACTATGTAGCAATGTCCAACGAAACGCCTTGATGTAGCCAAACTAAGAAGTGCTGCCAGTGAATGCAAACCGACTAACCAAATTCCAATTACACAATATCCACATAGTGTTGTCACCAATCCTGTTGTTTTATAAATATTGTCACATTAGTTATTTAATATGAAGGCGAATTTTCTATTTATTACTCCACTCATAAGAATTGATTTAAAAACTAAATTCTCCTAAAAATTAATGAAACACTTGCCTTGGAAATGAGAAGCCGTTACATGCTGCTTAAGGCCTAGGGCAGCAACAGCAAAATGTCCCATATGGTATGGAATGAAGGCGAATACCAGTATGAATAGTGTATTGAGTGAAACAACCCAGAAAACATGTTCAAGAAATACCAGTGATCCATCCAAACCCAGAATTCTTTCCCAAGTCAATTCTTCAGCCGCTCTATCCCATTCCAATGGATTCCAATCACCCGCTCCCACATTGCCTTCTTCCAGTCCACCTTCTCCAATATCCTAAAAGCAACCAAAAAATAATGCCCAAATGATAATAAAGAAATAAATCACCATAGAAACTCCATTTAAATACATATTTCATTTGATGCCCGGTATAACATTTTCCATGATAGAGCATCTATCAGTAGCAAAATATACAGATTGGTTGAATAGTTGAATAGCCAAGTATAACTAACCTCGGGAGCAGCAGGGACAACTGGTTCTTGTAAATTATTATTGTTATTGTTGTTATTATTATTATGGGGCTGTTGAGGATTGTGAGGTATTAGTGGCTGTTGTTGAAGGGGTTGGCCGACTTGTTGGTTATTGGGTACAGCAGGCTGCTGTTGCTGCTGCTGCTGTTGCTGCTGCTGATCTTCCCTCTCTAACCAATCCGGGCCCCCTCCTTCCAGAATCTGTCCTCTCAACCAAACCAACCCGACAAAGGCGAACAGCGTACAAGTGACTACAAAGCAACCGTGAAATATGTCCGACCCTATATTCTCCGTAGAGAACATATCCAGCGGCAATGTCAGAACCTGGACAGAATTTAACATTTTTTACAATAAAAAAACATTACATTTCTGTCAGTAACATCATAAATATTTCATAGTTATCAAGCACATTACCTATATATAACCTATGTATAACCTAATCGTAATATATTTATACCCAAGGGCACAATAATTCAAAGTACATAATTATTCCCCCAATAAGAGGAATTATTATTATTAACCATAATGATTTTCTACAAGACAACATTTTTGGATTAAAGAGTTAACAAAGATTCGTATTTAATAAGGTAAGGAATGTTTCCACTTCAATACAAAGTTTGTAGCAAAAAAATGTTATAGTATCGATTAAAAGTTAATTTTTTTATTTCTTCTATATTTATATAGCACTATGAGGCACTTCAAAGATTTATGTGCGTATGGATTATTAGGATCCAAGTGATCCAATATAGAACGTTTTCTTCGATCACCACCCTTACTTGAACTCTAACTTACAATGGTATATGGCAGATTTGAACTGCTGACCTCTGATTCCCAAGGCATTACTCCGTGCCCTGAGGATCCAGTTAAAATTTTAGTTATCTACAAATGCCAACAGGCTGTTAATTCAATAAATCCTTACAGAGTCGACCGATCCGTTGAAAAGACACCTGTATATCCTGCAGGCTGTGAGTGGGACTATGCCGAGCCAAGCAAGTGCCACCAGTGTGTAGTGAATCCAGTACTTGACGGCGGTTGTTATACTGGCAAGGAGGCCACTGACGACGTCCCTTATCGGCAGCCGTCTGGGCATGTCCGGCGAATAGATCGGCATAAATGAGAACCTGTAGCCGCACAGCTCGCAGTACTCCTTGCGGCTGTACCTCATCCACTGGACGAGGCATTCCTGATGTATCCACTTGATGCTTCCCGTGCAGATGCACGGGTGGAACAGAGGTCTCTCCGCGCTCCCCTCTGACCTGCACACCCTACAGATGTCGGAGCTTTGAGAGTCCTCCATTTTCTTCAGTCTCTATGCTCTTTCAAATCTGTCAAAAATGTTTGAAAAAATAAACTAATCGGAGAATTATTTAATTTGAAAACAGAGGCTGATTCCCAGTTTTTGCACCCGGTCTGGTTAAGTTATAAAAAAATATAACTAATATTGCAGCTATTCTTGTTTTATACATTTGAAGTCCCACTTCCCTAATGGTTTTTGGGGGGGGGGGGGATTCGGGTTGTACGGATCGATTAAGAATAGGGTGAAACTGGAAATGAGAATCCCTGGGTGCGTTAACTGTGATTTTACCGAAACAAATTTCTAGTCGTCGACCATTTGTCTGTTTGTTCTACAAAAAAAAAAGAAATGTAAAACTGTTCCCTTTTTATCTTCACAACACCAATTATACTTAGAACTTATAAACAGGAAATTTACCATTTAATTTATGATAGTTTATTTTCAAAGACACAGTATTAAACTAATAAGAGATTTAAAGAGATAAGATATACAGATTATTACAATAGTTATTACTGACGTTTAAATAAAATTCCTCAAAATGATCATTAATAAACTTATATAAAAATGAAGACTATATAGACTAAATTCCAGTTGTATTTCAATTTTACATTTAACTAAGGATCAAGTCACAATACCTTTTCAGAAATAAATTTAGCTACTACTTTGTATTATAGTAGTAACAAAGAATTCCAACTACTCACACTTGTTCCTTACACAAAACCTAGTGATATTTTACATTAAAAAATTGAACCTCAATCGAAAATAAGAATTTGTACTGTTATCAGCTGTTTTTAACAAATACAGATTAGTTGCTGTAACAACTTAAAACAATTAATTCAAATTATAAAACATTTAAAACTAATTGATGAATATCTATAATGACACTGCTAAATCATATGACAAAATTTTGGCTTCATAATTTAGATGACATTTATATAGAACACAGTAATAACCTGATTTTTTAGAGAACTTTATTAGAACAGAATGATTTTAACCAAGTGAGTTGCTATGACACTAATTTAATAATGAAACAAAGTGGTGGGATATATTGAAATAAAATTGTTATACTTTGAAACAACATGCTGAAAAATCATTCTGTATGTATCACACTGTAATCATTTGAATTAAACATTTAAATATTTTGGAAATTCCAATTTCAGGGTAAATCAAACCCAACAAATAAATACAATTTCTTTGGTCAAATTTAGCTGGTATACATTATTCTACATAAGAATAAAGTCAACTATCATGTCTGCAATCTTCTGACCCTACTTACATGGAAGCAAAAGATCACAACAGTAATGATATTCTAAAATCCTTGTGGACCCCCGAGACAGCTACCTCAAATTGAAAGGTCAGTTAATTCACAACTATCAACTGAATGTTTTCAAAATAGGAAAACATCATTAACATGCAATAATAATCTATTATCTATATATCTATCTATATTATATATATATATATATATATATATATATATATATCCAATTTTTAAAATAAGAAAATGTTGTTTTATTTCAATTACGTAAGAAGAGCAACTAATAGCATATTTTCTACCAGCGGTGAGTGGTTTGACTCTTCTATTAGAAGTTATAAACAGTTTATAATCAAACAAAATAAATGCATCATTGTTAACTATGAAAACCATGACATAAACAAATGATTCATCTAAATATAATCTTTATATTTTTCCAAGTACACAATTTACAACTTATGTTTTTTACTGTCTAAGACACAACTATTTCCAATATAAAACTTAAAACTTAGGATATATAAAAATTTTAATGAAGACATATGTAAGAGAAAGTTATTTAGTGGATGCTAAAACATATGATAAATTTCTTAAAACAATTAAATCAATTCATTTTTCAGAATGCTTAGTGAAACATTATACATATTTGTTCAAATCGTGGATTTATACTCATATATGTTCTCTCTATACTGTTTGAAACAGAACTAAAAACGTTTAGCCAAACCACAGCTTATAGGCTGGCACAACTTTCATATGAAAATGACTGCTACCTCATAATAGCATTCATACAGCTGTTCAGAAGTAGTATTTCTGCATGAAAAAATGTTATTTTTTTTAAAATAAAGCTATTAATTGATAATAAAGCTATTGAAATTAAAGCTATTAATTGTGTTGGTAAATTAAATGTTCGATGCACAGTGAACTAGCATTAAAATGTTCTCCTTTGAAGAGAAGCTTTTAGAGTGACATTTGAGACGCAAGGAAGACTGGCAAGTAAATAATAAAAAACTCAACTTACAAAACGAGAAGCAAATCATATTAAAAACTATGTCAATCCATTCTTGGAAGTAACATTGCAATCGGACAGCTTGGAAATAGGAAAAAAACATACAATATTATCCCAAACACTGACAAAACACTTAATGACCTTCGATAGTCGAAATTATTAACCTACAAAATACGACACAAACTGTAAAATGTTCCAACGCTAAGTTACAGACCTACCACTACCAACCTAATTAAACATTATATCTCTAATATTGTCGTTTAAAAGACCGCGGCCTAATACATCATTGTGTGCATGAACAATATGGAAAACGTTCTAAGATTTCAATATTCAGAGCCGTCAATTGTAAAAAATGTTCAATGTGTTTATTCGAATTAACTTACAAACAATACAAAGTTAAACAATGCATATAGCTAACCTTATAGACAATTGAAAGAGTTCTTTAGTGTCAATGGTAATTTATAAACTTTTAATTGTCAAGAAATTATGCAACTGGAATACTATTTAAGGAATTTTAAGGAATTGTCTTAAGGGATAGACATTTTTTGAAACGCCCTATTGAGATAACTAGTTAATTGTTACCTTCCCCCTTCTATATAAGAGTCATTCCTTTTCATTTATGCTCTTGTAATGATCAAATGATGTTTTAAATTTTTCAGAATGTCGTATTTAACAACGTATTGTAACGCTTGATCGCCTCCAAATGTCGTCGAGTTACATTTTGAAAGTTAATACGTTCCATTTATAATTTACCTAGTAAACAAATTCTTTAAGGTTTCCTTTACTTTTTCTGGTGTTTCTATATTCTTATGTCTATTTATGAAGTTTTACCACAAAATTCATAAAATATTGAAATTATGGTTTTTAGAATATTTTTTTATAATTTCACATCAAATAATTCAAATAGGTCATATGATGAATTCTACTAATTTCTCCAGATATTTTATTCAACCTTGAACATACAATAGATAATTAAAAAATCATATAAATAATCTGCATATTGAATTCACAGGAATACGAATATTTTAATTGTTCAAAATAATGTCATAAATGCGTTAGTTGGATAATAATTAGAAAATTAAGTTTTCTAAAATCGGATACATTTTTTTACGTTTTAAAAGCTACAGCATACAGTGTTCACGAAGTTGGTGAAAAAAAAAATTATGACCTTAACACAAATAAGAGTAACAATTATGTATACAAATTATATTTTAATACAGATGTATTAAAAACAATCACAAATGTTAAAATTGGGTTTCAAAAGACATTCCAATCGAAAATATAACATTTTTTTATTTTCATGAATTGTTTAGTTACATTTTAATACGAACATATTATTTGGTTTTGTGCGTTCAGTTCTAATACTCATGGCACGGAATTGGATAACTTATTACTAAATTGGATTTGGGAATAAGCATTAAGCATTGTTCCTGTAAGAATCGATATAACGAAATCGTATCGAAGTTAAACGAGACGTATCTTTCGAGTTGTTGTACGTGTAGGTCTCTGCTAGACATTATAGGGAATGTTATTCTGGTGTTACTACTGGCCGGTGTATTATAATGCAATAGTTAAATTATTTCAGTTTCTGAACTGTGGATTTCTAAAATATTCGTTTATAAAGAAAAAGCTTAATGTTTAGACTATGTAATTATAACGTTGAAAAATGCAAAAGAGTTTTAAAACAAAAGAGATGTTTATTGTTCGGGCTTTAGAGAAAATACTGAGCGATAAGGATATTAAAAGGTCTCATCATTCTCAGCTGAAAAGAGCATGCGAGGTGGCACTAGGTAATATTATTAGCTTTTTAAATTTTAGTTTTCGTTAATTACACTGTAACATTCCTTCCTAATTTCTTTTGAGTTTAGTAACAGTTATTGATCATTCGTAGTTTTTAAATTATTATATAGAACTTTCCTTTACTTTTACAAATGTTTTCTTCTTACAGAGGAAATAAGAAAAGAATTAAAAGATGGGGAAATTGGAGATGGGAATAGTTCATCAGCCTTACCATTACCTAAGGATAATAGTGATATTATTTCCGCTGAAAAGTACTTCTTGCCATTTGAACTTGCCTGTCAGAGCAAGTCATCGAGAATAGTAGTCACAGCTTTGGACTGTTTGCAGGTTTTTTATGTTTATAGTTTCCTGTGGTTTTATATGGTTGTCAAACAGAATGTGTAACTAAAACTGTATGTGTTTTCAGAAATTGATAGCATATGGACATCTGACAGGTAACATTCCTGATTCAACAACATCAGGAAAACTGCTTATAGATAGAATTGTAGAAACTATATGCAGTTGTTTCAATGGTCCACAGACAGATGAGGGTGTGCAACTTCAGATCATTAAAGTTAGTTGTTCATAATTTATCGTTTTGGAATAATTTCAGTTTGGTTTAGAAAACTTAACTTTTTTATAGTTAATTTTTTTCCTGTAAAATAATATGTTATAATAATTGGTAATGGTTTATAAATATAAACACCTTCAAAAAACTTTATTTCCTACATTAAACTCAGATGATCCATTTTTCAATTTGTTAGTCAAATAATTGACATTAGTGCTTTTTAATCATTTATAAAAATACCAGTCCCATATATTTTTCAAGACAAATACACAAAATCTACGGTATTCCAACCCCTCGGAGACCACAAAACAGGTATTTTAAACAAGTTTGAAGTTAGGAAGTAGTAGTGTGTTAGGATTAACAAACTTAAGTTGTACAAATTGTATTTTGTTTACATATAAAATATGAATTTATAGGCAATCTTAACAGTTTCAACATCGCAGCATGTTGAGATTCATGAAGGTACTGTCCTCCTGGCTGTCAGGACTGTGTACAATATTTACCTGGCTAGCAGAAATCTCATTAACCAGACTACTGCAAGGGCCACTCTTACACAAGTCATCAATGTTATATTTTCCAGAATGGAATCACAAGCTGTAAGTTATTTTATTTACTCTATTTACTTGGTCATGATGTATATATTATTTAATCAAACTGTTAGCTATTCTCAAATATTTTTATATCTCTGCAGGGCAAATTTCATTGGTGTTCTCTTATCCTTCAAATTATATATATGTATCACTATTTAATTTGAACTTCTTCAGAATTATTTTAGTAATTTAAAATTTGTGATGGTTCATTTTTCTTTTAGGCTGAAGAGGCTGATAGACAAAGGGAAGGGAGTGATGTAATAAATGAACATGAACCAACAAGTACTGAAGTTGTAAAAGATATATTGAATACTTTGGTTGATAATATTCCAGGTAATTGTGTTTATGTAACAGTTCCATAATATTGTTTCTTAAGTATTATGTCTAGATGCCTATTTTAAATTTCCTTTATCTTATATCATTCATTTTCTTTGACTTAATATTTGAGGACAGCTTGGTTATTATGTCAAATAATTTAAAAAATAATGTACAACTCGAGTGTAATTAAACTTAAGTCCATTTTACCTGAACAAATTCTAAAAAACAACTGTTTACTAAGTTAATTGTTAACTTAATGGCTAATAGTATTCTAATATGTTTAAATATATAAGTTTTAAATAGTGAATGTGTGCCATAAAAAATTATTTACATCAGTAAGTATTTATTCATTAGCCTAAAACCACTAGTTCAAAGTAACAAAGTATTTCCAGCTTTATTAAGGTTATGCAACAAAATAGGATTATTGCAAAATTGGCCCTGAACTCCTCTCACATTTTCTTGAAACTTGTTTTCACCTTGGTTTGCATAGTTATATAATGTATAATTTTGTAAACATTTTAAGTTGGTCTATAATTGCTCAAAATTTAGAATTATTTTGGGGATTTACTATATAATGCATTTTATTCTTGCACAGTTTATTTTATTCTTGTATTCTAGGACATTCGAATAGAAGCAGGACAAAAACAAATAGGGTATAAGAGATCATTAGTACATTTGTCAGGTATTGCCAAATTATAGTAATGTTTTGCTGAACATATATAGCTATGTTTTTGATTGAGTTTTGTTAATCTTCATAAAAGATAGTTATTAGATTATTATTAGATAATTATTATGCTAGTCTTTCTGAACATAGCATATATTATTGGTATCAACATTAGGATGTCATTTTAGATGTATTTAACATAACCAAATAAAGAGTTATTGACATTATTATTGACATTACTTTTCAGTGCGAACTTATGTCATGACAAATATATTTTTCATGTCCTACTTCTTATCTTCCAGTAAGAACTTATTGAATAATTGAATATATGATTGATGCTAAGTAAATTTTTTTACAATTTAGTCTTAAAATGATAACTTTATATGGATTCAATTTAAAGATATAACCTAACAATAGGATTAGTCTTAATGTGTACTATTTATATACATAAAGTTATACAATAAATTGAATTAGGAAGAATATGGTGTTAATATAAATAGAATATGTAAGTCACAATTACGTTTAATTTCAGTTGGAGAGAATGTTGAAGATCCGATTGAAGAATCACCTAGTCAACCTTCTTCCATGAATAGAGTGCCTTCTCAAGTAAATTTGAAATATATTTTTTAATTTAATATATTAACTTTTTTTTACATTTATTAATTCAAAGACTATATCATTATATTTTATATCTTCAGGATAGTATGGATGTTGGAGAAAGTGGTGAAGGAGAGAATAAGATTCAGGCCCAGTTCACTCATATACTGCAGAAAGATGCTTTTCTTGTGTTCAGAGCCTTATGTAAATTATCGATGAAACCACTTCCTGACGGCAATCTTGATCCAAAGTATGATTCATACTTAATACAGAATAATCTTTGTTATTATCTGTTTATCTGTCTAGATAAATTAACAGTGCATTCACACTGCATGTTAAATGTTTAAAACCAATGTTATTATAATGTAAATATTTTAAAGAAATGGAATTACATTATAGGTAGAATAATATTATGATGTAACATTCTGTTAATTATTGTTTTGGATTGTAGTATTACATTGAAGTTATCAATACATCCTTATCCAGTTATCAGTGACAAAATTTAATTTATGTATTTTTTCTTAATAGTGTTTTCTTATTTCAGGTGCCATGAATTAAGGTCAAAAATACTTTCTCTTCATCTGTTATTGTCAATTCTCCAGTCTGCAGGGCCTGTTTTTAGGTCCAATTCAATGTTTATAACTGCAATAAAACAGTATCTATGTGTTGCACTTTCTAAGAATGGTGTATCATCCGTCCCTCAAGTATTTCAGTTGTCGTTGTCTATCTTCTTAGCACTGTTGGATAAGTTTAAAATGCATTTAAAGATGCAAATAGAGGTTAGTGTTAATGCATTTTACACATACATTTTTTTTAAATACTTTTTTAAATTTTAGTAGAATTAATTTTTTCAGTTTTGATTTATAGGTGGATAAATACATTTTGTTATTATCAATCTGAGCAGAAAATTGTTTTTATGGGTAATTTTTTTTAATGTAACAACTTAAAATTTACTGCTTTACAGGTTTTCTTCAAGGATATATTCTTGAACATACTAGAGACATCTAGTTCATCATTCGAACATAAATGGATGGTTATCCAAGCTCTCACCAGGATATGTGCTGATGCTCAGAGTGTTGTTGATATATATGTCAATTATGACTGTGATCTTAGTGCCGCCAATTTGTTCGAAAGGTCAGGTACAGTTCAGTGTTTAGAAGTATTACATTGTTAATTCCAACACAACACTCAAGTATTTAATTTAAACCATTATCGAGAATATAAATTAGGTTGTATATTAAACATATTCAACCTTTTTATTGACATTGTTATGAATTAGGTAAAAATGTCAATGTGTACTGTGTTCTGGTTTGGGATATTTGGAATATAAAGTTATTTGGTGCCCTTCAGTACTTCAGTTAGGAAGTTTTATATATATATATATATATATATATATATATATATATATACATATAAATAATTTTCTGATTAAATATATATGTTAATTATAAGTTGTTATATTACAAGTGTGCATACCGCCTTGTTAGTTATTAGTTATATAAATCTGTTTTTTTTTTTAATTTTGTATTTTTTGATGTTCAGGTTGGTGAATGATCTATCTAAGATAGCTCAAGGGAGGCAGGCCCTTGAACTTGGAGCAACTCCAAATCAGGAAATGTCTATGAGAATAAGAGGTCTCGAGTGTTTGGTGTCAATTCTAAAATGTATGGTTGAATGGAGTAGAGATCTGTATGTCAATCCCAATATTCATACAAACTTAGGTAAGTTTAAATTTTATATATATATATATATATATATATATATATATATATATATAAGACTATTTTTTTATATTTGTAATTAGCTAGTTCCTTATTTATAATAAATTAGTTGATTTAGATAGAAGTGCAAACAGAATATTTTTTATTATCAAGCCTATGTTTGGGAAAAAATATTATATTTTGTACAATATTAATACAGACAGTGAAAGATATCTGTTAAAAGAATTGTTATTTATTGAAGTTGTCATGTAGATATGGATTGTTTGCCTCAGAGGATACTAGGCACTATTAAAAACAAAACTATTAATTTCTTGTGATTATTGAAATTAGTGTTATGTATGTTAATCATTGGAAAATATATCATGCCAGAAATTGAACATTTAAAAGAGTAGATCTGTTGAGTGATGAATCAAATTACAGAGGGCAGGTGACAGAAATGTGGAAGGTTTATGAAACATGGCCGCTAAAATTTTCCTTTCTCTGAAAGTATAAATTTATAGGTTTTTAATGTGAAAATGTATAATTGAGACATCATTTGAGTTTTTGATTGTGACAACATTCAGTTTAGATTTTTCAGAAAACTTCTGGCCTATTCGGAGATCATAACTGAAATCATTTAGGCATAAAGCCCTTCTTGACCACTAGGTCCATTATTATTTTGTGGAACAAGTGTATGCATATTTGTTACTTTTTACATTTATTTTAATTATCATATGTTCATTTTTATAATGGATTAAACGTGTCTATTGTTTTGTACTGTGAAGTGGTGTGTTTTATTCATTCTGTATTTAGTTTTATGTTTCTTTTTATCCATCAAATAGTTTAATTTAATTTGGAACCTTAACAGATAGCAGCAAATTAAAAAAAGTTTTAGTTTGAATTTTATTATGTTTAATTGAAACAATTATGTAAATATCATATTTTAATTTTTTTAAATGTCATACATCTTTTGGTGATGACATTAACAATTAGTGTAATATAAAAAAATCCTTTTTACCAGACATTGAAGGTAAATCACAAGCAGATGAAGTTAGTACTCCAAAAGCTAGTTTGAGATCTTATGGCAGTACAAGTTCTTTGGGAAGTGACGGTAACAAACAGGATGTGCCACAACAGCTACAGGAATTGAAACACCAGAAAGACATTTGGCTGACAGGAATTGAAATGTAACTTTTGTTTTAATCTGGTGAACTCATTTCATTCTATATAAATTAAAATACATTTGATTTATTGCATGTTCACTTCTACTTTTTTGTTGATATTACAATTTTGACTATGGGAATAACAGTACTAGAATTATATTCTCTGTTTCAGGTTTAATAGATCTGGTAAGAAAGGCGTTGTTTACCTCCAGGAGCAAGGTTTGCTTGGTGAAAGTAGTGCAGCTGTTGCCGAATGGCTTCACACTGATGAAAGGCTTGATAAAACAGGAATAGGGGACCTTCTAGGCGATAACACTGATTTTGCCAAAGAGGTAATGTTTTATTACAAAGGGTGTACAAAAAAGTAATCTAGAATTAACCAAACAAGTGTATAGTCTAGGGTGTGTGTTTTTCCACCACTGCTATAATTTGGGACTAGCTTTTTCAGGAATGGAAGTGGTAATAAAAACAAATGCATATGTTTGTACCTCTGATATTGATAATTATTTCTACTGAATAAATACTGTCAAATAATACACAGCAGCTTCATGACGTTATGTTATGTAAGAAATTATATTAATATAAGTACTGCTAAATAACTGTAGCATGGACAATTCATACAGTTGTAACTAGATATGTAGACTTATTCATTTTATTTTAAGTTTGTTTCTATTACTTTTAAAATTTGTTTTATTTTTTTTGTAACTGAAGTATATTTTTCTGACAAATTTATTCAGACCTTGAAATATATTGCTTACCTCAAAACCTCTTATAAGAAAATGTCCTATAACGTAATTGTTCTCATTCCACTTTTTATCTGAGCAGGTTATGTACAGCTATGTGGACCAGCTGCAGTTCGGTGGTAAAGATTTCGTTGCTGCTCTTAGGCAGTTCCTACAGGGATTCAGACTTCCTGGAGAAGCTCAGAAAATAGACAGGCTCATGGAAAAATTTGCTAGCCGATACTGTGAATGCAACCCAAAGTATGCAACTTATATCTTATTAAAAGATGTTCTTGAATGTATACATTTTATGATTACATTTTTCCCATGTATTTAAATTGATTCAAAAGGGAAACTAACGGTTTTCTGAGATATGGTTTTGAAGAAATTCTCTCAAATCAGGAACATACTTTTACTCATTGATTTGGTCCTATACTAAACTGGTTTTGGCTTTTCAGTATTAGTCAGTATTGAGCCATTTTTGGTAGTAGGATTCATCATGATACACTTATGTATCTTGCAAATGAAGAATCCTGTCTGCATTGTTACAGCCTGTTGGTAATATTGTATTTTATTTACATGCAGTATCAGTGATGGTGTAGGCAGGATATTTCATTGGCAACGAACGTGTAGGCACTTCTTACTGTACTTCTTACGTGTAATTACTTCTTTACTGATGGTAGCAAGAACCACTCCCAAATTCAGTCTAGCATAGGACCAAATCAACAAGTGCAAATAGAATACTACAAGGATAACTTTTACAATGAAAATTCTAAAATCTCATCAATTATCATGATATTGTTATTTATATTTATTATTATTTTATTTATTTACGAAATTGTTTTATAGTATTGCTTTTCAGTGTTTATATTTAAATTATGACTGGCTTTTCATGTATGATATTCATTATTTATGTATTTATCTATTTTAGTAATGGCATATTTGCAAGTGCAGATACTGCTTATGTGCTAGCATACTCAATAATAATGTTGACCACTGACTTGCATTCACCTCAAGTTAAACAGAAAATGACTAAAGAACAATACATTAAGCTAAACAGGGGTATTAGTGATTCTGAGGACTTGCCAGAAGAATATCTTTCCAATATATATGATGAAATAGCAGGTCATGAAATCAAAATGAAGGCTTCTAACAAACCAGGAAAACAAGGTATTTTTAAACCAATTGTGTGTCTATTAAAGTTCAAACAATTTAATATTACCATTGTTTTGAATAACTTCTGTGTAAAGTGGTTGCAAGTGTTTGATCTGTAGACATATTGATATTTTCTAGTAATATCTAATGAGAAAAAAAGAAAACTCCTATGGAATATGGAGATGGAGGCTATTTCAACAGCAGCAAAGAATTTAATGGAATCGGTTAGCCATGTCCAAGCTCCTTTTACATCTGCTAAACACTTGGAACATGTAAAACCAATGTTTAAGGTATGATGTTTTTTTTATTCAAAAATTATTTATTTGTTTTTAATTTGTACCAATACAGTAGAAATTCGTCTATTGTAGCTATATTTAAAAGCAGGAAATTCCTGAAGTTTTACTTTACAAATTTGGTGTATTATTAATATATTATTTCATTTGTATGCTTAAATTATTTCATGCAGACATATTTACTTAAAATTGTTATTAGTTTATTGTAATTGATTTTTTTTATTCAATTCACAATTAATTCAGTCCATTTCCTCTTCAATTGCTCCTTTGGTCTAGCTAAGCATTGTGGTTAAAAGAGCCCATTCCGTACTGAAGGACTGAGGTGATGGGTTTAAATTCTAGTTCTGCTTATAATGAAGGATCTTCTTCTTCCATTAATAATTAAATATTTATTTGTAGTTTTAATACACTTTGAGTTACAATTTATGGATAATTTGCAGCTGTCATGGACTCCTTTTTTGGCAGCATTCAGTGTTGGACTACAAGATTGCGATGACCCTGAAATAGCTGCTTTATGTTTAGATGGTATACGTTGTGCTATTCGTATTGCTGCTATATTTCATATGACTGTAAGTTCCACTTATCATGTTGTGAGTTGTTGCTCTTACCTTAAAGTTTGTGTATTTCAATGGTTTACAGTTTTATTAATTTGAAAATTAAATTCTTTTATAGTTGGAACGTGATGCATATGTTCAAGCCTTGGCCAGATTTACATTGCTCACAGCTAACTCTCCAATCACAGAAATGAAAGCTAAAAACATTAACACAATTAAAACATTAATTACTGTTGCTTACACTGATGGTATGTACAATTTCTGTTTTATTACTTATAGGCAGAAAGTTATTCTTTTTTATTTTGTTTGTTAGCTTGCACATTGATTAAGTGTTAATTTCATTTTTCATTTAAATACTAATGATTATCAATAATAATTTTATGTTTAACAAATACTAACATCAATTGTAGCTTTTTTTACCCTGTTTATTGCAATTCAGGCAATTATTTGGGGACATCCTGGTTGGACATAGTTAAGTGTATATCACAACTTGAATTGGCTCAAATGGTGGGTACTACAATAAGACCTCAATATTTTACAAGTAATAAGACTACGGATGCTATAGGACTTAAACTAAACATTCCATCACTTGACCGTAAGTGATTATACCAAGGAAAATTTGAATATTTGTTTAAATCTTTATGGAGTTCATTTCAGTTCAGCATTATCATTATATGTAAAATGTTTTTAGCTAGTGTAAAAGAGGCAATTATTGGCGAGACTAGTTCTCAAAGTGTTGTTGTTGCTGTGGACCGCATATTTGTTGGATCTATGAGGCTTGATGGAGATGCAATTGTTGACTTTGTTAAAGCCCTCTGCCAGGTATAGTTACAATCAGATTTTAATTTTTTCTTCAGATGTATATATCTCTAAGTTGCTGCTTTGATTCTCAATAAATAATACTTAAATTATAATTGAGTTTCAATTAGTTACAATATTTCTTTATTATACATTTCTGTATTAAATGTGCGTAATATATTTCTTTAATGAATATGAATAAAATTCCAATAAATTGAATTTAATTTAATTTTTGAGTAAGTGAATTCTTATGAAACAATATTTAAGATATTAGGTTTTAGAGTTTTAAAATAACATGAAATTAATATTGATATAAATTTAAAATATAAATATTTAATTAATTTCTTTTTATTTATGTGTTCCTTTTAGGTTTGTATTGAAGAACTTTCCCACAGCAGTGGTCCAAGAATGTTTTCATTGCAGAAGCTTGTAGAGATATCATATTACAATATGGGTCGTATCAGGCTCCAGTGGTCTAGGATATGGCAAGTTCTTGGTGAACTTTTCAACACAGTGGGCTGTAATCCAACTGAAGACATTGCTATATTTGCAATAGACTCTCTAAGACAGCTATCAATGAAATTCATTGAAAAAGGAGAATTTCCCAATTTCAGATTTCAAAAGGACTTTCTCCGTCCTTTTGAACACATCATGAAAAAGAATACGTAAGGAATTATTCCATGAACAAATTTAATTTAACATAATTTTTTTAAATAATGTCATTTGCTTTTTCATTCTTCATATCATTCATTTGTTTTTGTTGCCCATAAATTGCCCTGAATTCACTTCATACCCGTGTTCATGTTCAGTATACCTATATTTGTATTATATATGATTTTATTAATGATTTTATTGATATTTAGAAGTCCAACAATCCGTGATATGGTTGTGAGGTGTATTGCTCAAATGGTAAATTCCCAAGCCCATAACATTAGGTCTGGTTGGAAGAATATATTTAGTGTGTTTCACCTTGCTGCCTGTGATCAGGAACAGGCGATTGTTGAGATGGCATTCCACACCACAGCTCACATCATAAGTCAGTACAAATTTATGTTTATTAAGGATTATATATATAGAATTTAGTATATAAAAATGTAATATCCATGTATCTGTTAACTGATACTAATGTAAATTGTTCCACTGTTTTAAATTGTATGTTTATTACAAAAAATAATAAATATTTAGAGTGGATCCTTGCTGGCTCAGGGATAGAGTGTACTTTTTGAGATCCAGAGGTCAGCAGTTTAAATCTGCTATGGACATTAGTTTATAAATTTATATTGAAGATTAATATTAAAGAATTCCGAGAGTTGAACTGTGAAGCTGTCTGGTAGTAGTCAACATTGTCAGTTCGTACAGATTGTTAAAGTGATCCTGAGGTATGGAATTGGCCCTGGTTTGAATTTTGGTTGTGGACCAGGTTTTTTCAATCTGAGCTGTTTGTGAGTGGAACTGATAACTGCTAGATACATTGGAGTTTTTATTATTATTATACCATTATTATGGTTATAAATTCGTATTTATAACCATAAATACGGTTTCCTGATTCGTATCAGGAATTGTGATGGGTCCTGGTTAAGGTAGTGTTTAATTCTTGCTGGAGACAAAATATCCATAGTCCTGTTTAGGCTGTTAGACTAAGATATGAATTAAGATTAGGTTATACATTATATACTAATATATATGCTATAAACACTAGGAAAAGAGATTATGGTTTAAGCAGTCTTTTTGTATTATGTATTTTAATAAGCTAATTCTTCCAATCTGTTATTTACCAGTTGTAATGAAAGTGAAAGGTAATTTTATCACGCTATAAGATTAGTTGTTATAATAATGTTTCTTTTTTTTAGAACACCTGTACGCGGAACACTTTAGTGTGATGTTAGACAGTTTTCAAGATGCTGTTAAGTGTCTCTCAGAATTTGCTTGTAATGCTAGTTTTCCTGATACTAGTATGGAAGCCATTCGTTTGATCAGGGCCTGTGCTGATTGTGTTCATGATAAGCCACATGTAGGTACTCAATTGTTTTTGTAATGTATTCGGTTGTTGGGATATAACATAATGTGGTGAACCGTCTCGCTCTTTTTGGTCACAATCGTCAATTCTCAAGGCTCTTGGTTCAGAATCTTGTCGCGAGTCTGTCAGAGTTTCCTCTCGTAATTACAAATTTTCTTTCAAATAATTGTAAACAACCTGCATAATTAGCTTTCTCTCTTTAACACATTAAGATGCAAAAGTGCATTTCTCGCAGATAAATGAAGGAAGCGCTATCACGCTTCATGGCACAATCCGACACAGATTTTTATAAACCCCTGGCACTAAAACGGTTAATAAAGCGGTTTACATAACATTAAATTTAATACTATAATTAATAATATTTTGTCCATATTTAAATATGTAGGTAGTGAGTGAGCACTGGGAGGACAATGAAGAGGATGGCCCTTGGGTGAGGGGATGGTTTCCATTACTTTTTGAACTGTCGTGCATAGTCTCAAGATGTAAGCTTGATGTGAGAACCAGAGCTCTTACAGTTCTCTTCGACATAGTCAAAACTCACGGTGCTGCTTTTAAACCACACTGGTGGTGTGATCTTTTCCAAGTCCTTTTCAGGATATTCGACAACATGAAGCATCCTGAATTACAGACAGATGTAAGTTATTTTATGAGAGTTAAGATTTATTTATGCTCCTGTGGCAGGAACTCAATTGAGACAGTATTTTCAATCTCCACAACTTATCTTATTAATATTAATTATATATTCATATTAACTGTCGGTCTATCCTTGTGTGTGCATAATTTTATAATGCCAAATTGAGTTACTTTTGAATGCATTCCTGAATGCATGAAGGCATCCATACTATAGATACTGTGGAGGTTTACAATCTTATAAAGCCCAGTTTGAATCTTTAGGTAAAACTTTAAATATACTGAATATTATGTATATATCTGATAATACATTTGTTATTGTTGCATTGTTTTCTTTCATAGAAGACAGAATGGATGACAACAACTTGTAATCATGCTTTATATGCAATAGTCGATGTGTTCACTCAGTACTTCCATGTTTTGGGCCCTCTACTTCTGCAAGACCTCTATAACCAGCTTCTCTGGTGCGTCCAACAAAGTGAGTCTGTAACTGCATTTGGGAGACAAATGTGATAGTTTCTGAGGTTTCAGAAAAATTATGAATTTAGTGTGTGCATAGATACACATATACATATATATTTGATTTTATTTATAAATATATTTATTTTGCCATTGTTTTTCATTATTTTGGATTAGTTTTAATTGAATACAAATTAATTTGATAGGTAAAAATATTTTAGATAATCTAAAATTCTTATTACAATCGCATGGCAATTTAAAAATATAAATATGCATTTTGCAGCTAATGAACAGTTGGCAAGATCAGGAACAAACTGTTTGGAGAATTTGGTTATATCTACGGGCCAACAATTTACAAATGCCACATGGGAAATGACTTGTCAGTGCCTCTTAAATATGTTTAATTCTACAGCACCTAGAGATCTTCTTACTTGGACACCAGATGATAAAAATCACCAGGTCGTTGTTACCATACTATGATAACATATAATAATTTATGATCATTGAAATTATTTGTAATCACAATCACAGAAGAATCATTTATTGCAAGTTGCATTTTTTGATAGGTACTATAGGTTTGATATAGTTCTATGTGGCAATACTTACTATTATACATGAATGGTACATTAATTAATTACTCATTTCATTATCCCTTAGATTGAGTTGCATTTGATTCAGAGTGCTGTGCAGTTGGAATTGATACAAACTATAGATAATATAGTATTTTACCCAGCTACATCAAGAAAGGAAGACCAAGAGAATCTTGCTCTTGCTCAGGTAAAACTATTTTGTTTTTTACAAACAAAAAACAACGTTTTGTTTTATCTATAAAAATTTCCAAGTGGAGACAAAAGTTCACAGGAGCAGTGATTAAGTCACTAATGACCCACAAAGTCATTATTAAACTTCAGTTTATGCAGTATGAATGGCCATAAACAGTGGTTTTTTTATTTAACAGGGTGAAGTGGGTGAGCGATTGGCCGAAACCCAGAGGGAAGAACAAGGAATGTATTCAAGTTTAAGCAGCAGGCACCTCCTCATGTTGACTGAATGTCTCCTCCAGGCACATAATCTTGCTAAAGAGTTCAACTCAAATCACAACCAAAGGAATATACTTTGGAAAGCAGGTTTTTATACAGATTCATTTTGTAAAATTAAGTGTTTATGTATGATTTGGTTTCATCTTAAAAATTTTTGTTCAATACAGAGTCGATATTTAAGATGTAAATTATTTATATTATCATGTTGTAATATTTACTAAGATTAATTTAAAATGTTTGTACAAAATTAGGAGTATACGGTGGGAAGAAACCTGACTTGATTTGTCAAGAGACAGCAAGTGTAGCCTGTGCTCTAAGGATACTTCTTAAAATGTGTTGTGATGAGGGTAGGAGAGATGCTTGGCCTTTAGTGCAGAGTACTCTCATACAGGTTTCTAATGATGCTATTTCATATTTTTTGGCAATACCATCCGAAGCCCATCGATCTATTTGGACTTCGCTACTGCTCCTTTTCTTCACAAGACTTCTGAAGATGCCCGACGATAAAGTAATCATTTATATTTTTAAATTTTAATGTGAAAGTATAATAGAAATTGTGTTATTATGATTTTGTTATTTTTTTAAAAATAAGGTACAGAAGGAGTTAAGTTATTTTAAGGAAAAAGTTACTAGCACGTATATTTCAATTTTGGCCGAGATTTTAATATTCATGTAGTGTGTTGCAGCATTTATTCAACATTTTGTATAATTACTTTTTCTTTTTTTCAGTTGGTAGTCCACGTGAGTGCTCACTACACACTCCTTTGCAATATGATCGCTTTGGACTTAAAGCCTGAACTTCGCTCACTATTGACCAAATTGTTCCTTAGAGTAGGTCCTTTGTTTGGAATTACAGCGTAGAGAAATGTTTGCACATTGTAAATATGATGTATTATTATTGTATGAATGCATGTATATACACAATCAGTATGTGTGCAGTTGTATATACATAATCAAAATTGTTAAGATCATATTATAAAGAGTTTGGGAATAATTAACATTAGTAAGTTTTTCAACGTGTGTATATACATGCATATATGTGTATATGTATATATATGTATATCACACATTTAGTAGAATTAAATTAAAATTTTAATGAAGTTAACTCCCTCCTTTGTTGCTGTTTCTAGTCAAAGTGTATTGTTATTCTTTAATTAGATACTCCTTTATTTTAAACTGTGGTGGGGTTAAAAGATTATGTTTTAGAGCTGTTGATCTTATACATCGTATTGTTAAAGTAATGATTGATTAGCCTTTGGGGAGGGGGATGTGGTCAAATAACTATTGTAGAACATTGTATTTATCAGTTATGTTACTATGATACATAGCTAATTGAAAAAAAAAGGGAAAAGATAGTTCCAAATGCTTGTTTCTGATTTAGAATAATTTGGAATAATAATATATTAAAACTATGAAGCATATATAAAATGATTTTTATATAAAAAAATCAATTGTTATTCACTAAATATTTATTATATAATGTAATTAAAAATATTTACAAAAATAAATTTTAGCGGATATTATTAGTTTCTCTGTCCTTCTGTCCATCATTTATATCTATAAAGAGCAAGTTTGGATAACTTCTCTACATCTCATAAATATACTTCAGTTCTGGGGTCTAAAGATCTTTTAGATGTAGTGAAATTTGAGCTGCCGATGTGGACTTAAAATAATATTATTTAGCCGAGAAATTTACAAAACTAATTTATTTTTTGAATATCTAAGTAATGTTGACAATAGTCCATGTTGAAAGCAATAATAATGTATAATAACACTATTGGATTTTTCACCAGCCAAAATGGAAAAGTAAAGGGCCATATGTAGACATCTAAAGTAATGAGAGCAAATTCTAAGAATGCCCCAATAAATTAAATTTAGTCCTATGATATTAGTTGTTTTCCATAATTATATTAGTTGTTTTCTGTAATATAGGAGCTATATTTTTGTTGATAAAAAGCTAAAACAGTGAAAAACATCCATTATTTGGATATCCTAATCCAAGGATTCCAATTTGGAATCCTTTGGATTCCTGTACTTCCCTTTCCTTATTTAGCTTCTTCTGGTCAGAATCTTCAGTGACTGAAGAAAAAATAAATGAGTTCCCAAAACAGTGAATAGGCCTATCTGGAGTTCCAATGAAACTGTGAAGAGGTGTATTTCCATTTTATGTTATTCCCAATAATTTCTCAACCAAATTCAAATAAAAATGTTTCCACAAATTCTCTTTACCCTTATTTATTTATAGGAGAGAGTGTATATATATATTTAGAATTGATAGATTCAAATAGTATCAATTGAGTAAATTGACCTTCACACTTTTCACTCAAGATTTATGTAGGATGTAAGTTTTAATTTTTAATATGTAGGTTTACACTGTGTCTACTTTATATATTGTGTTGGAGGATTTTTAATCATTTAAGATTTATAATTAGTTTCTTATTTGGATAGATAGATTAGATATTTGGAACATATCTAATTTATTAGATATTTAACCTAATGTATTTAATCCAAAAAAATCTGATAATTCAATCACACCCTACATACTGACAGTCTTGATGTTTTTTTTATGACATTTGAAGTGATTATTATTATGTTTTATTTTTATTGTAGTCATCTTAGATTTATGATTTTTATTATTTTATAATTTAACTTTTATATTATAGATCATTTGATATAAATCTACAGTACATTAAAACATAAAATTAATAACTATTTTCTGTTAATGTAGGATGTATTTGTAATACATTACTGTTATAACAATTGACATATGTTGTCTTGTAACATATTTATAAAAAAATATTTATTACTAATATTTTTTATCCCCATTTTGGTATTTGAGATAACATGTTTGATGAACAAATTTAAAAGAATCTTCCTGAAGTTATGAAACCTGCATTCAATATAACTTGCATAATCATGTGAACACTTGACAACTCCGAAGACAATTCTTCAATTCTGAAACCTAATTTCCTAATAACCTAATGAGTATGTGATATTGGTCAATATATGAGAAATTAGTTTATGATACCTTGTAACATATTTTCCTTGTTATTGTTTGGAAGGTAAACCTTCAAGTAATTATTTAGGAAATAAGACACTAAGTCTTTAATAATAGTAAAAGCAGAGTTAGCTATTTAATTATTTAAAAATGGTAAAGTGTTTAATATTCATTTATTATCCTAGCAGATGTATGGTTGAAAAGGAAATATGAAGTAACAGTGTTTTCATAATGCTGTATTATATCGGATTTCGTTTTGTCTTAACAAAAGTTGAATTTCCAGTTAATTTGCAGATGCCTACCCCAGGCCAGGAATAGTTGGGAATTCAAATGGGCAACATGGGTCATTCTGGCCAGTAATTAGACCATAAATTGACACAAAGAAACATTTGAGTTTTTTAAACAATACTAAACCCTCATCATCACAATTGTCTTCGTCTTCATAATCCGACGATGTGGTCGTGGCTTCCACTTCTGGTCCTGAAACAGAGTTGTCTCCTGTACTTCCAGAAGCCGCTCCACCCGGTGAATCTCCAACAGGAGACGACGGTATTCCATTCGGAATGGCTCCAACGGGCATTCCACCGACACCACCCGCAGAAGGTGATGGTATTCCACCAGGGACTGCAGCTCCTGCAGTACCCGCTATTCCGCCAACACCTCCTGCAGGAGGCGATGGTATTCCACCAGGGACTGCAGCTCCTGCAGTACCCGCTATCCCGCCAACACCTCCTGCAGGAGGCGATGGTATTCCACCAGGGATTGCAGCTCCTGCAGTACCCGCCATTCCGCCAACACCTCCTGCAGGAGGCGATGGTATTCCACCAGGGATTGCAGCTCCTGCAGTACCCGCCATTCCGCCAACACCTCCTGCAGGAGGCGATGGTATTCCGCCAGGGATTGCAGCTCCTGCAGTACCGGCCATTCCGCCAACACCCTCCACAGAAGGCGTCGGTATTCCACTAGGAATGGCTCCGGTCGGAAGCGATGGTACATTCGGAAGTTCTCCACCGGCCGGTAAAGCCTCTCCTCCTATCGGTAGCGAAGGCAAACCCGCGGCCGCATCCCCTATTTTTTCACCGACTCCTCCACTGCCCGGTAAGGTAGGATTTTCTCCAAAATCTTCGATTCCTCTTTTGAATCGTTTATTTTCTTTAACACTCCAATGTTTATTTTGTACATCTCTTGTTGTGCCTTTTATTATTGATCCAAATTGCTTATCGACTTCATCGCCTTCTTCCTCCGCTGGTTCCCTGACTCTAACATATGAAGTTTCCATTCCTGAAGCATTTCTTGTTTCTGTAACTTTATCATAGTCAGATAAAATTACCCTCATACTACTAAGTGGTCCTTTACTTCCCACTATTACTGTACTGGTAATTGTACCTTCTTGGTGATTGTTATTTAAGTTAATTCCGTTTATTGCTTTCACATTTTCACTTGATCTGTGTATACCACTAGCTTTGTCTTTTGAATTATTCTCGCTACTTATTCCTTTTATATTCCGATGATTTGACATATTTTCAATGCCAGTTCCTATACTTCCATTTTCAGTTCTAGACGTTGCCATCTTAAACTTCCTTTCATATTCCAGTACTCCCGTGACACTTTCAGTTGTATTTCCCCCAGCTAGAGCCATGTCAGCAGTTGTTTTTCCTGCTGGAAGCACTTTTTGAATTGTTGTTTCCACTACTCCTGTGCCCCCACCAATACTTCTTCCTGGTCTATGTACACTTCTCGTTATATTTCCTCCTGCTCCAGCGTCACCATCCATTTTAATTCCTCCTACTCCTGTAGCATATTTTGGTTTACTTCGTGACATGTCTTGACCCTGATTCCTTACATTACTTTCTGATTTTATTCCAACCGCAGTTGTATTTCCCATACCGTTTCCTCCAGTTTCCCCTTCAGTTCTTTTTCCATTCTCTGGGAAATCATTGCCTTTAGTGTAATTCCACCTCTCACTCGTGTCTATTTGCTCGTCGTTATAATCTCTACTACCACCTCCCATCCTTCTTTCTCCGTAACTCCAAGGTGGGCCTCGCCCGTATCGTCCTCTACCTACGCCTGGAGGGAATTCTCTTCTTCCTTCACCCCACTTGTATTTAGTTCCTCTGATAACCCTACACTCGCAATTCAGTGTGCCATTCCTGTATTTTCTAACGCGATTTCCACTCATGTAACCGGGTGGCATTCTTTCGTCCATGTTTTCCCTCTCCTGACCATTCCACTCCCCTCGATGGTATTGTTTCTGAGTTGTGAACTCTACATTAATCAGCTTTTCTCTATCCATTCGCCCACTTCTCTGTTCCCATTGACCTCTTTCTCCCCGTCTCCTTTGTCCTGCTTCCCCTTTTCCTGTCCGCGTATCTATTGCCCTATCTTCTTCTCTTCTACCCATTCCTATTCTTTGTCCTTGTCCTGATTTTGTTTCTATCCCCCCTCTTATATCGATTGCTCCTTCTCCCCCATTTCCAGTGTTTTCTTTTTTCGCTTCTCCTCCTTCCCGCGCTTGATTTTTAATTATTCGTCTAGTCCGGTTAATGCATATACATTCCTCTTCCGCTCGATCATTTGATAGTTCTGATGAGTTCCTATTTTTTTCGAAATTTGCGTCCCTTTCCTTCCGTACCTGCAACACGCCTGCACAAACGTCCTCAAATACAATCGGCCGATGAATATATATAATTAAAGTTAGTTTACTTGAGATCTTTTGCTTTCCCCCGCTGATTTGGTCTAATCTTCTCGCCATCTTCGGCTGAGTAGTGAGGCTCTTAAGCATACCGGTTGAGTGTTCTTGGGGTAACCTGCCTGCATTATTACCGCCCGTTGGTAATACTACTAAGTATTAATATCTAGTATACTAGATCTTAATCTTAGAAGGGGATCTTAGTATACTACTAAGTATTTATAGTTTAGGCAGGATGGTTCATCGGTAGCCGACATGCGTGAGTGCTTAACTTAATTACTGACGGAGTGCTACTGATGATGGCAAAACCGGGAAAGAATAGAATACGACCAAACCAGTAAGAGAAAGAATATCACAAGAGTGATGATGGTATTCCAAAGCCCTTCGCGGATCTCGAAACAAGTATCTTAAATTAAAATATGTCGCAATTTAGCTTTCTTTAATATAATTAGTATTTCTTTACTGTACCTTATATTAGCTCCTAATATTATAATTAACCACTAACACCTTCATTTTAAAATGGTCATCTTACACTAATAGTTTTAAATGCATTGAACTTGAAAACTATGTTATTGTCAGTGATATTGAAAGGTGCATTGTTAGTTTATAACAGGCATTGTAGGCGTGATTTAAAAGTAAAATTTAAATATTATATTATATTATGCACCAACAAGGTATATAAAATATAATTTAAATCATTATACACGCACAAACCACTTTATACATGAGACTATACATTTTTGGAATCCGACGCAATGGTTATATGTGTGCAAAACAATGCTATATTTTATAAATTTACCTGTTATAGTTTCAACCTCACTGGACGTTGGGTCTTGACTTCGAGTTACCACTACGGAATTCAGTACAACCTGCCAATGATGAATAACACATAAAAACGAAATAATGATACAGTTAATACATAATACCGTTAAAATCATTTTTAACTTTTTGATATAATAAACGAGTTGGTGTATTAAAAAAAATAAAACGGGTAAATACCGCTGTCGCAAGCAGAAACAGATGTGTCTTCATTCCGAACAGGCTGTGTGTTGTCCACTGGTTTGATTCAAGTACAAGGCCTCAAGGTGATTTTGATATTAATAACATCATAGTATATCTTGCCATCGACAGGAAGCCCTTTTCAAATACAATGTTTCAGGAAATACAATTCTGACAGATTTGTAAAATAGATGGCTGAGTTTTCCGCCAAATCAGAATGTTGTAACTGATGATTATCTTGGTCAATGGTACAGGGTTATACCGAACAATCAGAAAAAGTAAAAAGAACACGGAATTGACTTTCAATGATCCGTAATTTTGGTCGTAAAGGCTCTTTATAATCAAATAATGTTGAGCCATTAGAATCTTTAAGTTTATTGATGCAGTAGGAATTATGCAATTCTAAACTTGTTTCAGATGGTTCAGGTGTGTGCTCAAATGTATTCTGACTTATTAGTTGAGTAGTTCCAATAAAGTAAACAAAATATTTTTATTGAATTAGTATCGGTTCCGGGTGGTGCATTTTTACTTATTCGAAATTCCTTATTCCGTAGGTGCGACATCGGGAAAATAATTTATGGCGAAAATTCTATATTTCCTTGATAAATATTAAGAACAAACTATTTTAAACTAATTGATTAGGAAAATGCTCGTGTACAGCAAAGTAATTTATTAAAAAAATAAACAGGAAATAATATGACTATGATTTAAAAAATATTTGAAGAATTATGATACGGTAAATATTTCCACCTTCATTCAATGTTTAAGCCTAAAGATTTAGATCTCGTTACTTATGTAATATCATATTTGTTAAAGGAACGGATACATGGAGTAACGTACGTAAGTGTATCATCTTTATATTGTATATTTACAATACACGAGGATATTGTTAAGTAGTCTGATTCACGGATATGTCAGGAGTGGCCATTACTTATCTATACGTTTTATTTCTGCTTAGAGCTTTTGCTGTAAGTTTTCATCCAATTTACAAAATTCCAGGTATCAGAGGAGTGGCATCAAAAAGAATTATAAAGGACACAGTAAGTAAAATTAAAAACATTTAATTTTATATAGCCATACAACATACAAAAAATATTAAGTATCCATACAATCGTACATAAATTATAAACACATATAAAAGGCTTGCAATTAATTAACTGTAGAATAACGTGATTTAAAGCCCATAATTTCAAAATACTTTTAAAAAGTTAACGTCTGTAATGACTAGAAATTTTAACAATTAAATTACCAACGAAAATGTTAAAAAACTTAGCTTAGTTAAATGGTATAATAATAATAATAATAATAATAATTTGATAACAAATTACATTTAAATTGTTTTACGGTACAACGATCTATACAAACATGGTGTTTTCTCATAGGTCCCACTACAATTATTATATTTATGTATTAAATTAAGCTTACTATAGGTAGAATTTTTAAGTCTTGGTTTTACAGTCTAAGTAGACTCAAGATGTAATTGCATTCCGGACTGAAATCAATTTTGATTAAATTTTGCATAGCATTATTTGAATCCCTTAACAAAAAAAAATTATAGAAAATGTTAAACATTTATGAAAATTCAACGTTTTTATGAAGTTAATGCCTGAAACATATTTATCGACTTAAGAGAGATATAACGTTTTCAAAAGAAATAACAAAACGGTGCCAGCACCTCATTAAATTTCTTTAAACTCTAAATAGAATTTGAAAAAATTAGTTCAACAAATTTATTTTTTCTGTCGCATTAAACTCAACAAGGTCACTTTGAGTGTGTTCTTCTAATAGTTAGTCCCGGTAACACAAAATAGAAAGTCATTATTTTATTTTTTTAGGATAAAAATAACATCGTGGCATTTTATCACAATATACGTTTTTAAATCCTTAATATAGCTTATCTAATATACTTTACTTTCAAAAATACCTCACACTGGCACGCATGGTTTGTCTGTATATTTCTAAATATGAAATGAAAATGATAACTAGATGTTTGCCACTGTGGTTCAGGATCGATAAAGCTCTATAATCGTTTAGACGGTGATTTCGCTGTGAAACGGAATTCGAAATACCACGCTAACATCAAACCTACGTTATCCCAGGTAGAACTGAATTGATTTAACATCTTCGAAAAGGTCCTCATTCCGTGTTTTTTTGTTATGAACCTAGACGCAAAATTATAAGCACGCTACAGCTCGCGGGCAATCAAAGATCACTGGGATAACTGGGATTATATTCAGTAGCAGGGCTAGCCATCTCGCATAATACTAAGAGTTATCCCTTTCTTTCGTTTGAATCAGTTATTCGTCCCTCGATCGCGGTCGATATTTAGAAAGTTATATCATCTCGATTAATTACCGTGGAAATCTCAATCTAATCGAAGTTGCTCTCGTTCCCAGCCGGACTGGGTCTGATATTGAAATAAAGATTGAATCCTAATAACAATTGTTATTAACGTTAATAACAATTTAAACGTTAAACGCCGTTATTTTCCTTCGAATACTTCGAACGTCCCCTACACTCGCACAATAGCGTATTACGCGAGAGGCACACGCACGCGTAAGTATATAAATAAGTAGTATAGTAAAGCTAAGTTAGAGTTTCAATCGCAAAGACAAACGATCGCTCTGAGGACACAGTCGATAACGCAAGAGCCGGTGCATCGTCTCCGAGGGGCCGGTGATACCGAATCCCCCGGTCGGTGTTTTTTCTTCTTCTCCTTCTTGTTCTTCTTGATCTTGGCGCTGCAGTAGCAGAGGCCGGAATCTTTGGTTTCTTCGGTGCAGGAACAGGAAGAGCGGTCGGTTTTGCCCGAGAGGGGGCGGAAGCCGGCGTCACGCGGGAGTTGCCTGGGCCGCTTCAGGTAAGCCAACAGCTGGTCGGAGAGGACCGGCAGGAGGCAGTGGGCCGAGGAAGGCGAGGAATTACTGTGACCCAGAATATAGCCCATCAGTACGGCGATCTCTTGTTTCGTGAGCAGGTCCCCTCTCAGCGGTCCCACGTAGAACTGGTCCTTATCCATGGTCAGAAACCTGACCGAGAACAGTAGGTCTTCTCCGAGGACCGCCCTCCGGTTCTCGGGGCTCATCTCCAGCTGGCGTCTCTTGCACTCCCTGCTGCTCCATCTCTCGAGAGCGTTATAGATTATTACTTCCGATGAGACGTCCAGGCTGTCCCTCTCAACGACCTCTTTCAGGCACTCCGAGGACAGATCCTCGACGATCTCCTGACCGAGCACCTGGTCGGCGTGGGTGTCGATGAAATGGAGACAGTTATGAAGTAACGGGCTGTAGAGACAGAGGACCGAGTAGAAGTTGTCGTTGGGGTAGGGCTGACAGAGCTGATGGTAGGGTGGGGCCGAAGCCTCGTTAGACCCGGTGCTTGTACGTTGGCCCGAGTGCACCCTGATGTGCTGGTAGATCTGTAACACGTTGTAGACGTTCATCTCTCGGTCGATATACAGTAGGCACTCTTTCATCAGTCCGGTACACATGTATTTCTGAGCCGCGTACAGCGTGTTCAAAGCAGTTTCCACCTGTTGTAGCTTCACTTCCTGGTTGTACAAACATCTGAAATTTAAAGTTTAAAGTGTAATTTAAATTATAGACCTTGAGACTTTTAATTTAATCGGATAGGGGTCGGGACGAACGAAGCGATATCGTCTCCGAATGGAATCATATAACGATTTTACTTTATTTAAGTTTTTATAATTAATGTACAATACATCTGAATTTATGCGCGTTTCGATACATTATGAACACTGCTTAGAATCCAGCAAATATTTCAAAAATGGTGGTCGTGAAATTGTGGACGCTATCTAGAACAGGACGACAGAAGGGAAATTAGAGCGCAAACTGTGGAGCTCTGTTATTATACTATCCGAGGAATACAAATGTGGAGTTAAGTAACGAATGCTACCTTATGAATGTAAACGGTCACGAGATAAATTTTTATTCCGTAAATTAATAGACATAATAGAAATTAATAGACATAACAACAAATTATACGATACAATTATTCACTCATGTTCACGTTTACAACATATGCCCAAATGATAAAAGGAAAATGTTCCTACATTTTATTTCTAGATGAAATAAATTTAAATTTATCTGAAATAGTGACCTAAGAAGGAGGTCGAAGGCTCTGCCGTCGACGTCCGGTATAATGATGGTATTGGCCGGTGTAGTGGCGAGCATTGCTTTGAATACCGGATTTTTCCTGAGAACAGATCTGTGGCCCGGAAAGCGCCATATCTCCGGCTCAACTCCCACCCTGAAAGTAACATCGCTCCCCTCCTCGTTGTCAAACAATTGATCAGATCTGGAACCAAAAAATAATATTTAGAGAATTTTATCAGTGTACAGACAATTGGACGCTGAGGGGGACGGAGAGGGGGGGGATGTTGGCTTTGATTTGAAAATTTAATCCGATACTTACAATTAGAATTATGTTTGACGTAAATTTTGGCTCGGCAACTAAGTCATTGTGGATTTCACCGGTAGGTAGATGGCGTTATTTGTATTTTTACGCCTGGTTACATCTGCGACTGATAAGGTCTTCGATATGTTATTATTTCGTATTTTATGAATCATTCGGTATCAAAATTATCACGTTATTATCTGTTATTACATTATCATCGTATTTTACGCTTTTTTTATCTGTGAATTTCTTCTCCTTCGTTCTTAATGAATTTTAGAAAACTCCTTATCATTCAATGTCATAACTGAAAGTTACTGATATGAGACTGTTAACGTTTTTCGCATAAGTTTAGTTTTTAACTAATTTTCGTACATTCGTTATTATTAATTTATTTTCTTAATCAATGCAATTTCTTACCTGTTGTAAATAGGAGAAATATACATTGGTTGACTGTCGTTCGGGCACATGGTATTTCCAGGGGCAGTGTATCTTTGCCCGCTTTTTAGCACCTGAAATAAAAATAAATGAAAGTCCGTCATTAAAAGTTATGTTTAATTAGACAGTATATCAATTTCGTGAATCCCGTGACGAAGGAAAATGAACTGCCAATATTGTCCCTAGTCCCAGGAGTTTTCAACAGTACCCGGTGTAGAGCGTTTTCCCGTGCTACAAAAAATGGGTCCACAATTTTGGAATACGCCTGGTAGAAAAAAGTATGGCGTGTTTACACAGAGGGGACGATATAGCGGACGATAGCCGGTTGAGTTGAAAGTAAACCATTAAATTTGTCTAGATAACCGTGGGTAAACTATCGGCAATACAAATACTCCAAAGCGTCGTCTTTACCTTTCAGGAAATAACGAACTGAAACGTTGGAGGAAGCGACTGAAAACGAAAACTACAATCAGTACGGTTTTCTGAAATGTGATACTTCGTTTTGAACAAACAAAATGCCGCGAAAAAATATAATTTCGATTATTGAAGCGTTTAACTGAAGTTGACATCCAGGTTTGGCTGCATTTGGTCCCTGAACCAAAATGAGTTTGACACCCCTGAACTGGTGAAGAAGTATAAAGGACGGTGGGATTGAGGACTAGTTTAGTAAGATGAACAAAAGAAGAGGGACCAAGAAACGAGCCTTAGAGCCGTTTCTAGTATTTGTGAATTACGCGTAGTAGGAATGTTCTTGAATAAGCCTACCAACTTTTTAAAGCATTAATGATGTCTCCCAATGGGATCAGACTTACGATTTCTTTTCGCTGCTTCTCCATTACTCGACCTTATAGATAGGTGGTTTCCGTAACGTTTATTCCTGTACGCAGTTGAAATTGGCACTTGTAATTAAAACTGCAGTGTTACTGGATCGCACTGGACGACAGTAGATAAATATTCAGATATGACTGCTGTGTTTTTTGCAGGAATATTCTTAGGGTCAACTTTGCACACTATCTTTTCGCGGTATTTACCGATTATTTTATCTGAAATAGGCTAACGAAACTTGAACAAACGGTATATAATATGAAACGTTTTAGACAATATCAGAACGAACGGATAATTCAATTTTCTCCAGTTACTCGTTTTTCCTAGCCAACTCACATAATATACGGGCATCTCGACGCTAGTAATGAGACAAACTACACTTATAAGCGGTGAATTGGGAAAATAAATCGCGGGAAAATGTTAACGCCTTATTATACAGGCTATATTAAAAGTGAAACCAACGGCTTACTGTATGACCCCCAGTATTGAGATATTGCCGGAATTGTGTTGACTGCAACACACGTCCCTACAGGTGTTTATATATTGTATTTGTTATCGTACCACATTTGTTATCACATTTTTTTATTATATGATTATTATTGTATTACAAAAATGCAAACAAAAGGAGACGGTCTTTCACAATGCGTTTGTTAAATATGAAATCAGTGGAAGTGGAAAGGAGTGGTGAGTAGTTCCGTAGACTGGTAAACGTCTAAGAACGTTAATATGTACTTCGTAGTAACATATACTACGTATATATATATATATATATATATATATATATATATATATATATATACACTATTTCTAAAGCTATAGCTTCAAATTACACGAGTTGTCTATGTAAATCGGTGTAAATCACTTTCCAGCACGCTAAATCAAAAACTCAGCATACAGTAAATTTCAACTTAAACGGATAACGATATCGTTAATAATTTTAAATAAATATTCTTCAAATATTTGTCATAAGACTACATTCATTATATAATATAGTTATAATGCATTCCACTACTTTCAATCTAACCTATGCGTCCAGGACTTTCGTCACATTATTTCAATACAAAACACAATAATAAATAATAATAAATGCTCATCCAAATAAATGCCCCATCCAAACAATCTATTGACTTCCTTCTCTTTCCGCCAATTTGTTTCGGAAAAATTCTGTAAATAAATTGACATTCTAGCGAAATTTAATTTTCTTTTGCATCACAGGCCTCACCGTCGAATATTCCGTTGTTGATACTAATCGACTGTAACATGGATATGTGTAGGTATACACGATACTAATCGCGGGCCGCATTTATAGTTAGTCGTGCAAATTGTGAAGTATGATATAACTGAGTCCAAGTGCTATACCGGCCGTGTTAATGGACGGGTGTGGGTCAGTGAGAGGGTCCGCCTCTCGGTGTATTTATAGCAGGATCCATCGGGAAACTATTTGGCGATGTTCCCATTGTGTCTTGTTCAGAGGAAGCCGTTTGGAACGTGGCTACACAGTTTAAAGAACGGGAAACCAGCGGAAGAAAATCGGATATTTTAAAAGATATATTTCTGATAAGAATGAGCCCACGATAAAGAAGAGCAAATTGGTCCACAGTGTAAGGCGAACCAGCAGCCAGGCAGTGTTGAGAGATGAACGTATACCACCCGAAAAAGAGAATGAACTAAAAAAAAAGTATGTACGATGGTGTTATTTAACTAGAGCGATTGCAGGGCCACCCGTTCCTTTGTATATTGGACTATCCAAAACGGCATAGTGACGAGGGCTGTTTGTAGGAAGGGAAGGCCTATCGAGAGGGGGGAGCCTTAATGTGGGCTAAGTGTCACGCAAGGTTCTAAGGCCCGCATCGCCCGAAAAACACCACCAAAGCCACACACACAAGCTCGAGAACCCGGAACAGACCTCGAGTACACACTTCCCTGTCTAGCTGAACAGTATATTTATTACATCGGTGAATATCTAAGTGTAAATTACCATTTCAGGAGTACATTTCGAGAAGCACAGCTCGCCCGTATGGCCGCGTAGGGCCAACTCGTTGCGCTAACTAATTTTCACAACTTTGCAGTTTAAATGCGTCGTGTCCCGGTCGCGATGTGTTCCCATGCAAGAATTAGAACACGTTAGCTGCAGTTTTTACTACGCTATCTGAGAAAAATTGTGTAACGCCGATACCGTTTGAGTCTCGCCGCGATAGAACTTTTTACCCGCTATCGGATCCGGTTGTTTACTGGCCGCATCAATTAAATTAGGCCGAAGCCGAAAAAAAAGCCAAAAAACGAAGCAGAAAAAGCTCGAAATCGGGTAATAATATCAAATATTCTTTTGCACATTTTATTGACTTCGTTACGAAATCAATTGTGGCAGATTTTTGCATCGTGATTTTTGTTTTGTTTTTCAGATGACGTCCTTTCTGAGAATAATCTATAATGTTCGTTTATTAAAATTCGACTCTTCGATTACTGCAACCTCTGTGGGGCATTACTTATTGCGGTGATAATAGCCTTTTAAAGAACTGATAAGGATGACTAATAAACTGGTAATTCAGAGTAATATGACTCAGACTAGATAGAATAAGATCGATACCCCTTTTAACGGACTCTCCCATTTGACTATTTTCAAAGGGAAACAAAAGTTTTACTGTAGGCTTTAACCGTTATATATCTGCTTACAGCACAAAGTTTTAAGAAGGAATACAGTTCCTTCATTAGTTCAAACACTAATTAAAATCCTTATCAGCCGATTTCACAGAAATCCTTTTCTATTCCTTACTAGTAAAAACGTAACAGACAAAAGAAAGAAAATTATAAAAGGAGGTCAACTTCTAAACCAAGGACGAAGAAAGCAATGAAAACTAACGCAATGCAACATACAGCATTTATTCCATCACCACGTCATTTCATTATATTTATAACCGCGGCCCTCCTTCTACGTATTCTGCATGCGGTCACATTAGAGGCAATGGAATTATAGAAGAACATCTACTTATTTGTATTTTTTATACCTGATTAAGATTTTTCAGGCCCAACGAACCTAAGTTAAGCACATTTCCGCACCACCGTCAGGGAGCTCTAGTTTATGGGTGCAAGTGTACCCAACGATCTTTAGTTAAGTATATCAAAATCAAATTCCATTTTTCCAGATCATATAAATAGTTTGTACCGTTGATTCTTAAATAAAAAGAAAGCTAAAACCCCATAAAGTAGTACACAAATTGTAAATACCTCAGTGTTCTGTAATTGGATTATTAACCCCTCGTGGATTATTAACCCCAAACGGGTATTTGAAATATGAATATCTTACAATTCGAAACTCACGAAAAACGCGGTTTTAAACCTCGAATCTGTTTTATATCGGTATAAGATCAAAGTTGTCTGGTGGACTAAAATCAAAGCTTTGGTCGAAACCGGGGAACAGTTTTTATGAACATTGGATTAGTAAAAGACTCAATTACTGACTCAGCTCAGTGGGTGCGTGATTGGAATTTCCGCAATTACCACTACAGTAACTAATTCAATATTCGTAATTTCAAAATGTTTAACAAACTGTCAATATTAGCCTGAATCACCGCTACTCTGATTTTATTATCGAGCAAGTAGGTCCGAACGTTGATACCTAACGAACGCTCTTGCCCCCTGGTTCAAGGATCAAATAACTTTTTTTACGCATTAAGGTCACTACTTGTCAATTCCTGATTCGTAGACACACTCCAGGAGATTATCTCTTAACATTCCACGCACAGTCCGAGTCCAACGATGGTAGGACGCTATATAGAACGGATGGTTTTTTCAATTGCATTTTGTCACACGTAAACACGATTCTCGGTGAGCGGCGAATTTTGTTACAATCTCTCGTTCTGAATTACCCAAAAAATAGGAAAGTAAGGAGTCGGTATCCGAACCGCAGGCTTCCCAAGTTTCCGCCACCGTTCGACCTTTTTCAGAGGTACAAGAACGCAGGGCATATGATTATCGTAATAACAATAATTATCACTATTATTGTTGACATTATCCGGACGGAGTGCCCCGGTTGCTCAAGCTCTGAGGCGAGCCTCAAAAGCCGCAAAACGAATTCGATTTTGAGTCAGTTGAGCGAGAAAAATACGGCCGGTAAAATTGCCGACATTAACCGTCACAGCCCAATAATATTTGAGTCCTTTTGTTATTGTGCCCTCAAAAAATTACACCGATAATTACGATAATTTCGAAGAGTGAGAAAAACCATCCGTCTATACTTCCTTGTACACAATTGCAATCTCTAGGAACTATTTCATTATATTTAAAAAGAGCTTTGAAAAAGCTAAACAACAACGGCTGAAAACTGAATGATTAATTCTGTAGACGTTCTTCAGTTGCTCTAAGATTCGCGAGTGTATTTCAATACTGCAAACTTTAATTTGTAAAACAATTTTTTTTCAAATACGCCTATCGAACTTACTCCCAAGAGTAGGTACAAGACGTATTTACGTTAAAGAGTATTGCATCATTACAGTGGAACACTTACATTTTTAAATGTTGGGTTTTTAAATGCCTTCTCTGATCATCCGTTAAGTTGAGATACACAATCTGGAAGTATGACGCGGCCGATATCATTATCGCTGTACTTCCTTCCCGTCAGCATTTAACATATATAACTAAAAGTATGACTTCTGTACAAAAAAATACTAAAATAATTTATAAAATATGTGTTGCTATCTTGACAATTACAAATTCCTGAATGACATACGTGTCGGTGATAATTAATTAACTCTTTACAAATTCTGGGTATTAGGTTTTATGAATTGAAGTAAACTTCTATTAAAGACACAGGCATAACTAGATAGCAATATCTATTTATACAGATTAATTTATTTCAAGTATTAGAAAACAAAGTGTGGGGGCGAAAATGAGATATCTGAAAATTGTTGATACGTTTGGGAAGCCTAAGCCATTGCTCAATAGAGAAAAGACAATTAAATGAGTTTTCGCAACAGTTTCCTCGTCTGTTTCGGTTTTTCAGTGTCTTTACAGTCGCGGTAAAAAATGGAAACGATAAAAAATTAATGTTATTATTACGCTTCAATTAATTAATAACTCTGAAATATATCTGCGCCACTTATTGGATTTTATAGCAACTTAAAAAAAGTTTAAAAACTCAGGAAATTAATGTGAGAAAAAAGTTCTCATTTTTGCCGTTACGCGAAAGAACGTTATCTCAGTTTATTGCGGTCACCGATACGCAGTTTCGTTCGGCCCATAATTTTAAAAATGTGTTTATTAAAGTCATACGTACGTATGTCACAAAGTATGTATAAAATTTTAATTTTCGCAATCGTATAGTGGAAGTACAATAGTTGGTCTCATTTTTCATGATACCCACAAACGAAATGTAGCGCAATAAAATATGAGCTACTACTAAAATAAAGAGTAAAAATACGTATGGTAGACATTAAAAAATAAGTGACATTAATGTATATCGTAAACGTTATTTCACTTTCAGAAAATTGCAATAGTCCGAAGATTGAAGTTGGAAAGACAAAGATTATTCCACTGGTTTCTATACAGGATTTGGAGCTTACTTTGAATTACGGCATGTGGGTCAATTGAACCACATATACATTTCACGATGTTCCGATTACGGGAGTATGGGATATGCGGATAACGAGTGTGATAACGTACTATCATCTACATATACTTTACTGTATGTATTTTATAAAAAATAAACTTTGATGCCAGCACAATTGATAAAAAAATGGAAACGGTTTTGTAATCTTCTTACTGAAATTCGAAATAAACCTGGGGTAAAAATTGTACTACCTAATAATATTACTACTGTATTGCCCACACTATTGCCGTAGTTTCGCTCATTCCTCTGTTCTTAATAATATTTACTTCACTAGAACTATCTTTATTTTTTATAGCTGCTCTGGGGGTTTTATTAAAGGCTCTTATCGGTCTAGAAGAATGCATACCTGTCGCGATTTCTAGCACTTTGGTACTCACCGCCCTATAAAACCGGCACGGGGAGAGCAAACAGTTTCTTAGTAAGCAGTTTATTCCTGCCCCGTTTCGACAATTGCGGCCAGAACCTTAATCCTACACCGAGGCAATGTTAATGCCTCCACTGTTAGTACTTGCGGCGTTCCTTTTATTTTTTATTATTGTTATTCCGTTCGAGTCGTGTGTTTACGACAGTCAATAAAATTGTCGAGTAGCTAATTCATAAAGGCTTTGAATTTACCGATAAGTATCATTGTTCATTATGTTTTTTCATCTGATCTAACTTAATCTTTTGATGGGCGTTCTAAGTGTTTTTTAAATACATATCGGTTACAACCTGTTCAAACCATGCAAGTGAAAGGTAATTGCCTTAATTAACCTAACTGTGTTATTTATTGGGTATTCATGTTGAAAGTGTCATTTGCTTCTCAGAAATATAGCGAATCGCGGAGACAATAAGGCCTCCTCCAATCGTTTAGGTTCGTTTCAGCACGCATCGAAAGTGTGATATGTTTTGCAATTTGGTTATAAGGGTCAACGCTCTTCGTTTGTTCTTTCCTTAACATTACCAATTGCACCGAATATTTGATTCAATTACGTGACGTTGTTCTAACAAAACATTTTCGGATATGTTTTTGTTTTCATTATTAAATATTATATATTGAAAATGATTTTCACGAGGCATTTACTTACGTTTTAACGGCCAGTGTCATATGTATAGCATAACATACACGAAATATTATCTTATATATACATAACGATACATGTTTGCAAATATAACTCCACGACGGAATAATGATAAAGACACCGGCATCGTGTACATTAATAAGATATGGAACAATAGGTATAAAACGAAAAGCGAGAAGACATGACATATATATAAAACCTGATATATAAAACTGGGAAATGCATGAATTGAACGTTCGGTATGAATATCAAGCGTCGTTCGACCTAAAGCCACATCGCGAACACTTAAGGGGGAGAAAAATTGCCAGTTCATTTTCACTTCATATTACAAGAAGTCTCCAATCGCACCCTACTTGCAGATTTTAAAGTCCCGCCATTTTATCCGCGAACTTGCCATAGAAAAATATAACAAATTTCACTCACTAATCCTATGGTCCAAACACCCTACTATCTCCCGAAATCTCCCTGAACTTTCCTTACAAACGGCTGGAAAGTAAGATAAATAAATAACTTTAATCTAACGTCCCGCTAAGTGCGGGCAATTTTCGCCGGGATTACCTATTTCCCCGATTACAGATTATTCTCGTTCTCCACCTCCCCGCAGACCGTAGGGACAATGTCCCGGCATTTTTGGACAGTGTAAGCTGACCCGTCGGACTGACTCCGATTTTTAAACAACAACGATAGGTATTTCTATTTCAGTACTGCGCTGAGAATGAACCATAGCTCTTCACCTCCATCTCGCCATAACATCTTATTTCTGTAACCACAATGTCGTGGAATGCACCGGCCCCTTTTTTAGAATTGAAATTAATTTCAATCTAAAAAATCCTATCGCGCATAAAAAGAACACTCCCACTACCTTCACCGCTGTCCTTAACTCCCGAAATGTTCACTGTAACCGTTGTCCATAGCGGTTAATATTATGTTTAATCGATTAAATAACGTTTCAATATATATTATACGTGTAATTATTCAATTATCTATTTATTTTTATAAAACCTAACGTACATAATACTGACAATAATGATTCATAAATAATTATAATGCAATAATAAATGTTAAAATACAGCTTGTGTTGAATAGAAAGAAAACCTGATATGCGTTCCGTACCGTACACCTTATTGTTTCTGCGTCATTAACGGAAATACGCATAACTGTTACAAGTGAATTTAAAATTGTGGTGGGAAAATTAATTTTTTCCTTATGAATTTTGGACAATCCGCTGGCAATTTGACAAAATAAAGCGCCGGGAAAAATAAAAATATTTTAGAATAAATTCCACGTTATACCATACTCCGATTATTAGTTTGCGTCAAGTTACTGAACCCGCCTTTTGAACAACCTTGGCGGTTATCTATTGCTGCATTGTTTATAAAAAAAAATTAAACGCACAGTTATAAAGTTCAACCGCTGTTATTACTTCCCTTTAACTACGGCCTTAATAGTAATTATATTGCACACAATATAAGTACGCGTAGAGAGTATTTAATTTTATTGATAGTGGGACTGGGGTTGTATATAACCTATCATTCGAGGACCTAATTCCCATATATCAGAGAAAATTAATATAAACCGATAATGCTCGGTCCGCGGGAAATATTTCAAATTTAGATTCCTAAGAAGAAGAGAATATAACATAATTGGAATCTACTATAAAACTTGAGATATATTTATGTAAAAGTTATATGTAACAACAAAACACGAGAACCGATATATCGTCTAAATATACTAATAGATCTAATATATAATCAGATTGATATACTTATTGTAATAAATATTATAGTACGGAAACAATTAAATTATTACTGATAAATATATACCGATCTACATGACATAGCTCGTACATTATCTATACATGTAGCTACTCATTTGCAAAGCTGCAAAGTTACATTATCGTACATCTTATTATTATTTAGCATTATCCTCGCTATGGCTATTGCATTTGCTGCGGACACCTTGTTGGCAATATTTTACTTGCCATAAAATGTGTTATCGTGGTGTTACCGAGAACAGACTTTTCGCATTAGTCGACTGGCGATCCAGTAATGGGGAACAATGAAGATGGGAATAGAGGAAGGGGGATGGAGGAAGGAGGGACTCGTACGGAACCGACAGCTAGTCAGGTACCGATCGCCTCGACCTTGGCCTTGACCCACCCCACATGAGATCGGCCCCACCTGTGTCATTTCAAACGGCCGATTTGTTCCCACTTGATTACCGCTGAACGATCGATTTGTTTCACCGAAAGAGCGATTTCAGGTTTCGCGTTATGATGTCTGTGTTAAAGAATTTTCATCGATGCTTGAAAGGGTACGTCTACCCATGATTGGATCGAACTGTTAATGAGGCTCGAGTAAATCAAGAAACAATATTGTGTTTCAGGATGCATTTGTAATTTAAATCCACATACATTCGCATTTAGTCATACATGATTAATATGACATGTAATCATAAATGTGCGCATAAATAATGTAATTTAAATCAACATATAATGGCTAGAATACGTTTGGAGGGTTCTCTATCTAAAGGTAGTAAAACATTATTCGACCATATATTTCACTGAGCGTACATTGTACAGGCGTTGAAAGTATATTTACGCAACTCGAGACTTTTTTCCTTAAATAAAACCTTCTCGTCTACTTAACGTGTATTGGAAATAATGATAGGGCAAATCATTTTCTATACGTACCGATATGAACGTTGTACAGAAATAGACGAGGAAAACAACTTACGTACCCAGGCGGGCTGACCCAGCTGGTAGTATTCAAAGAACAATTTCTCAGTTCGATTACAGCCAGAGAGGACGAGGGGCGTCCATTGAGGACGTTGGCCCAAGGGTTGGTATGTTGCCGATCTCTCAAAGCGCCAAGTTTATTTTCGACCACGAACCACAACCATTTCGGCCCACTTCCGACTTGAAGGCCGCTATTTATTTATTCAAATTATATATACATTAGTTACATTTCCCCTCCTGTATCACGACATCTGTTTAAGGGGCCCACGAAGTTGAAATGTCATCACCCTCGCGATTTTCTCTAGTTTGCATTACTACCATTAATTCACAACTTGAAGCATACAAAACGAACGCCAGTGATTGATCCGATGCTTATACAACGGTAAACAGAAACGAGTATACTCCCCACTGATCCACTAGGCCGGAACGCTGGTTACTGACGACAGGGAATGGAAGGCAGATGAATGGAATTACTTTTTCCGTGAGTTATCGGAACAATCGTATATCTTACGCAATCGTACAATAAATGTTTTTATTTCCCAATATCAACAATCATTTCCTTGTGTCCTCGTCATTATTGTAATATACTACAAAAAAATGAAATCTTACTTGTTGTGTACGTCGTATACACAAGATAACTGTCAAATTGTGGGCCAATGATATAACCTTGTCTCCTAAATCAAACTAGCGGTTGTAGTTCTGTATTGTACGTGTTGCAAATTTCTGTTGCGCTTCTTAAAGCGTCCCCTTCCCTCGTTTAAGATTGAAGTGTTAAATTTGAAATGTTAAATGTTTGGAATGTTTGTGTACGGTGTTGACTGGAGGTTACCGAGGAACGGTGGCTCGGCTAGGCCCCGAATCAATACCGAGCCCCCGGCTCGTTCGCTCTATATTCCATTACAGCTGTCCCACACCACCTTCCTTCCCACCGTGTACCTTCAGATATGACGGTCTCATAAACAGATCACATCTTCGATCTGATAACAGCTCTGACGTTCGTAAAAAAAAGAGCGCCCAGAAGTCGAAACCTAAAATAAAATTATACTCGCAACGGAGATTTACATAGGGAACCACAATTTGTTTATTCGAACGAATCAATTCTCCCAATCAACCGATTGGCATTTATGAAAGTGTAATTTCTTTTCCCCAATAATATTCGACCATGGTTTCCGTAAATTTCCCAAATCCTCCGTTAAAGCATAACCTATTAACCGTGGTCTAGTAACAGTTTCGAGATTTAGGCTGATCAAAAAGCGATTTGCGGTTACCCATTGCAAAGACCTAGGTAGATCCAGAAGTATTCCATATTTTAGAAAGAACTAATTCCAATTGCGAAACAATGAAAAATTAGAGATAAAACAGGAGGTACCAGTTCGAGCAAATGAATGAAACGCACAATAAACTAATTTATGTTCTATCCAACTTTATTTTGTATACAACTTTCTTCAGTTCTTGATTAATTCCCGATTGTATTTCATTGCACTTGCGTAGTAGTACTAGTTACGTTTCAGAATGTCCTCGAGCTTCTCTAAACTAATTATACGGCAATCTGTGAAATTTTCTTTTTTAATTAGTTTTCGATAGGGACAACCATTCTAGTTCATAATATATGGAACATCAAATTGTTTGTACCTGTTTTATCAACGTTTCCATGTGTACATATGTGTACAGAAACTATGTAGGATTACGTCCCCATTGATATATAGAATTTTTAAATAAATCACAGATTGTGATAGAATGAAGGTCATCCATCACAATTCAGTGAGGTGAATAAGCTTAAAACGTTCTGATTCTATGTACGATTTTGGTATATTTCGCTACTTAGTTTAGTTCCGTTTAAATAAACAAGTTTAAATAAAGTGATTCGATGTTGAAAGTCTAGATAGAGCATAGTGTTTTCATTACATTAACTGACGTCTTCATTTAAAAAGTAAAACTGTAGTTACCGTTCCATTTTTTACCGCCCAATTTTGCTAATTTCCGATTAGTGCCGTTTATGTACATTGTGTACACAGTCGAAATAGGAATGGGAACCATTATATTGCATACGGATAATTGATTAACTTGACACAATAGAGATCACTACAATATCAAACACGATATATGGGCTCCATTCTTTCTATAAAATCTCACAAAATTGGCGCTAATATTATACATTGCACCCCATTTACATTCTGCCTTGTCTTTTAGATCTTATATAATAGTAGGGTCGGTGATTTAATTCGGTTCCAAATTCTGATTGAGTTATTCTTTGGTCCCAAATGTCTGAAAGACAGCCTTTACATTCAATACACAAGTGTAAATTGAAACCGCTGTTAAATGAGAGTTAAAGTTAGCAACGTTTTCAAATATTTTCATATCAATACATGGAAATTGGAGGAAATTACCTGGATTTTGTTAAATATAGTGTCACTTCACCCCATCTTTGTCACTGGAATCAGTGACTTTGTCGGTCTACAGTAGATCTCCAATTTAATTCAATTTAGGGGCCTGCTCGAGTTACAATGAAATGTGAAATGTCTCGGTTTGGACTCAATTCCTCGGTCCGACTCGCCCTTTAGTTTGTTATGTTAACGCTATATACACACACACATATATATATATATATATATATATATATATATATATATATATATATATATATACCTTAAATAAGATATTATAATAATAATGGTAGTTATAGTGCATAAAGGACATAATTCGGATATTTATATTTTTCTCGTCCCACGGGTACTGGAGAACGGCCGATCATTTGGTTATAAATACAATACTTCCGCAGAAACGGTAGTGTCCACGTTCTGTTATATGTTCTCAAATTTTCTTAAAGAAATTCAAAGAAAAGATTCATATATGCATTCGTGTCTGTATTTTTATGTGCTATATATGTGTAATATTATCGCAGACAATAATCAGAATCAATAAAACCTTCAGTCAGGAGTTTCTGGACAATATTGTGTCAATCAAGGCGCGGGTATGAGGAAAGAAATGATGACTACCGTCGTTCATAGCGTGAGCGTCGTATAACTTCACTATGTTTTCAAGGAGGTTACCGAAAATATTTTCTATATACTATTAGAAATATATAGAATTTTATTTCTTTAACATTTAGTACTCTCATGTTCCATGTGTACTTCGTTATTTATCGGTGTTGTCAAAATAAAGTTGGAAACTTAACGAGTAATTATATTAACAATAGTAACCTTAAAAAGATTATTTCCTGACTTGGTTACCTGTGAGAGACAAGTCCAGCACTCAATGATATGACCGCACCCTCGCTCGCGTCCCGCTCATCCTTTCCTACCCCTTACGACGGCCACCGATAAAAATCCGAAAAACGAAAATGTCAAGAACAAAAATTAATTACGGACTTGACAGCCGGGCTCGGACAGGGAGCAGAGCAAGCTCGGCCGGTCGCCGTATTACTAACTCTCAAGTCCCCGAAAGTTATTATTATTACCACCGGGAGCCTAAGAGTTTGTGAGAGGGAGGGGCGCATGCGCGTCCGAGAACAGGAGCGTGCGTACGCGCTAGCGCCGCCTCCAGTACCCCTTGTTACTTTTATACCCACCCGGTTATCGATTCAGCGCGACCGGACTTCGCTGGACAGACCGATCGTCAGGTATAATTTACCAATCGAACCTAGGTCGTATAGGGGACCGAAGACGAATTATAATCCAAACCATAAATCCGCTTCGTATCCTCTGAAAGTGGCTCCAGGAAAAAAGGCGTTTTTAATTAGTATGCATTCAGAGCTCGTTATCAGTTTCTATTTGCCGTACTTATCTCAAACTATCGTCTCCTCGCCGGTTTTGTTTTTTGCTACTAATACACCAAAACAGAAAAGGCAAAGAAATAGACATAAGAGAGAACAAACAAAGGAACGTTATAAATGAGAAAATGAACTCCCAAAGGGACAACATATTGACCCCACTAATAGAGCTCGGTAAAAGAACACAGCAGTGTGAACTGCTGTAACTACAAACACCCGTTAATCTAAAAAGGACAAGCAGCTTCAAGAAATCCGTACCTACCTAAAATAAAAAAGGAATGCCATATTAATACTGAAATATGTATATATATATATATATATATATATATATATATATATACATAATCCTGATGTCGTTGAACGACAATTAGAGAATTTCATACAAGAGGACGTACAAGAGGAGGAGGTGGAATATAAATTTTATTTTAACCTCTTGCCTTACGAAAAGCGACAGGGTCGGTCACACGTAGGGGCATACATAGCTTGGCTGAGCGTTCGAAACTGTACAAATCGCAAACGTCGTATGATATGTTTATCCACGTGCGCGGTACAATTAACATTGCAAGATGTTTGATAAATAATTATGATTAGAAAATATTTTGTCTAGTCTTGTTTACGTTTCGCCCGGTAGACTTACGACGACTCTGAGGCGTCTTATTCATGTTTGGCCCGGTAGAGTTACGACGTCTCTGAGGCGTCGTTGGACCAACGCTCAACCACCAACTTAGAGGACAAGGAAATCGCTCTTTGTCCGGGTCCTACATCACGAAGACCTGTCCGGCATGGGAGGCCGGAAATGGCGTGGTGGATAGTCCAAGTGTAGATCTATAACTGTAATTAACTTACTTATAATAGAATTACTTTCAGCATTTACCTAAAGTTATTACTATAGTAGGTAGGTGTACTCGTAACTTGGGACAGGTACACTCCAGTATTCGTGGAAACCTCGTGTCTGGCATAATAGGCAACTATTTGGTTGATAGTCCACATTGAGATCGATAACTATAATTAACTACCTTGTGTCGTTGGACCAACGCTCAACCACCAACTTAGAGGAAAAGGAAATCGCTCTTTGTCCAGGTCCTACCTCACGAAGACCTGTCTGGCATGGGAGGCCCTACCAGTAGCCTGGGGGTGCTAATCCCCATACACCAGTACCGGGGCATTTTACGGGAACACGGAACACAGATCTCGCATCCACTGGACTAAAATACCTAAAATATATACCAACGGACTCTACACCTAACGAATTGCAATATATTATAAATACCATTTCTTCAGTCCGGTACGACTATAACTAAATGTAAAACTATATTGGGTGCGCGTACAACTACCATCGGACATCAATTCTCAAGTCGTTTTGATACTGAAGACTAGCATTAAGAACCTTCGACCCAGAATGAGTGAGTAGTATGGAAAGTCCACATGTAGATCAATAAATAGAAATAACTAACCTATATTAAAATATACCTTCCTTCCGGCCTGAAGCAAGAAAGTCGACAGTATATGCCAATGGAGAATAGTAAACATGCAGATCTATAATTAAAATTAACTATTTTATAATAGAATTCGTTTTTCTCGGCTTGCTGTCAAGAGGGGCTCTCGCAGGGAAAATAATAATGGTCGATATAACTTCACGGTTGAATATCAGCATTTCAATCAATAATTTTCCTTATTAGTTATTATTAGAGAAGGTAAATTTTACCAAAAGATATAATCACTATATTAGGTGCATATACCGCCTATTTACTATATACGTTGTGTAGACTAAGGAAATATAGCAATAATAAGTTTCGGGAAACTGTCGGGTACTCGGATGAAACAATCCCACTCTTCGTTTCAGCCGAGTAAACGACATAATTACCTAAACCTATAATCGTTATATTAGGTGCGTATACTGCTATCTTAGCACTGCAAAATAAAGTATTCGTTAGACCCTTGTGTCTATCAACAGCATTATACCTATAACTAAACATAAAAATATATTGGGGGCCTATCCAGTATCATCAGAAATCAATTCGACTTTAAATAAAATTACCATTTCTTGGTCTTCTTTCAAAATTGACTGTCAAAACTGGCCGATATAACTTGAAGGAATCTAAATTTTACGTTAAACATTCCGCCCGATCATTTTTCCTACAATTGTTACAAGAGGAGGTACGTGTACTCGTAACTTGGTACACGTAACCTCCAGTTAGATTCTCTCCAGTTTGGTATAAGCACAACATTCGACAAAATATGTCTTTGGTGGATAGTACAAGATGTATATATATATATATATATATATATATATATATATATATATATATATACTTATTACTATAATTAACTCATTTAAAATAAAATTACCTTTTCTTGGTCTGCTCCCAAAATAGACTGTCGCAGAGAAAATAAAACTGGGCGATATAACTTAAGGTGGAACCTAAATTTTACGTTAAACATTGCGCCGGATAATTTTTCCTATAGTTCTGAGGAGGTACGTGTACTCGTAACTTGTACTGTAACTCGTAATCTCCAGTATGATTCTCTCCAATCTAGTATAAGGAACATCAAATTGGGCAACAAATAAAACTGGGTGTTATAACTTAAAGGTGGAATTTAAATTTTAATTTAAAGATAACGCCCGATGTTTTATTATGAGCATTTAGGTCTCCCATTATTATTAGTTTCCATTTTCTTTGCGCAGTTACGTCTCTTACATGTTTATATGTTAGTCTTTTCCGGTGCGGAATATATACGTTTATTATTGTCATGTCGTTTGTTTTTGTTACGATTGTCGGGATGTATGCATTTTCTATTGTTTCTGTTGTTTGTCTAAGACCGCATTTTACTAATGTTGTGATTCCTCCAGCTGCTTTTTTTGTTTCTGTTTCATATATATTATACTGTGTACATATATTATAATATATATTTTCTGAGTTTGTTTAAGATGTGTTTCTTGTAACAGTTTGATGTCAGGATTTCGTTCTTTTATTAAGATTTTTTATTCGCCTATTTTGTGTATGATACCATTTATATTCCACTGTGCAATTTTTATTGTATTTGTCATATGTTTGAGTCATATGTTTGTATTATTTTGAGTGTGATTTGTGTTCTGGTTTTTTTTAACTTTTGTTGTTGCTGTTATATCTGTATACTTTTTTGTTATATCTAAACTCTCTAATGAGCATTTGCCTGAAGACGTACTCGAGTTCGGTTTTTGCGATATATATATATATATATATATATATATATATATATATATATATATATATATCTGTACATGTACATTGACCTAAGCCTAGGATTCATATTACTTAGACCTAAGAAAGAATTAAGTTACTGGGCTGACTTCAAGAATGAACGCGGAAGAATTAACACAGTCTAGTCCTAGATTAAGCAATATTGAAAACCACTTAAGTGTCCAATAAATCTCCTATGTTCATAATCATGTTTACATTATTTTATTATTTGTTATCTTTTTTATTAGTACGTCAAAGCTGTACTTTTTCATTTTTAATTCAATATTATGAATTCACAATATTATGAAACGATTTAATGTACTAGAAGACAGAATATACTATCGGGCAGGATTAATTTGTAACTCTATCTTGTGTCGATAAATTAAACTACCCGTCCCTGTTGTAAAAGCTGCATTTTGTTTAGTTCTTTACCACTAGAAAGCGTGAAGGTACAGGTTTCACTTGTTGCTTTATCTTGAATCGATAAATTAAACTAATTTTATTTATATTTTTTGTTAATATAAATTATAATTATAGGTTAGATCATATTATACAGATTATTGATGTAAATCTACAGAATTATATATGAATATGAAGATTTGTATGTAGAATGATTATTGTCTAAAAACTTCATTAGTACAGAACCGATATGTATACCAACATATTTTTCCTTAATTTAAAAAGTAAAAATTTGTTGCTAAGGCATTTAATTAGATATAATTAATTTAAAAATTCTATAAATTGAATTTTTTATGATGGTATTGATTTTGTATGGTTTCTATGGCGTTATTTACACTGGTGGGAGGCTTGTTCTTTTCATTCATATCAAAATTATATAAAACTATTAATATGTTATTTTTATCACTTTAATTAATTTCGGTGGGATCGCGTAATACGCTCGGAAGGACCTTTGTCAGCAGGGGTAGGCCCCCTGGTATTCTGGGATTTTTCTTGTCTTTGGAAACCACCCAAGGGAGCTCCAGTGGAAGGGTTTTTGCCCTTTCCCCCTGGGCCCCTTCCTGGTTTTGTCTGCTTCTTCCTCCGCTCATTGTATTTTTTGTTTCATATATTAACTATGCGTAACTAAGGAGCCCATTTCTATATTTTAATGGGTATTGTACCATCGCTAATTCTACTACGACAGTCACCAGCGGTGATGCTACTAAGTAGGATATACGGAAGCATAAAGAGAAGCCTGTCTCTAGGGTTATTGGGTCATCGTTGAGTTGTATGTTTCGTTTCCATACCGACGGGCAATGGTCTACAGTCCCCACCACTGGTGGGGGGGGGGGGCGAACCGCATACCCTTTCCAGTCGTCCAGTCGGTGTAGGCACGCCTTCTCAATCTCAATAGCGACCTTCGCTCCCAACGTTTCTCCTCTATTTCGGCGTATCCCAACAAGTGTCGTTCCTCGACCGAGGATTATTCGATTCTCATCTGCCGATCTGTGCGCCAGGGGCCGAGACCTCCGTAATTTTAACTCACCGCCGCTCTACAGGCCTTCAAGGTGAGACCCCCGCAAGGTTCGACGTTTAAGAGTAATTTTAATCAGTAAGATTTAACTTTTGAAGTGGGCGGTAACGGATGACCGTTGAGTCTGGGAAACAGACTTGCGCGTAAATCGAATCCGATCGCCCAGTTCGGCTCTTGTTATGGCGGACTTTATGTCCGGGTCTCTCGAAAATTCGACAGTTACTTTCTTCTACCCGCATATTTTCCTTGCTTACATGGATAAATCTGTAGAATCGGACAACCGCGAGAAGGAAACGTGTTAAACTTGCTGCTTAAACTTGTTAGCAAGTCGAACTAGTGTCCATAGTTCCAAACCAAAATAAAAGTTGATTAAAACTATGGACCATTGAAGTATATTTTCTACGATTAAAAGATAATTTAACTTTTTGAAGGGAACAAAAAACAATGGAATTCGGTTAATCAAATAGCTCTGCGACGATTCGTCCTAACAAAAGAAACATTGAATAATCGTAGAACAGTGACATACCGGCAACATTAGTACTGCGGAGGTGTTCGAGTTACTTGTTGCTTTGAATCACAATTACTGGTTGACCATTGGTAAGATGCAATGAGGATTTGATTCCTAAATTAACAATCTCCATTGCTATTCATTGAAAAAATAATTCGTTATAAAAGAAAATTCGTATCTATCCCTATTGCTCTTCAAATTGAATAGTATTTGACTTATATTTGCACCGGAATATTTGTATAAAATGTTATAAGATTGTTCTTAAAATAAGGCGCGAAAGAATTTAATCATTGTGAAATAGAAATAGGAAGTGGTTAAGTAATGAAGGCTATAGAATGTAATTCACATCCTCGTGCACCACTGAACAGTTGTGGTGTTCCTTTCATTTAAATTGAACTAAAGTTAAATCCAAATGTTACTGGCTATTTCTGAAAAGTGAAGGCTTTTTTCAATAGGTTATTATTTAGATTATTATTCAAAGGTGTTTTAAAGAGATAAAGAGACTTTATTATATCAGTTAATGCTCACATATTATTATTTAGGTGCCAAAATCACCTAAACATTACCGCCGCCATTTATGCGATTAAATGGACCAACTTAAGCCACTTAGACTTTCTATCTACTTTCTCTATCGGTGAAAGTGCAAAGCAAAACTGGGGTTTACCAAAATATACAGGCAATCACAAGAATGGGTTATATTATTTAATCACAGCGCTTGAAAATACAAGATATTGTTAGGTTTGTAACATAAAACTGTCAGTATTCATTTCAATTGATTGCAATCCTTTATACTGTCATATTTACGAAATTCATTTAAATACATTCTTTTACTATCTATCGAAGCCTGTATTGTGTTCTTTACGCATTAAAGAAATTGTATAATTACATTGCCACTGATGCCAGTGGTAGAATATCATTAGTTAGAGCACGACACCGGAATTAAAGTAGTACTTCCATTTAATTAAACGGAAATATATTTTCGCCCTTAATTATTTAAGCGTTTCATACAGACATGGCTCTGAGGTAATTCATATCTGCTAATACTAATTAATTTCGGTTTTTTAGATGAGATTCCACTCGTATTCACTCGAAAAAAAATTAGTGTAAAGATTACATTAGAAATATTCCATGCCCAGGCGAGAGTAAATAAAAGTCATAGCGCGGTCCCTATAGATATTTAACTAATGTAATACCATTACAGTAAGAAAATATAGTCAATTAATTAAGCAGTTACTTTAGATAAGTGTCTCTGGGATTTCTCAGATAGACCAAATGTTGACAAACGGTTTAGTATCAAGGGGAAATGATGAATTGTATTCTCGTGTGCGCGGCGGTTTAGCGCAGTTGCGTTATTAAATGCATTTATAAAAAACTAAATCTCGTCTCCCTCCCCGCACTTGTCGTTTTATTGCCTCCTAATAACAGCCGTGATTTGACACGCCATTTATCTGTGAGGCTTTTAAGAGAGAGGTGGTTGTAGAGCCCCACCGAGGTAACTGCGCCTATCTGATGTGGTCACACCAACCAAATCGAAAACAAAAGTAATACAAAGGGACGCTATCAGGTGCAAGGTGGGAATCGATTGCGCCGATATTTCCTAATTTTGGCGATACTGTGATTTCCCGTTTTAAATGTTCGCGTCAGTTTTCAGCCGTTCTAATCACGATCTGAGGAATAAAAAGTAAACTCCCGATTTTGGCTGCTGCTTCCAAACGGAAAAGTCAGAGATGGAATTTGACTCTGGTTTTACCAGATAATTTGGAAAAAGTCCAAATTGATAGGTGTTACCCTACGATAATAATCACTAATGGGAGGTTATGAACTGCCGCGAGAAAAAAACAATAATTAATGTCAACGTGGTGGTACACTAGTGCAGACAGTATCCACAATCGAAGAAAAAAATTGGATACGAACTCTTAATCTCAATATTCCATCGTTTCAGAGTCGTGGGTCTGTCAGAGTGTAAACTCAGTCGAAAATGTTTTCGATAAAGAAATTTATCGCGCCCCGATTTATTTGCATCACTTACAGGAAATCCGGAACTACAAATGATCCTGATAACTCAAATGTTTCCCATTTGTCCTTGGACTCCACATATCTTCAGCACGAACGCGGACTCTTACTCCACCAGAAAGTGTAGTCCTCCTAGTCACGTACCCGAAATATTTCGATAATCGTCTTCGCAACTAATAATTGAAGTGGCGGCGGTGGAATTGTGGCCAACGAAAAATGTCTCAGGAATAAATTTAATCATCTTATAATAATAAAAGTTCTCATTGCAAATGATAAAATTCTACTAAATTATGTATCGAACAACGTCCTGGTTGTTTTGTTCGGAATCACTCGTTTTGTTGTATTCAAAACGTAGTAGTTGAAATGCAAATTTTTAAAAATTGGCCTTTTTGTTTGTTTTGCGCCTCGTTAATTTTGGGCCCACATGGGCAGTGCGTGCCGGCCTCATCAGATAGTTGTCCCACGAGGTACAATGCTAATGCATATATCGTGTTATTACTAATATGCTTGTGACTCATACACTCACTTGTCAAATCGGAAAGTAAACTTCTAGGAATTGAAATTTATATCCAGATCGTTCCTTTGGAAGATAGAATTGTTCCCAATCTAACGAAAATTACTCGAGGCTCGTAGAAAATTAAATGGCGCATCACTAGCGTGCAAAGGATTCACTATATTTGATAACTTTCTCTAGATTATATTTCATTTTAAATTAAAACACAGCTAACATACTAACTTTGTATTATATTATTGTTGTTGGAAAAGTATTGCTTTTATTAAACAGACAATAATGGTTGACTTTCACTTTTCGTATCTCTAATCCCACAAATGTCTGTGAAGGCCGACTGAACATTTACTTCATTCGTCGCTAATGGGGAACTGATTTAAATGCGAATAAAAATGTACCATCTACTAAAGGCCTCATATAGAATGTATGTTACTTCCATAAGAATAGATGGCACAAACCTATTGCCTGATAATGATCATAACTAGCTGGCGTTTTAAAGCTGGTCTTTGTATAGCAATGACTATTGCCGCACATCTTCACACTTTGTGAGATCTTTTTCAACCCGAGGAGAGCTGCTGATAAATCTACAAGCGAGAAGTAGGAAATGGGATCCAATTACCCAATTCAGTGAGTATTGCATTGTTGTCCTCTTCTCTTGCGAGGACCTATAAGCCGAGGCTCTTCCGCAGGCTGGTGAAAAAAATGTAAATATGTTATTAATGTAACTCACTGATTGAAATAAACCTAATTACCTGGCTCTGTTGGATGAAGTATTATTATGTCAACCTCATTTGTACATAATTGGAACAAATGTTTTTTTGAATCGCTTTCACTAAGAATATTCGTAAACATACAAAATGTAATTATAAAATTATTAGTCGTAATACATAATCAACTTAATTAAATGACAAGATAAAAGGGTTTATAGACCATTTACAATAGACTTTTACGTCTGTTCCCTACTTCAGTATGCCTGAGAAACAATATATGCGCGTTCATTGTTTATCATTCTTTCAGCTGGAAATTGACGATGGGGATGAGTTCAAAGGACCGAAGAAAGAAGGACGGACCTGCACCGATGTTATTTGGCTCATACTCATGGCTGTTTTTGTCATCGTTCTGGTATTTTTATACCTACAGTTTCATTGTTTTACATATTTTATATTGCTTCGCCTCCATTAAGTAATAAAATTAGTGGCCACTTTTATTTATCTAGAAACTACTATTTTCAGTTTTGAAAGTTTTCATTTTACAGCCGTATATACACATATGTTCGTGATATTGTGCATGCACGTATGTACGTATATAATCTGATAGTGTGTCACAAATATGTGACTTGCACTTTTGATTTACACCTAATAAACCGAAATCCCTTCCTTTTTGTCATTTCCTTCCAAAATTAGTTCCTTTTTGCTGAGGAACTCTCATTTGGAATTTCTGGTATAGTGAGAAAATTATTTTATTTTAAGCAATTTTGATATGTTAATTTCACTGCACTGGTAAGTTCGTTTCGAAAGAAAAAGTGCCCAATCCCTCATTTTAATCGATATTTTGATTTCTTTTGATCTTGATTCTATAATTTAATCTTAGGTTTAAGTTTATGAAGTACAGCCAAACCAAAAATTCTTAGTGCATTATTACGAAAAATATAATGGACGACGATATTATAAATTTAGTTAAATATACATTTTTTTAAATTTCACAGGGTGTATTACTATGGCATTGCATTTTATATGGAGATATATACAGAGTGATAAATGGTTATGATAGCTGTGCCAACGTTTGTGGGCGTGTTACTCCTCCAGAGGATGATCCTGAATTCCGGTGCAAAGGAGCTGACATGACAAAGAATAAGTACAATTTGAATTATTTACATTATTTAATTTAGTTAGTACTTAATTAAGAATGCAGTATATTCAATCAATACAATAATTTTATATTTCATGTACTAAAAACGTATTTAATTACTTTTACAGACAATTTTTCAGTTGACATTATATTAGTACAGTTTTTCTTATATTTTAAAGGTTTCTTCTGATAAAAGAAGCAAGCAGAGCGATTGTGAATCCAAGGAATGTGTTTAAGGAATGTGTCCTGAGTTGTAATGTCTATCCAGCATTGTAAGTGTGTTCAATTTCCTTACCCATTGTTTCATATTAAGAAAAAGACTTGTGCTCTAAGTTGGATGGTCGTGGAACTTTACACATATATATAAGATAACTATTTTGTATATATAATGTATTTTACCATCTATCTAGCAAGATATTAGAATTGCATAACAAATATGAAAACTAATGGAGTTACACATGTATAAATTATAATGTTCTAGTTTATTTTACTATTATACAAACTTTGGTAAAAGAAGATTATATAACTCTTAGATGATACAGATTAGTTACTGGTATTAAATGATCATTCATACACCATCAGTATATGATCAATGTTGTTACCTAAAATTCTTAAAGAGCACATCTTATTAATAATAGCAATATAAATTTGTTTAGTTTTTATTTCTTGCATTTGTGAACTGATTTCAATATACAATAATTATGGAGATTTATCATACATTTATCTTTCAACAATATTAATTTATATGTACCCAAGATCATGACACAAATTATTTAAAATTTCCTAGTTCTTGATAATAATTAGTGCTTATTCTTACTTTCAGGCAGAACAAACTTAACTGCATGATCTCTGTTGCAATAAATTCTACTTATCTGTACTATTAAAGCCAGTCTATAATGTGTAGTTACATATAAACAAATTCGGTATTATTTATTTGCAGCCAGGAGTTTCTAAACAGGTGTATTCCAAAGGGAGGAGCAGAAGTAGTGAATAAATTCTTTTCAAAAACTGGTCTTAGTGATTTCTACCATGTAAGTAGCTGTTATGTATAAGGAATCATCACATTGTCAATAAAAACAGTTCTTCATAAAGAGAAAAAACAAAAATTCAATTATAAACTAAGGTAACTTGCTAATGTAAATATTACAAACACATTTTATTTACAGGAATACCAAAAGTTTTTAATAATTATAATTCTTTCGTCATAAGGAAATAAAAATTTGTTTTCTTCATATACATATGTACAGTAAACTGGCACATTTTGTTTGGTCTGTTAATCCTTTAATGATTATTTCCACTAAATGTGTGTGTGATCTTGGGGATAGGTATGCCATTTAATTGGTTTTTCTAACCTGGTTTAAGAAATTTTGGGTGTTATATTTTGAATGCAATGTAATTTAAATGTTATTTCAGGAGGTATCTGAGGACCTGCACTTGTGTTGGCAAGAAATTCTGTATCTATGTATAATTGCATTTGGTAAGTTATTATTTACAAATAAAATAATTCATATATGTACAAACAATACCTGTCAAACCAGAATTTTGATATAGAAAAGTAAATTTTCATAAATTAATCTACATTGCAAAGTAATTTAAAGAAGAAAACAGTCCATTAAACTGACTACCTCTCTTCAAGGGTTATATTAGTCTAGATTATGACAAAACAGGTGAAAATCATAAGTCGTATTGTAATAAAAAATTTCATTATTCCAGTGATTTCACTTGTTGTCCTGTTCTTGCTCCGCTTCTTAGTTGGGGTTCTTGTTTGGTTTGTCTTAATTGGAACCATTGTGGTCAGCATTGCAACTACTTCCTATCTTTGGTAAGATAAACTAATTTTATTAATTATGAATTTAACTCTATATTCTCACATAGCATAAGATATTACCGTTCTAGGGTCATTTGGAAGCAAAAGATGAAGCTTAAAAATGAGAGCAACACAGAACAAAGAGCAGTGAACACTTATTTAGGATATGCCATTGTTGCCACAGTTGTTACAGTTGAGTGTAACTATAATTTTCGACGAATCAATTTACAAATTAATTATATATTTTCGTGATACATTTTATCTTTGGTGAAAAATTTGTATCACATTATTTTATTAGTGTCTTTATAACACTGGCTTGTTGGCCTAAAAAGAGAGTTATAAATTTAATCAAATTCAGTTGTTTTGAAATGTATTTTTTGATTTATTTCAGGCCATCATATTTCTGATAATAATTGTAATGCGGAAAAGGATAAGTTTGGTCGTTCAGTTGTTTGCAGAAGCAGGAAAAGCTGTAGGATCTATGCCTGGCATACTTTTTCTTCCAATTTTTGTATGTTTTTGAACACAGTAATATTTTTAAATTTATGATAAATGGTTTTGTATTTGTATAAATTCATTCATAAATATATACATATTGCTTAAGCACTTTCTAATTTAATCTTGAATTATGAAATTAATTATTTGTTGGGAAATCATTGTATATTAACTTTTTTTATAAATAGATATTTTGTACACTTACATATAAATATTTTGTTCACATCAACAGACGTTTATTGCTCTTGGTATAACAGTAGGACTTTGGCTGTATTTTTCTCTGTGGATTGAGAGTTCAGGGTATCTTACTAAAAGTTCACCAAGTTTCTACTACAAAAAGGACACAACAATGAAGGTTAGGAAGCATATATCATTAATAAAAAAGTTACTTATGTTATAATTGGTAAAACACATACTTCATATTATTTCAAATGAATTATAATATGTATGAAGGGAGGTATCTTTTATATAGATTAAAATGACATCTTTAATAGGGAAATGACTGTAATATTAGTAAAGGATAGTTCCCAGTAATATGTGAAGTACTGAATCATAAACCTAAAAGGATTAGCAACATCCGATCGGGTTATATAGAGGATCCGAAAGTGATCTAATTCTTCAGGCAGACCCTGATAAGAACCAATAAGAGTATGGGGAACCAGACATCTTACCAGATGTTAAATAGTAATATATTGTGTACTCCATTTTAATTTTTAAACTTTTTTATTTATGATTTTTTTCTGTTGAAGGTAACAAGATGGTACAATTTTTTTGCATTGCTGTGGTTTGCTCAATTTTGCATTGGATGTCAGCATATGTTAATTGCTGGTTCAGTTGCAGTTTGGTTTTTCACTAGGTAACTGATTTTACTATACACACACACACACACACACACACACACACACACACACACACACTTTATGGGGCTACTAAAGCATTAATAATAACAAATATTAACATATATGAATGGTTGAGATTAATCATTAAACCTACAGTTTAATTTTGTTATATTTATTTGTATTGGTTTCACCCTGGAATTATCTTCTTGATATACTTAATATTTAAATTATTTAATTTTTGTTAATTAGTATTATTTCTTCATAGGGATAAGGATAATGTGAGATCTCCAATAGTGAAAAGCTTAAGAAACCTGACACGGTACCATTTAGGATCAGTGGCCTTTGGATCATTATTGTTAGCCCTTTTACAGTTTCTGAGAGCTGTTTTATTGGCAATTGAGAAGACATTGAGGAACCCACAAAATAGTGTCACCAAATTTTTCTTCAAATGCTGCCAGTGTTGTCTCTATTGCTTTGAAAAATTACTTGCTTATGTCACCAGGAATGCGTACATTGAAATTGGTAAAGAACTATCATAATGTATTTAATCCAAGCAAGCATTTTTACAAAAAATATTTTGAAGAAAGTAGTGCAAACAGAAATTTCAAATGGATAAATAGCCATGGATGTTAACAAAATTAAATATTTTTTTAAATTTATTGTTGATATATCTTCAAATATGAAAGAATTATCCAGAGAATTAAATCATGAATTTTACACCTCTTCCCTGGTTTTTACCTAACCTGCCAAGAAGCAAAAATATGTTCCAATACATAATAATCCCTAGTGGCAAGTGTGTGTGTTTGTGAATTTATATATATATATATATATATATATATATATATATATATATATATAATGCATCTCTACTATGAAATGTTTGTTGTACAATTAAATTAAGAGATTCTATTATTTTCCTGCAGCAATTTATGGTGACACTTTCTGTGAAGGGGGTAAAAAGGCACTTAAGATGCTGGCAACAAATGCTCTGAGAGTTGCTGCAATCAATTCTGTAGGAGATTTTGTCCTTTTTCTGGCCAAAGTATTTGTTGTAATCACTACTGTACTACTTGGCATAATCATGCTCGATGTAAGTATCATAATAATGAGTAATACATTTTATAGTTAACAATTACAAAGTTATTCTTTTTTCAAATATTTGAAATCAATTGATTCAAATTAGAAACTAGAAATATAGAAGTTAATAATATAATTAATTTTTATTGAAGTTTCTAATTAGAAAGTTGATGTTACATAATGTGTCAAATTATTAATCTAATTATATTAGATCAATAATTCTAATATTGCTTATCCTGTAAATGGTCTGAAGCCAAAGGCATTAATAACTCTTGTTTCATTTTGGTACCACCTTAGAACTGGAATAGTTTATTGACATTATATATCTCTAGTGATTGCTTTAGGATGGTATGAAATCTGCATATTGACATAAAGAACATAATCAGGAATTTTCCACTGCTTGATGAAGAAAGCCCCAATTCATTCTGAAATCAAAATTAAAATATTTTTAAATTTTATTTATTATGCAAAATTCTAAATTGTTAGTTGGTAAGCTCAGAAATAATTGTTTAAATGTTTAAAACAATAAAATTAATTATGATTTAATTAAATAATATAATCATTTAAACCCATTTTATTAATTTGTTTAGATTTTTTTTATTAATAATTTTAGTCAAATATTCATTTTCAGTTCATGTTTACTAGTATAAATTACATTTATACTTTAAATTATTAAATTATTTATTTTTTTAATTGTTTGAATAAAAAAGAAATTATAAGGAAATGTATATTTGAAAATGTGGATATTTCTGATATATTTGAAAAACTTTAAACATTCCATGTGTTGAATATTTATAAAAAATTCATGAAAAAAAATTAAGGTTTTTAATTTCAATTCTTTTTTATTTGAATTGTTTTATATATATTTTTCAGAACAAGGAGGGAATCCTTCACTTGTGGATTCCACTGACTTTAGTTGGTATTTTTGCTTACTTAGTATCCCACTGTTTTATATCTGTGTATGAGGTATGTTCATTTTCATTTCTAAAAAGTGTAGGATTTAATGAATAGGGAAAATAAGGGTTAAGCAATACTGTAGCATTTATTTTTATGTTAATAACTTATTATTCTGTTAATATAGATGATAATAGATACAATATTTTTATGCTTCTGTGAGGACTGTGAATTAAATGACGGCATAAATAAACCTTACTTCATGAACCGTGGTTTAATGGTATGTGGTTGCATTTCACAAATTATTTTCCTGGCATATGTATAACATTTGTTTTCTTGATATTTAATAATTTTAATTATAATAATTACTTATCATAATATAATACTTATCCATAAATTTTCAGGAATTTGTGCAAAATAGTAAGAAGATATTAGCTGTTGGTGACATACCACCAGATACCCCATAGATGAGTATGCAATCCAAGATTCTAATCCATCATTAGATAGAAATGAACTACCTCCAGGATAACTTGCAATTACACATACAAATTTTAAGAAAGATTGCTAAATATCTTTTACATTACCCTGAAAATTGCATAATATTTTATGACAATGATTTATTCATTGGCTGTAATCATAACTGTATGATTTGTGAATGGTCTTTTACTTTTGTAATTTCATGTTTATATGATTCAAATAAAATTTATAATTTTAAAACCTATTTTCAATAATTATTATTTATGCCTGGTACTTAGTTGAAAATAATAAAATAAATGTCACTATCCAGTTCTTAACAAAATTAGATATATCCAAGTTGGAGTGTAGAAGTGTTAATGTTTCAATATATCATTAATGTGTATAGGACAAAAGGAATAAATAAAATAAATTAACAGAAGAAATAATAATAAATTACAATAACGGTGTAATAAAAAATACCATGTTAAAGGAAATCATAAATGGTGATCCGAATGATCAAAACTAAATGAGATGGGAATAAAAAAATAATTTACTGAGTCTGTAATTTTGTAAAACTTAATTATGTTCACTGCCATGGTAACATGCATTTTAGCTGTTGGTAGTGTTACCTATATAATAAAACAATGTGAATTTCAAAATAAAACATAATTCCGTATATAATACAAATAAATTACATAACTTATATCGTTCTTATTCAGAACGATAAAGCAATAAACAATTGCTGACAGTCGCAGATTTGTTAATGAAACTATATAATCTTGAATTTGAAGAAACCTAATAACTATCAAATAAAAAATCCAGATTGATTTATTTCAGGTATATTATGAACATTGTGTACATAGTACAACTAATTTAACAAAAAAGTTAAGTATTTTATTGCATGTTTTTGATGTGTCACGAGATTTTCTATAACTTGAATGGAATATTAGTTTTTCCCTTTATTTATTTTTTTAAAAAAGCCCCTGTGCTCTAAAATCATCTATGCATATCCAAGCTGGGATTTCCAGTTTTTCAAGATTTTTCATAAATTTCAAACTACTCAGGCATTGACCCCAATGTTTTGTAGCAGAAAAGCCAGTATAATAACCTCTCATTTACCAATGTTCACAATTTATCAAAATCTTTATCGATCTTTATTTAATTACATTTATACACTGTATTTCTTACTGTTTAAATGAGTACTGTACATCAGTTCACAGAATTCACTGAGCATTTAATTTGGTTCAATGAGCATTACAAATTGCAAATCAGTATATTTGTTTTATATAAAGAAATTAGATAAAAATGTTATCGCAACTTAATTCAATTGTTTCATGGTAACATTTTGAGAAATCTAAAATATACGGAAATCTTTTTGTTCATAATGATTTATTATTTCGGTACCTTTGTTTATAACATTGTCAGTTTAAATAGTATGCAACTTGTATTGCACACTAAGTACAGAATTAAATTTGAATTTTAGTCAAATTACACTGTCCCATAAATCGTAATTAAAAGCAGCTATCTTCCTAAAACACTTATCAGCAATACAAAAAATAAAAAACTATCAGACCACCCGTAAAAAGGAATACGTGGTGCACAAAATTGGTGTTGATATATAATGTAAACATTGTCTCATGCTAATGTATTTTGTTCAAATATAATTTAAAATGTTTAATACCAATTGGAATGTTATACCTATTAATTTTATAAATAATCTTTAGAAACATAAAAACATATATATAATGATTTTTATAATTTATAGGTGTAATTATTGATCTACAAGGCAGTGTATTTTCATTTCTCTGCTCTCGTTCACCTAGGTCCTACTTAAGGGCGAGACTCCATTTTGTACGGTGAAAAGTGGTATATATCAGGTATCGTAATTTTATCATCTTACTTTACCGACCTAAACCTTTATATAATGTTCCTAAAGTGGTAGCTTATATGTCAATTATATCTAACTAATATCCAGATATGTAACAACTATGGCCTTTGAAGGTGTCTTTACTAGGGAAACAAGATCATTTTATCAGGTTCTATTTTCCACTCCAAATGACTTTAAAATGGGTGCTACTTTGTAGATTTATTATTGTCTCATAAATTTTTACCATCAAAGAGAATGAGGTAGGTACTTGATTTGTTTTAAATGTCAGCATTAAATTGCAATGGGGGTGCTAATGAATGTAAAACTATTCACGGACTTGTAAAATCAATCACGAAAAAATGTTGAATTTGATGTGAAGATGAAAAGGAAATATGCTTATGGGAAGCAGTTTCTGTGTGTAGGTCTCAAGATGGTCTACAGGTCTGACAGTTCGGAAGGCGGTGAGAAGCCTCATAACGCCTTCCGCAATGATGGTAGTTTCTTGGAAATGTTCAAGAAGCTTCAAGAAAAGGCAGCAACCAAAGATACTACTTCAATTAAAGGCGGGGAGCCGTCTACAGACTATAACTCGCCCAAAGAAGAACCTTCATCACCGTCTTCCTCGAAGATACCACCCACTTCGGTGAAACCCACACCCATCTTTGGAAAAAGACGAGGCGGTAGGGTTTTGCCGACAGGTAAAGTTAAAAAGGTCAAAACAGAATCAGTTTCAAAGGAGACTTCTTCAAACGATGCTTGGTCTCTCTACCTTGCCGAAGTCAAAAGGTATAAAGAGACAACATGTGAGGAAGACGGTAAAACACGGCCACTCGTCAAGTGATCTTTAAATGACTGGATTTTTCTTTGGAATTATTTTTCTGAGGCCAAATAGTCCCGATAGTGTTATTCTTCAAAAAGTACTATTTATGTCCTTTATTTTAAATATAAACAATTTTAAGGTCATAATGTTTCCTAATTATTTTGTTATATTATTTTTTTCTGTAGCTTGTTTGCTGTATAATGTTGACATTTCTCAGGTTAGAATTTTGAAAACTGTTCATAAAAAATTGCAGATCCTTAAAATAATAGTTATTTTGAGCCTTAAAAACAGAATCATTAATCTTTAATGATGTTTAATGATTATAATTTGCACAATTCATATTTTTTAAGATTATCTGTTAAAATAATAAGCAATTATATAGCAAACATTTATGCATATTACTGAAAATGATTTACTATGAGTGCTCCTAATTAATGTCTTAAACAACTTGTATAAAAAGTTAAATTTATTTTGTGTTCAATGAAACTTTGAATATTATACTTTCCTGTATATTTTGTATAGTAATTGATAACTGTGATTATGACAAGAAGTGAATATTAAAATATTTACAGTCTACCTTATAGTACTAATAAATAAATAATTTCATTTTCTGTTATAAATGATCTATAATGATAGTAAAGTATTTATTATTATTTAAATAATTATGTAATATATTTTCCTTTTTTATTATTAGTGCTCAGAAGGCATACATTAATCCATCGAATAGTGGGTAGATATATTAATTATTCTTCCTTTAGTACAAAATTTTCTAAATAAATCATTTCTTTAATTTTGAAATTAAAATATTATAATTTGGTATCCTTTTATTTTGTTATCACTTTTCCCAATTTTTTAAGCATATATTTTCATTTGATTTTGGAGTGAAATTTTCCTTATAATTGTATTTTTATTTCAGCCTTTATCTTTCTTATGAGAGTCAATTTATTCTAAGTTTTTTGTATATAAACTATATTATGTAAGAAAACCGTGTTAATTTTGTAATTTGCTGTTGTGGAATGCATGTTTTTAATGAGGTGAATAGACTAATGCATGATATTTACAGAAATAGTATCTGCAATACTGGTGTATATTTTTCATTTTTGTTTAACGAAAGAGTTGTTTAAAAATGAACTTTTAGAGACAGATGTTTTCAAAGGTTAATTGAAATGAATGATATATTTTTTTTATATTATGCTGTCTTATAGAGTAACAAGGGTGTGTTTACTGTGGTCTTTAATAAATTTTGGGTCTATAGTATGAGCTATCCAATATTAATCATGAGGCATAGCAGAAATAGGTACTCTGGTGTTAACAGTAATTTTTTAATGCATTCATTAAGTAGAAACTTATGCTTACTTAGTTTTAAATGCTGTAAATATTCTCCATAACTTAGCTCCACCTGTTTTAAAGTTTGTTGACTATGTTCTATTTAAAATATATAATATTTATCAATTAGACATTTTGAATTAATCGCTTCTGACTAGTAGTTTCAAATCTATATTCTCAAATTTAGCATGCATATGCCTGAATTTTTTCTTTAGAATAAACACATTGTATGCAATTTATATAGATACAATTGTGATATTAAGCTGTTCATTATTAGTTCTATCTTATTAAATTGATATAATTATTGTTAGTCCTGAAAACATTGTTTAAAATTGTTATTAACAATTTACACCTCATTTTAAATATATATGTTCTTGTATATATATATAATAAGACTATGTTTTGGTTATTATTTTTCATGTTCTCATCCGTGACTTTGAAACAATACACGATAATTGCATTCATTACATCGGTTCATGGTATATGTCATATATTTATGATCTATAGAATTGTAATTACTCTTCCCAGAATTTGGGGCTCAATTTTGTAGCTTATGCTGTGCAAAAAAGAATTATAGGAATCTTGTAAATAGATCAATTTTATTCCTTATTTCGGTCTATTGTACTTCTATTAAAAGCAGTGTTACATCATGGGTTTTTGTTTCATTGCAGAATTACCCAAAATTCCATTTTATATATATTTTTTTAATTTTTCCCCATATGAAAGAAAGTAAAGACACCTACAAAGAAAGGTATTGGCACTTGAATTATTTAACAATAATTATTTTGTATTAATTTTGTAACCTAAACAAAACCTCTAATGTTATTTTCCTTCACAGGATTAATTTGTGATGCCTACTGCAATAATGGCAGCAAAAGAGGAAGCTCCGATCAAGACAGCCCCATTTGATCCTCGATTCCCCAATCAAAACCAGACTAGGTAAAGTTCAGAAATGTTTCTGTCATAATGATAACTCCATTTATGGATATATTATTTGTATATAAGATATTTTTATATTCCTGAAACAAATTGATTTTTTACTGTTAAAGGATTGAAATATTAAATTTGTCTGTATTTTTAATGCTTATTACATGTATACTATAATAGATAATATTATTTATTCTTACAGGTACTGTTACCAAAGCTATTTGGACTTTCATCGATGTCAAAAAGTCAAAGGTACTGCCTATGAACCATGCCAATATTTTGAGAAGGTATTTCGTTCGGTCTGTCCTAATGGTTGGGTTGAAAAATGGGACACCCAAAGGGAAGAAGGTGTTTTTGCAGGAAAAATATAGTTACAATAAAATTAGTCTCGGTAACTTCATTTTATAGTACAAGATAGTGGGCACATGTGAGGTGCACGAATGATTCAGTCTAGCCTACTAAGTAATTATAAGAAAGGTTACAGTTGATCATTTGTTTCGATACTTTTCTTTTGATTTGAGCTTTTTTCTTCAGAAGACCCATATATGTTGTGAATTCCATGAATGATTTTACATTGATTTAATAAATTCATTAAACTCAATGAACATGATTTTTTCTTTTCAGATTACTATTTTCCCCATTTCCCTCCTTTTTTATCCACAAATTGTCAATTTTATATACTTCATTATAAAACATAATTTGTATTATGAATAAAATTGCACTGCTCTTTTGTGAATAATGTATTAGTATTAAGTAGTGGTATGTCTCAGTATAGTAGAGTGGCTTAAAGTTATAAATTAAATAGGGAATAGGGGGGGAATAGGGTACAAGCTTAAGAGATATTCTATTCAAAAGCAGTGTCTTTTGAGTTTATAAACAAAACAAGAACATATCCTGGTTTTATCTTAAATGATATTACGTGTTTAATGAAGAATAATAATTTATATATGGAAATTAATTACTTTCTGTGCCTATAAGTAAGTCACAGATCCGATATCAGTAAGTTCCACATCAAGAATAAAAAATAATTATGTAATCAGTCAAGGCTTTTGGTATCATTCATATTGGGTGTAGTTAGTATCAGAAACATTTTACTTGATCATTATTTTTAATTAAATTTTTAAGGGGAATATTGGTAATAATTCTCACAGAACTGGTAGTCCCAAACCTAATTTAGTCATTGTCTTATGGTTGTACTATAAAAACATGTTGGGTTCCTATTGTACAAGGCATGTAATTTTTTTTTTACAAATATATATTGCAATTGGCTTTGTTGATCAGTTATATATTTTTAACATAAGTAAAATATTGTAATTAACCTTCATTAAATTGTACATTATAATTGCATGTCTGTTAGTTGTTTAATACTATAGGGTGGAAGAACTTAACCATTGTCAGTCTGCTTCAAATGTTTATAAATAGCACTTACCAGATCTTTAGATATCTGGGTTAGTAAAAAGTCACCAGAACTGTTCATTACTTTTGGTATAACTGATACAAATATCATAGTTATTTCATCAATAGTACATAAGAAAGAAGGCAGAAAATGGGGTTTCATAAGAACTTCCTGCAGTGAATTTTAACATTTTACATTAACATTGAACATTTAAAAAATGAATAGTTAGGTGAATTTAAGGGTGGTTATCATGATCCCCTTAGCTGCAAGTCTATCCCCAGAAAAGTTTATAATAACAATTCAGTGAGCTGGGTATGTTTTCATTGAAAAGGCGACCATAATCATGGAATTAAACATTTTTAATGGATGAAATGCAGCAAAGACAACACCAGTGTCTATTTATACTAGTCTACCTAAATCACATGAGTTTGGGAGGTTCCCATATAACTGCAAACAGTTGTATTTGCATAAAATTAATTTTGAAGGTAACAAATATTTTGTTACTACGAATAGTACATATTCTTACTGTTAAATACTACAGTAAACGAATGCTTACAGTGTTTAAGTAGTTACGACCGTATTTTATAAAATCCTTGTATTTCAAATTTCGCGCTTTATTTGATGTGACCTCATATAGCACACTGATCGATGCTTAGTTATTTATCACTTCCAAATTGGTTCTACTACGCTTAGTAATTTTGTTATATTCTAAAACGGATACTTGACGGACTAGTGATTAAAAGTAAAAAGAAAAATTGCAATATGTTATTATCGTGAAAGTTTAGTAATTGAATTTTGTGGGCAGTGGTCCTGCGCAGTGGCCATTTTATTTTCTGTTCTCTGTCAATGCAGTTCCGTTACGTTCGGCAATTGGACTTTGTGATCGCCAATTTCTTAGTAACACTTTTGTCAATATAACAACGTTTTTGATGTGATGGATTTTTTGTCTGTGCCTGAGACCATGTTAGGTGTTTCTGGCGGAATTTTGTTCATTTGACGGCAGTTATATTGTTAGAAAAGATAAACGGAGGGACTTGTTATTGTTTGGCCTCGATATTGATGGGCCGACCAGACCTTCACCAGACAACTTAACGTCCATTGCGAATCCAGATTTGAACTAGGTGAGTAGTCTCAGATTCTTTCTATCGTTTTCCTAGTTTCAGTGGCTTTTGGAAAACCGTAGTCATGAGGCATATGTTACGGGGTCAACTAATCTGCAAACATTGGATCTCTCTGAGAAAACTTCCGACTAATAATTACGTTCTTGTCGTTAAGTATGTTTACACTAGATCAGCCTGTCACTATTATAGGTGTATATTTATAGTTCATGTCTTATTTTAATACTTTTTAAATTGTCCCTTTTGAAACAGTTTTCTTAAACTGACACTTTCAATTAACTTCTATTATTCCTGGACATTGTATTTTATATTTACTGAATGGTTGTACATTTTGAATTCAGGTTTAATTATAGGGCTTCATACAAGTGTAGAAATTAAATGTTTATTTTAATTTTTCTTAATCTAATAAAAGTATAATTTGGACAAATTCATCAAAACTATATGATGAATTAACCTTGGAATTTAAATATTAATTATTTCAGCTTTCTAAACATGTTTTCTTCTTCATCTATGCTTAACTTTCCATATTGCATCATTTCTTATTGTCATAATAGGCTTAGGTATAATTCTTGCTTTAATGACTCATTTTCATAGTTTAAAAAGTGCACACTTAAGTTAGTGTTTAAAGTAAGAAATAATTATTTTTTTGCATTTTGATTTAGTTTAACATTACAACACATGTCACATGTTTTATGAAACAGAGAACATGAATTATGTAAATTAATAAATCTATTTTTAATAGTTTCCAAGGAAACATATTCTGCAACCTCTTGTGGTTAAATTATTATCTGTCTGGGTATTTAATGGTGCACATTTGTTGAATATTATAATTAGTAGCACACAAAATTACATTATTAATTAGATTTAATTCTATAATAAGTATTAATCTTATTAAAAATTAATTGACAAAAATCAAAGAAAATAGACCAAATATTTTTTTCTGTGAATAACTACTGAATATAGTAGTGTGAAAATATTTGTAAAAATATTTTTAATATATGGTGTAGGTTTATCTTTACTTAAATACAGTAGGCAAGTTAACATGCATTTTTAGACTAATAAACCTATTTTAATTATAAACCTGTATTAAAGGGGACCTGCACAAATGTACAAGTATACCATAAATCCAAAAACATTAAAAAGACAAAAGTTGTTTCTCCTGAAATTCTTTTCTTGAATTGCCTATTGACTGAGTATATTATCAAAAACTGTATAGATAACATAACTGAACGTAGCATCAGTTGGTGATAAACTTTTTATTGAGTATAAAACAACTGTCCAATCCATTGTTCAAAATTTTCTGTTTTATCTCACAATCTGTGTGTCATTTAATATCAGATGACATCATTAGAATGGGTTACATTACATAATTAGCAATTAGTTCTGTATTTTATTCCTTTTTCATACTGTACAATTATGAAACATCTTAATGTTGTATTTTATACTTAAATGTTAATTATTTGGTAATATACTTTTAAAATGCTCTTAGCTTGATATTTTAAAGAGTATTAGTTTTTGGAGTTATTCAGATTTAAGAGTATTATTATTGTTGTGTATGTGATTTTTCAAAATACATTGCCGCACACATTATTTTCTGTCAAAAAAACATTGTTAGGTTTTTACTTTCAGTTGTTCATGGGTCTAGTTGTTCATAAACAGCAACCTTTGGCATTAAATATTGCCAAAATGAATAAATATACTCTTTGGGTAAAGAGTTTGAATCAAATATTCCTCTATTTCTGTTTTGTTGAGTTGTTTAGGATTGTTGATAATATTTAATGTAGTGCACTGACAAATGTTTTGAATTAAATTAATGTCTTATCTGTGGTGTCCATTTGGGATATTTCGTTTTGTAGTCAGGAATTGTACACTACTATAGTGCTTTCTATGGGCTTCATAATGTAGACAAGTGGCTGGGTCAAGATATTTTTACTATTCACATAACTTCTATTTTAAGCCCGAATAAAACCCTAAATCAGATTTCTAAGAAAGTAATAACAAGGAAGTGATAGGATTTTAATAAGGTATCATTAAAATGCAGTAATATCATTATGTCAAATTTGGTCACTAGTATGGTTTTCTATTTTTTTTATCAAATTTTACCTATTCATTTTAAAAATGAATGTATATAAATAAATACAATAAGTGTTTTATGAGTAATTAGAATTGATGAAAATAATCACATTTTATCATTAAGCTCATGTTCAATGTTATTTCACCAGAGGTAAATTAAATACTATAGAACAAATGTAGAATTGACTTAAAATTGTGATATTTACTTTTGAAAAACATTATGTAAACCCTACATGAATTTCTGAAATGTCAGAATTAAAAGTTCTTCTGACATAATAAATACTTTCTTGACAGTATAATCCAAAACCTAAAACCATTGTTTCTTTACTCAAGCGCACAATATTTTCCAATGGTTCTGTATAATTGCAAAGAACAATTCTTGCCGCAATAACTGATCATCTTACCAGTCTTGACACTTAATGATGGTGGTTGAAGTGTGATATATTATTTTGGCAGAATATAATGTCAGAAGGAGGCGGGAGTAACAGTGTGGGGAATGCGACAACCATGGAGAGTGTTGGGGCAGCAGGAGTGGAGTCCGAAGTTCCAGCTTGGGGTGCCGGATCCGGTATATTCCTCCAAACCAAACTTGCCCAGGGAATGGCAGGGGCAGCCATTTGGGTAGCATTGTTTCTAACTTGTCAACAGGTTAGCTACTTTATTTTGTTATTTATATTTCTCACTTAACATTTGATTAATTGAAAATAACTGGCCATTATTTAAGGTTCACAATCTGCCCGAGCAGAAACTTCAAATAATATATAAGATTTCTACATCTTTTTATAAATGAATGTAGTAGATTGTGTGTAGAAAATGAACATGCTGTAATTGACTCCAACTGAAAGCTAGAATATTTCAGTAGTGCACCAACATTCCAGTATAAATTGGTACAGTTAGTAGTATTGCCATACTGGTTTGTATGGTCAGTATATGTTTTAAATTATTTAAAAATTATATAAGAACTATCCCATTTAATTCTTAATACATTAAAACATCCATTGAAACATTTTTTCATTTGTTATTTCATGTATACATTTTTCTCAGGCAGTTATTATATGTATGCTATAACTTAATTTTGTTATAAGCGTGTATAAATATTTTCTGGAAAGATTTGTAGGGAATTGAATATTTGGTTTATTTGAATTCATATTCGATTAAGCATTTGGCATAATAAATAGGTGAAAGTACCTGTGAAACAATCCTAACCTTCTGTTGGTCATTTAACCAAAATGGTTAATCTGAGCTTGTTTTTCTAATAAACACATTTTAAAGGTTTTGTTTCAGTGGACTATTTATGTTTTTAAAGGTTGTTCAGATGACAGATGCCATGAATTAATGCAATGTTTTTAGTCACTTTGGTAGTATTTTGTTATGGAGGGAAGGTGTAGACCTATTTTTACCGGTACCCACATAGTAAAAAATACAGAACAGTATGTGGGCCTCGTATAATGTAGGACGTGAAGAACGTAATTACCGATTCGGCAGGATCGATGAACGATAAAAATGAATCGTTAGATCGCATTGCCATTTGAATAAGGCCGACATCGTGAATATTAACAGAAATGTGGTTTTTGTGGAATTTTTTTTGTTAACACATTGGAATGACCTCGATTGGTATTTAATGTCAACCATGCGTGTTACATGCTGCACTGAGTGCGATATGGTCAATTTTTGCTAGATAACGTAAAATATTTTGTTTTCATACAGCCTACATATGTATTAATTAGGCGCTTGTTTTATTAGAACTTTCTACTTCGTTCGGATGTAGGGGTATCGTCTTAACCGAACAATTGGAGCGCGGTCGAAAACTGCGTCCCAGTTAACTTAAAATTCGATTAATGGTCATACGAAATCTGCCGATGTTTCTCTTCTCGAATAATTTATTAACTTCGTTAAAACTGCCCTTCCCGTTCTAATTTTTTGGCTCAAAATACTCTGGAGTTGGATTCATAAAGGCGACAGTACGGCTATCAAATCGTAATGTGATTGCTGGCTTTCAACGCCTTTGGGACATATCTCCTAGTACTTTATACAATACAAGAAATCGATATAGCGTTAAGGCTTCTTACACAATTTCATGCTTTTTCTTCTACTCGAGAGTTACATAATTCAAATAATACAATTTTTTTCTCCGGGCATCAATGATAGCCTCGGCATAATATTTGCAGTGAACCATAAATGAGAAAACTTAATTTTAATCGTAGCCATTCGATTTATTCTATTATACATGAATCTGAAAAGCCTCAATTTATAATTGTTCAAGGTTTCCGGTTATGTTTAATGGTTAGAATGTCCTTTCCAATCTGGAAAGTGAGAAGGTCGGCGGATTTGGCCGATTTCAAGTATACCCGAAGGTAAATAAGTATTTCGATGTATCGCCAGTAATATTCATTGATCGCGGCATGCATGAAATCAGCAACAAGGGGTCTCTAGATTAGCCTTAAAAAAGCCTAAAGAAGGAAAGAAATAGGAGGCCTCGCCTTGCTCTGACCCTATAATCGATTTTACGGTAGCCCCTCCTCCTGATTCGTTGTTTTATTATAACTTTTACTGTATTCGTATTAACATCTTAACTGGTGTTGAGAGTACCGTTTGGAAACAAATAATACATCGAACGTTTTGTCGGGCACAATTTGAACTGATATTTCACGAACTGAAGACATAAACATTAATGATTTAAACCATTTTGAAATAAAGTTTAATTGGTTTTCTTCTTTAACAACAGGAATATGATTTTATTCTTTTGTCTGTCCGCCGGGGATATTTGTGTAATTAACGCTTTTATTTTAATTTGTTTAATTATAATATGAACTCTTGACTGCTGTAAGTCAAGTAAATTATTGCTGCCGGTCATTGATTTAATTTTAACGGCACAATTTTCAGAAAGCGGAAAATTGGAAGGCTCGATAATATATTTCAAAATAAGTTGCTAAAGTCTACAAAGGCGGGAAGGGACTTGCCGGGAGCGAAATTTGTAGTTCACTGTCAATTCGGAGCAAACGTTCACTTCCTTTTTTGTTGAGTGATTGAACCAAATGAGATTTTTCTGCTAGTTTTTTCTTTCGTTTTCAAGACCTTCAGTTCGGTCATTTCGTCTTTCTGACCTTTACTTGTTATGTTTCCGGTTACATTTTATCGTTCATCCGTTTTTTTTAACTTTTAACAGGTTGAATTTTGACTCTTTTAAAACAAAGACATAGTGTTTAGATGATTTAAACATCCGATGTTAATTTTTCACCAGTTGCCAACATTTATTATAGTTGGAACATTCTTGATCATTCTATCTAAAAAGGGTTGTGCAAACAACAATTAAATAATTTGATTATTCGGAGTACAAAATTATTATTATTATTTAAAAGTACTTGTTTGCATCGTCGACTGAGATTTCACTATTGTTATATCTTACCTTCTGAATTTAGTTCATGTAACATTTATCGCGAAGATTATGGGGCGGGCTAACTTTCCAAATCATAACATATGTTGCTGTTAATCAAAGCTCTAGTAATATTGGCCAATTTATGAAGTCATTTTTGTGAAGAGAAGGGAGTCCGGCAGCATTTTTGGGCAGAATAAAGTTATAACACGTCTTGTGTTGGTTACAACACGAGAAACAATACTTCTAGTCAGGTAACATGGCATATCCGGACATAATAGTCTCCATTACCAATAATCAGCGGTAAAGTCTGAGTTTATCATATAAAATGATAATCATATTCAATTATAAAATAAAGTTATCTAACTTTATTTAAACTTTCCGGTTTTGCAACAACTCTGCCCTTTCACAAAATAAATTGCCATTAAAACTTCATATTTGTTTATAATCGTCTCAGATAAATGGTTGCGTTTTCCAGCTTTGTTGAACCGAATTCAGTTCTCGTTTATTTTTTTAAATGTAAATGTCTTACTGGCAATGTTACTCGGGCCCGATTTAAACGGAAAAAATGCGCAAGAAAGTTTCGACGAAAACGACGTCACCGACTTTCCTGTGTGATTTTCCTTTTCGTAACAGTTGCGGCGTTGCTTTTAGAGGAACCCGGGTTCTCACACTGCCGATTGTATGAGTTAGATTTTCGGTAGGGGGAGGGGGGTACGGGTTAGTGGGGAGTGTGCGTGAGAATGAGCTTCGAAAGGAATGGGACCTTGTGCGCCCTGCGTTTCTGAAAGTTTATATAAGTTCCCAGATATCAATTCCCCCGTTGTGAATGAACCCGTACTTCTCTCTCGCTGGAAACATAAGAAGAGATGGTCATATTTCGAGTTGATTTCTTCATGATTTTCTTTTTTTTTAAATACAATCGCTCAATATTTATTACCGAAGGTGTACCAATTTGCTGCCCTTAACAGAACTCATTGAGGTTTTGTAAAATGGCATTTTTTGCCTTTAAAAAATATATTAATTCTAAGGAACATTGTGCAACATGATAATGGAATATTTATTAGCAACATCAGAAGTTTGTTCATTGTAGTAACATTACAAAGAATATTATTTTTAAGTATATTGCCACTTACATACAACAGTACAGTTCCTGTACAATCATACAATGATTTTTTGAACACTTTTATTTAAATTTACTATATAATAATGCCATAATTTCATTCTTATGTTCTTAATTGAAACATTCCACATTTTAATGTAATAAAATATTATACTTTTATGTAGTGTGGAGAAATACTTTTTCCTACTCTGCTAAACACGGATTTGAATTGCCCTGTTGGCAGAACAGGGTGTTATTTATCACAAATAAATATAAGTTTACAGTGAGATGGGCAAAACATGTATTATTTTACAATTTATATCCATGTACTATCAGAATTAAAATGGGTTGCTTCTTCATTTTAATTGTGTGTTAATAGCTCTAGCCAAATAGGCCACAAGAACTCTCAACCTATAGACTATCATTTAATAAAATTAATTGTAGCATTAGTTCTTAATTGTTAATTGTAATAAAAAAAAACCTTTAATATGATTTATGGGGTTTTAGTATGGTGTGATGTAAATAAATGTTAAAGACATGATTCGTCATTTTTTAGATTTAGTTAATAAATCCTCAACACATTTTTATAAAATATAATTTGCTTGAAAAATATTTTATTTGTTTTTAAAAATGTTTTCAGATTTACCAGCATTTGCGTTGGTACACAAATCCATCCCAACAAAGGTGGATCATAAGGATTCTATTTATTGTTCCAATTTATGGTCTGCATTCTTGGGTCAGCCTCTTGTTCTTCAACAATGAAAACTACTACATTTATTTCTTTTCAATTCGTGACTGTTATGAAGGTAATTTTTTATATCTTTAAGTTATGTTTGAAGTTTCATTTGTACTCTAAGTGTAACACTTTAAGGACTGCCAACATATTTTTATGGAAGGACGTTTCCAGGAGTTCATGTGTGATCCTGGCATCAAAATTGTACCAAAAGTTTTAAAAATGTTGGATGACTTCCTTGAACTTTTCATTATTTATTTCTATAGCATGTGACCACAACAGATAGGCGTCATATTCAAAACATTTGTACTTTCTTCAATTTATAGTTAGTTGATGTAATTTGTTGAACCTAATTCCACTGAATGCATCTTGATATATTTGACATTACAGCCTTTGTAATCTACAACTTTTTGAGCTTGTGCTATGAATATTTGGGTGGTGAAGGCAATATAATGAGTGAAATACGTGGGAAACCAATCAGGTATATTCATTTTCTTAATTAATGATTATTCTGTATGTATGTGTGTGTGTGTGTGTGTGTGTGTCTGTCTGTCTGTCTGTCATAAAATAATTCAGAAATTGATTAAGGGTTAATGGGTTAAGATTATTAGTATTTGAAAAATGGACAATAACAATTTATTTTTTCTTTTAATTATATCTAAAACTATTAAGCAAAGAAATAATGTATTGTTATTTTTATATTTCTTCCTGTTAGTTAGTTGAATAAATAATCATTTTATTGAAAAAAATTAGTTGTTAAAGTATTATCAGTTCTGTAGCTGTGACCTCACAGGAGCTGGTAGATATAAACTATATTTTATCGTTTAAATAACTATTTAAATAAAAAATATATACGCACATTTAATTTCTAATATAATATGTTATATATTATATAGGGTGGGTAGCACAGTGTATAAGGTGGTGTGTCTAGCTAGGTTGAGACTGCAAGCAGTAGATAGATAGATTATTACTGCAAATCATACAATTTAGGTTAAGCTAGGTTATACGAAGATGAATGCTAAGAATATGTAGGAAAAGAATGAAAATCAAGATTTTTTGTTATTGTTTTACAGATCAAGTTGTATGTATGGTACCTGCTGTCTTGTTGGAAAGACATACACAATTGGATTTCTAAGGTTCTGTAAACAGGCAACATTACAGTTCTGCCTTGTTAAACCACTCATGGCTTTTGTTATTATTGTACTTCAATCATTTGGACACTACCACGATGGTGACTGGAGGTTAATTATTTGAACTCATTCATTTATGTTCATAATACTTTTAAAATTTCTTCTTATCAAGAATATATGACTTCATTTATTAATTTCACAGCCCTACAGGAGGATACCTGTATGCAACAATTATCTACAACATATCTGTGAGTCTTGCACTTTATGGATTGTTCCTGTTCTATTTTGCCACTCGCGATATGCTCACACCGTATGACCCAGTGCTGAAGTTTTGCACCATCAAATCAGTTATTTTTCTCTCATTTTGGCAAGGTATTATTTTGCATTATATTTGTTATCTAGTATTGTATGTAATATTAATGAACGAGAAAATATGTGTACTCATGAAAAATAATTAGGCAGAGAATAGTGTAAATTATACATTTTGTAGCATTTTCTTATTGGTTTAAAAATAATTATTTCTAAATATAGGTGTCCTATTGGCAGTATTGGAAAAGGCGCAAGTAATAGATCCAATAATTGATACATATGGGACAACTACAAGTGCTGGTACAGTATCAGCAGGCTATCAGAATTTCTTAATCTGCATAGAAATGTTATTTGCTGCTATAGCTCTGAGAGCAGCTTTCCCGTATAGCATCTATTCAGCTGATTGCATTACAGACCGCAGTGTCACAATGCATAGCATCTCTAGCAGCCTTAAGGTACTTGAAGATCTTTTTTATTATTTCTAACATGTAAAAAGAAAATCAGTTCGTAAAGTATATATTTGAGAAATGGCAGTATCACTTCACTAAACAAATTTAGATAATAAAAATTGTTTTTGTAATTATTTAAAATCCGATATTTAATTAAATTATTAATAGGTGTATGTGTGTAATTGTGATTTGGTAAGTTGGTAAACAGGTGTTTTCACGTGTTTCAAGTGTGGACTCTTGTTTATGTGACTTGTTCCTGAAGGGACTGGCCTTCATTACAGAAAAAATGAATGTTGTCTGCAAATTTATGAGAAAATATGATTTCTTTAGAGGTCACTTACACTGTTGATATTGTATATATAATTATATTGTTTACCCTAAGTTAGGGAGGGGATTTTTCAAACTTTCTAAGAAAAATTGAACCAATAACTAGAATGACAGCCATGCATTTTATTTCTATCCTGCTATACTAACTCATTAAATAATACACATTAATATATTAAGCAGTACTTATATATATATATATATATATATATATATATATATATATATATATATATATATATATATATATATATACATCTTACTAATTCATGTTACAATGAATGGATAATTAAATTACTGCTGCACTGCACCATATAATGTCAATCCATTTTACAGGAAACGATGAACCCAAAAGACATTATGACAGATGCCATCCATAATTTCCACCCTCAGTATCAACAGTATACACAGTACAGTTCTGGTAAATATTAATAGCAACAATATTATAGTCTTTAATCTCTCCAGGCAGTCTTTTACTATGAAAAGCTTTTGATTTTGATCTTTTTATTTTGTGCATGGCTGAAAGAAACATTAAAAAAGCATGCTTTATCCAGTCCTGTTTTGTACCTTTTAATATATAGCTCATTTAAATATGGCTAATAAGGTGTAAATATGTTATAAATAAAACTGAATATTGTTCTATGAAATAAACAATTGTTTTGAACAGCAATTATTCTTTTAAGTACATATAATTTATTCCAATTATTGGACAATGAATAATATATATATATATATAAACTTGTACTTGATTTTTAATTAGTTATACATCTTTTGTTGAAAATCAACATGTAAAAATTAATTGTATTTTTTTTAAATCTCAGAAGGTAATTTATGTCAAAGTTATTGACATTCTTTTGCTCCAAAAATTGATTTTTTTTTATTTTGTTATATCTCAATAGAATATTTTTTGTTACTTTGTTGTTATATGTTATATAATTTATCAAATTAATGGCTTACAATATAAAATAATTTTCATATAAATAGGAACATTTATTTTACAGATGTATCAATGAATTGCACATAATTCATTGATGTTTGTATTAATGCATGGATTATAAATGGGAACAAGTAGTACATAGATGAAATGTGGTTGGATATATCTTTTCTTGAGCTATACTAAGAAAACATTTTAACAGTAACGGTAGTGATATAAGTAATATAAACTTTCTTAACTTTTACTAGTCTTTGTAATGGATATTAAGTCACAAATATAAAATTGGTTTATCATTAACAATAGTTTATTTTAGATACTTCTTTAATTTTGTTATTAATTAACCATACGTGCTTGTGTATTTGTATGTTATATATATATATATATATATATATATATATATATGTGTGTGTATATATATATATATGTACACATTTAATTATTACAAAGTTAGAAGCATGTGAAACCTAGTCATGTAAATGCACGTTTACATTTTTTATTACTGTATAACTTTTAAATTAGTTGATCAATCTTTTGGTTATTAATGGTAGGTATCAAATGGTGTAAACATTTCCAGGGTAGATACTTGTTGCTTTTGCCTGAATCTGATTTCTTTTATTTACCTAAGACTATAAAAATTTAGCATGGTGCTCAAAGCATATGGAAGCAATAGTAATTAATTAACCCGAATTATTTAACTGGATAAGTAATACTTTGGGTAATTTTCTTCTGAGGCTTTGAATAAGTATTAAATAATAAATCTTGGGCACCTAATCTTTTATAAATACATTTTTAATGTATCTTATATATTCTATATTTCATTTTATATTCATTTAGCAATTCCAAGAAAAACATTTATTTAAAATGTTACATATTTTTATTTTGGTACCAAAATACCACCAATATCACACTTATCATGTAAAATAGTGAAATGAAAACCAAAATACATCAATATAAAATGAACAAACTGGTTAGATAATATGTTTTATTATATTAATGTGAACAATTAAGTCTAGATATTTCATATTGTCTTATGTTTATAACAGAATTTATATGTGAAGTCTAAAATACACATTCTAGAAATTACAGTACTGTCTCAAATTGTGAATCATTTACCAATCCAGTACGAAATTTGAAACTTTAAGTATGTTTTTTTTTACATTCCTTAAAGACAAATGATTATTTTTGTTCTATGAGATTTGTGGTTCTCATTATGTATTTTCAGTATTAACATTTTTATGGATGAATAGATACATAGATAATCTGTCAGTATGACTCCATCGTGTTCAAGGTAATTGAGTTTATTTGATTTTGTCTACAAGTTTATTCACTATTAAATCCCAGCTTGCTTTGTGATTGCCTGCATTCTTTTGTTTGTTACCTAATTGACATTGTTTTATTATTGCCTTGTTGCTTTTTGTATCTGATTTAATCAATATCTTGCTTACAATGATTTTTAAAACGTTTTGCTAATCATGAAAATTGATCTTGCTTATTGCGTTTTATATTCATAAACATTTTTATAAAGTTGGACTATAAACTCTTAGACAATAGCAGTAAACAGTCCTTTTTTATTTTATTTTTCCTTTGACCCATTGGTTACCTAAGATACTGTTTTGATATCTGAACTGTTGATTCTTCTCCAAGGACAATTTATTTTCCCTGATTTAAACACAGAACCTTTTGGTTAATTGAGAGATTGAGCATGATGGAGCAATACAACAGATTGGAGTGTCTATGCATTTAACTCCTTAGATATCTGTTGTTCTGGTGTATGTTCCAGACGTGGTGACAACTAAACGACCGTATGAGAAGCTTTAAGACATTTTCACAAGACTCGAGTGTAGCATGCAGTTTCCAACCGCTGTTTCAGTGTCATTTTAAAGTTCAAATAGATTTAGCCTTGCAATTCATTTTTTGCTTTGGAGGATCCTTCCATACATTCCTTAGAATGCAGTTTAAAAAAATGAATGTTTCCAAAAATATTGTGCTTTATTTCACATACTTTTTCTTCAATGAATGTAATTAAATAGCTTTAAAATGCAATTGTGATTTTTGTGATGTAGTTATGTAGTTTGAATAGAGCATATGCAACATCAACCTATTATTCAGTTCAGTTACATAATATAATATTTTCCATTTAAACTGCATATTTAAATTGGCATGTGTTCTTTTATTATTTAAATTAATTTTGTTAGCAATTGATTTTTATTACTGGATATAATTGGATTTATGGTGTGATAACATTGTTTTGTATATTTTGTCTAATTTTTATTTGTTTAAATCCTTTGAATCGAAGGACTTGTTTATAACTTATTGACATGGCATGCAAATACGAGTATTATTTTTAGATTGTATATTTTCTCTTTTATTTGCAGTATACATATGGGGCGTTCAAACATAATTTGGAATTTGTGCATAATTTTTAACAGACTGAAAAAAATGAATATTCCAACATTTGTGTTTTAATTCTTGTTGCCATTAGTTTTCAGTGAACTTTCCTTCACTGAATGCAATATGTAGAGCATTTCATTCTTAACACAATTGTTATTTTATATTATTAGGTGTTAATTAATGTACATAGAATGTTCCATTTAATATAACGGACAGTTCTAAGTAAACAAATGTCAAAATGAACACAGCCATATTAGGAAACATTTAAAACATTCCATTTTATTTGAAAGCCCCTTCTATTATTATTTATAATCATTTATTTTTCTACACAATTTTGTGTTACCCTATTACTTTCAAACTTTTTTGTTTTTGTAATATATTTATTTCTAAGATACATTTATAAGACAGTGGAGTTATTCTCATTATTTCTTAGTATTTTTATATTGTAATTAATTGTATTTATAAAGTATTATTGCTTTGATGCTGCCCGGGTATAAAATAGTACTTGTTAATAACTTTTTCTTGTTTTTATTGTTTTTAGTTACATTTTTTAAAATTCAATATTAATATTTTTGGGCTGTGGAGTTGTTCAGAGGGCAGTTTTTTTAGCAAACAACATTGTCTTATTATTTTTAATTAAATTTCTAATCCTAAAATCATATCTGACCATCATGGCATGTGGCCAGTATGTTATAAACTATTTTAATCAATCAAATTTTTATATTAGTTGTAGATTTCAAAATAAAACACTAGCAGAGGAATGTTTTATTTTATTTTTCTTAATTGTTTACAAAATGTCATATTTATTAATTGATTTATTTTTTTAACTGTTCAGTTTGGTTCTTTTTATTGATAATAATTGAAATAAATTTAAAAAAGCTATAGTAAAGGAGTTGCCTGGAGATCATAATATCCTTTCATTAATGAAACAAGATAAGAAGTTTTTGCTGAGATTAGGCACATTACAGTCATTAAAATGTTTACATTTTTAATAACAGTTCTGCAAAATCTATGAGGTTAACTTGAATGCATGCTACTGTGAAGTTATTACCATAAAACCCCCGTGCTCTGAATATCTTTTGGCATGTTTCACCAATATGAAAATTTAGCTCCAGCTATATTTCTGGCTTCTGTGACTGCTAAATTTAATTCTGTTTTCTATTGTCATTTCAATAATAGATATTTTCCAAAATGTAATATAAATAGATACCTTTATCATTTCATTGTGAATTGTGCTTAAATATTCTTATTAGGTAAGTTGCTATACAAATTTAAAAACAGGGAGGTAAATGATACAAAGAAATCCATTTGTCTCTAAACATCCATAACATAAGGAGACACTGCCTCTCATCGTAGGAAAAAAATTAATCATTTGATTCCAGGCATCATATTTGAGTTGAAAATATGATTTTTTAAACTATTTTTTGAATGACATACTATTTATGTTAGATATGCTGCGTTTGTTTCTTATTCAGATTATTTTATGAAAATGAATGAATAATGGCTTTGTGACCATTTTACAGCTTTTGCATGTAAAACATAACATAACAGGCATCTAAAAAAAACCAAGATATTTTGAAATATATATTTTAGTTTATTGTGTAAATATAGTGCTTGTCATAAGTTTTTGAAGTAATAAATGGGACAAGATGTTTCTCTGGAATGTTCCCGTTCCTACAAAAAAGTAAGTAGAACACTTTTTCACTGAATTGAGAAGAGCATCTTGTGAAAATTTCAATTTTAGATATTGTTTTGTAGATGTGTGAAATAATAAATAAGTAAATGTGGAAAGAAAAAGTGATATATTTGTTGTAGATTTCATATGTTTCTGTCTTCTCTCGCTGGTTTGGTCTTTTACTAAACTGGTTTCGGCTGCTCACCATCTTTAGTAGCAGTGTTAGTCACTATTGGCACTTTGGATGTTTTTTTGGACATCCTCACTGCACTGTCACTGTCACTTGTACTGTGGTGGTTGCCTGTTTGTCGTGTGTATATATTGTCACATCTTGTTACGGTGTTTTTGGGGGCTGTTGTTTGTCTTATTTGGGATGGAAGGATTTTGTTAATCGGCTTAAGTCTTTGTCGGATTATCGGTCAAATATATATTTGATCACAGAACTATTAGGGTCTGACTTCCAAATAAATGACAGTACAAGTGACAGTGCAGTAAGCATGCCGAAAAAACATCCAAAGTGACTATCACTACTGAAGATGGTGAGCAGCCGAAACCAGTCTAGCAAAAGACCAAACCAGCGAGGGGAGACAGAAACACATGAAATCTACAGTATTCCAACCCCTCGCAGACCACAAAACAGGTATGTTGAACTAATATTTTTGTTGTTAAAATATACATGTACATATTTCCAGAGTAAATATTTTATTTGACAACAAAAAATAGAGCAAAAGTATGTGTACCATTATTTAATATTATAAAATAATTTACAATTTCTGACTGTTTCTAGATAGCACAGCACCATGTGTGCTACTAATCTCAATATCAATTTCTTCAGGATGATTCATTAATAACTGGTGTACAAACAATAAACCTGTATTGCTATGGTGCCTTATAATTTGAAACACATTAATTTTATATCATTTTCACATTTATTTATTTATTTAATTTCATAATATTTAGATAGTTTAAATACTTAGGAAATTCATTCCCCTCATTGTTTTGATACGATATGAGTGGTAGTTATTTTAGGCTCACACTCCCAGAAGGGTATAAGAGTAAGCAGCTATGACCCAGAGGACCCTGTGCACACTGGAGGACCAGTCTCAAAGAAATCTTCTGGAGGACAGAAAGTTGCCACAATAAGCCATGGATACAATGAGAAGACTATGCTACTCAGTTCAGATGATGAATATCAATAGTTATTTCTTTCAAATTCTATTCTCAAAATTATAAATAACAATTATATTATGTTTTTGCTTATGTTGGTTTAAGTAGAATGCTATTTGTTGACAAAAATGCTGGTTTAGGAAAAATATTCAAAATTATATATATCAAACTCTTGGTAATTTGATTCTGGCAATAATCAGTACATATTTTGATTCAGATTACTAATTTATTTCTTTATTAAATTAAATAAGAATCATAATTTAAATAAAACAATTCATTAAAAAAAATTGTTAGTTGTAAATGTTGTTAACATCAACTGTTTATTTCACTTCTTTGATTTAAACAAAATTCATAAGCTATATTCCATGTTCTTGGTCTAAATATAAATTACTGTATGGAGTAATTACCCTTGTTACACGAGGGTGTCAAAAAAAGACAAGCAGGTTCTGCAGAGAATATAAAATCTATTTCCGAGTTTAAATGAACCATACTTTGAGACACAAATGTTTCTTAGAAAATAGATTTTTAAGAAAATCATCTGATTTACAAAATCAATTGCCCTATTGGTTTTGCCAGTTCCCAACTAGGAAGATTAAATTTTCTATTAATCAATACATAAGAAAATGATGTGGGATATAATAAATATGTGCATATTTTACGTCACTACACAAGCTTTATGACCAGTTGTCAGATCCATCCATAAATTAACCTCCCTTTAAATCATGTACAAGATTATGTCTGTTCATTGAATGTAAATTTGACATGCACAAGTTAATCAATTGACTTAGGTTGGTTTACTGTTGTAACATAATATTTATATATTTTATGTTACCTATAATGCCAAAGAGGTTTATATGAACAGACATAGATGGATATTTGTTTAAAATATGTCTGTAAATGATAATTTTCTAATTAATAATGAACTATCTCCTGAATAATATAGTTTAAAAATAATTTAATGGATGTGCACGTCACAAAATGACAATGAAAACATATTTCATAACAAATGATAGTTAACCTCACAGTTGGTAATATTTAATCGATGGATTCATTCCAAATGATGGGTATTGCTTAGTAGCATGAATGTGGTTACTAAATGTACAATCGCATTTGTATAAAAGATAATTTTATCTGGCATAATTCAGTAATTTTAAGTAAGCAACCTTAAAATAATATAATATGTAAGCAACTTAAAAATAAGTAGAAGTATTCCAACACTCCAAAATCAGAGGTGAGAAGACTATTGATATCTAAATAATTAATTTAACTTATGAATGAATAGTTAACTAAATATATGGTTACTGTTTCAGTAATTTTGTTGAATTCTTCCATCATAAAATTGAATTATGTCAACTATATTTCACTGTTATGTTGTTCATTTAGTAATTGTTAACTTCATTTAAATGTTCACAACAATGTTTACCACATTGATTAATAACATAAATCTATGTGTGACTATAATCTAGATATTAAAAAATACATGAAAAAATTATATTTTGTGTGTATTATACACTTTCTGGTTTAAATTGTTACACAAGAATTTATATACTCATTCCTCACTGAGATATTGTGTCTTTGAGTCATAGGAGTGAATTATCTATTGTCATTCCAGACTGAGGTATAATGTGGCTCCATTTATAATATAAAGGAGACTGCACATACTCAATAAAGGAATTATGTATAAAATTCTGAAATAATGACAGATTGGCTATTTCATTATTCCATGTAAGTAGTTTTTGCTGTTCCCATGGAAGTATTGGTAATTCAAAAATATATGATTTTAAACATTTTATTGTCATTAAGGTAGAAGTTATAATGTTTGTTTGCATTTTAAACCCAATTTGTTCCACACTTAGTTCTTTCTATAGCTTTAATTAACATTTAAGGGAAATACCAAAGTTTATTTTTTGTGTGCAATAACAAAATCAAAATAAATGATAATATTTTTGTTTTGTAAGTACTTTTTATAAGTTGATTTAATGACTCTTTATTTATGTTGCCGTACTTAAACTTCTGTAGTGCATAATTAATGTGTCTATCAGTAGTATTAACAGATTCTACAAATAACTCTTTTATTTGGTTTTAAATTAGAATTAAGTACGGAAAGAATTGTTGTATTTTTTTGAATGGATGTAATACACTTTATTTTTTATACATGAATAAATATAAGTGTATAAAGATTAAGAAATATAAATTTCACATTCCGTTGATGTAATTATAACATTAATAGTATGCCAAATATATTTTTTAATTAGAATATATGTAAATATAATAAAATCATAACTAAACTTATCAAAAATTCTAATTTTGTTACTAAAAGTTCTAGTCTTCACTGCTAATTTTTAATTTTATTAAATTGCTTACAATTAATAATTCAATCATGCTTTTCCTAGTTACTATTTGCACATTTCACTTGTAAAAACAAATTAATGCCTATCAATAAAAACCACTCTTGCAATCGAAGTGCTTATTACAATTACAGGGTAATTTCAAAATTCATACAACAGCTATTCTCCTTACTTTCATTAGTGTTGAGAAATGTTATATTTTTATTTATTACACCACAATTTTTCAGAAGGAATGGGATAACATGAAAAGCTATATCGGCTTGAACAGATTTTGAGATAAGAATTAAGTGAAGATTCACTTTTTAAATATACACGTATAACATTTGTACCTCATTGATCAGTGTAAATATATAAAAATGAAAAAGAATTTACTTTTTGTATAATATTGATGTTGTAAGTTTAAATTTGTTTAAACATTTCCTTTCTTTTCATCTAGATATATAAATGGATGGTAAAAATGTACACTACTCTATTGTTTCAATAAAGTATTCTAATACTCATATTTGTACAGAAGTATATATTTAAAAACAGTGTATAAATAAGCTAATATTGTTACTATATATACATATGTAATTATATTGTTTCCATAATGGGTGACAAATAGTGCTTAGAAAGCAGTGTGCATCAACTGCTAAAAATTTATTGGGACTATAGGACTTTTAAATGTATGGGTATTAATTTAAATAAAAATATATTTTGTTTGTGACAGTTCATTTATTTCAGGCGCAATTCTTTATGGTCAAACTGCTGAATTGTTTTAAATCTAGATTTCTGATGATCTGAAAATATCTAAACTATTGGCTTGTAGGTAAGTACACCCACATTAAAAACATAAGTGTCTCACCCACATTAATACTAAAATGTAGTCAATGTCATGATGACAAATAAAAATAATACTACTGCACAATTAGCTTATTTTGGAATGTATTTCAAGAGATTTTGGAGCAACTATATTTTTATCATAATGCCATTACAATACTTTTTTAATAATCTTTACTATAAGATAACTAGCAGTTTTATATTTTTCTTACAATTGACACATTAACTAAATACACTGTTACAATAATACAGATATACTTTTACTGTGATTTTCTGTGAAAAACAATGTACATTACCCACCATTGCAAATGGACCATAATTTTGTTTTCCCATTTGTATACATTTTTACTATTATTGCTTTTCTCATCTTAAAAACAAAATCCAACTAGTTCATTTTACTGATAGGTTTATATTCGCAAGCATGTATAAGATGCACTTAATCGATCTTAAGTCTTTTTTTGAGTTTTCAATTTCCAAGAGAGTTAACATCGCTTAGAATATAATATAGGATGGTTCCATGTTCTGAATATATGCTACTTCATCATATCTTGAAGAAATATTTTTATAGACATTGTAATTTATATGGTAGTCGGTTGGATTCCCAGTCTCTTAAAAATTCCCTGCTTTCCTCAACTTAAAAACACAATCCAACTAGTTCATTTTACTGGTAGTTTTTTCCATGCAAGCACGCATTGATACTAAACTTTGTTTTTTCACTTATTTTCCTAAAGAATACAGAGAAATTTTATCGAAGTTATCATTTTATTTAAATGTAATATATAAATGATAGTATATATAATGATATCTTGTTAAAAATAATTTTTTACTTTTTGACGTGATTAGCAGTTGAGGTTGAAGTTAGCTTCGATATCGTTAAAACCAGAGGAATTGAAAGAAGATATACTGGCTAGATTTAGATATTTCTAAATTTAGATAATTCTATTTATGTTTCCTATTTATGTAAAATAAAGAATTTAATTTCTTCAAACAAACATTTTCGAAGTGAAATTAATAAAATTGATTGAATAACAAAAATAATAAAGTGCCTTTTTAATAACTCAAACGGAATTTCGGTTCGTGTTATCAAGTTCCCCATGACGCTCCACACGTGAGATTATAACCTTCTATTTTGTAGTTCCATAGTGCAGTTTTGTTTATTTTATTACTGTTTGGAACAGATTTGCAATTTCTTATTAGAAATATGCATTGCATGTAATTTGGGTGTCTCAATGTTATACAAAAGCCCATCACATTAAATGTAGTGACTCACTAATAATGAAATGTATACGTATCATCGGGCATTCTGTTTACTGCTGTAAGACCTTAAATACTTTTATTGAAGCCATAAATGTTTATTATTGATACTATTATAATATAAGGACATTAAAGTATATTGTTCTTAGTTTATATGTATTGTGTGAAAGTGTTATAATGATGCAAGTACCATCCACTTTTTTTTATCAGCATGGGTTAAAAGAATTAAAATTTCTTTATTTTACTTGCATAGGATAATGAACTCGTTATCAACAATTGTAAACACAACTTACATTTAACATAACAGTTGTCCACCTTTTAGGACTAGAAGAAATGATAAGCTTATTCAAGTTAAGATAGGAAGTATTGTACATTGGTTATTTCTAACATTTCCTTTACAGTTTGATCTTGTATGATTATTCTTCTACTCTCCCTTATAGAAAACTCAAAATAAATAATAATTATTTTATTACAATTAAACAATTATTCAAAATCTAGAGGATTTCATTTGGAATTGAGGATTTTCTGCCAGCCATTCTGAAAAAAAAAGTTGAAATGTCACGAATGAAAAAGAAACTAAAGGAGAAAGGAGAAACACCTGAGAAAAGAGCAGACGTGTCTATAAAAAAAAAGAAATCTGTGAGTTATTCCTAAATTATTTGATTTCTAAGTGATTTCTGTCAGTGTAAGTGGACCTATAGTAGAACAGCCAAATATAATATTTTTGGTAATATTATGCATTCAGTGTTTATACCAATTTGCAAAATTGATCTGTTTTCAATAATAATAAACTCATATTTTTTAGGTAAAGGGAAAATCTTATGATCATTCATCATACAATTTACATGTAGAAACAGAAAATAAACAGACCCATGAAAACGTATGTACAATTCAAATGTTTTACTTTTTATGTTGACTTTACTATAGAAGCTTTTTGACCAGTTGTCAGATCCATTCATTTAAGACACGTTAAAGAGCATTTCTAGCAACAAATATAAATCTGACTGACCTGCACAGGTTAATCAAATAACCAAAGGTTATTGTTGTCAAAATGTAACCCTTATATATTTTACATAACATAAAGACCAAAGGTTATTATATAAACAATTTAAAGTACCTTTGTAATTGATCATTTTCTAATTAATTATGCTTTATCAAACAAGTTTTTATACAAAGTCATTTGTTTCTTATCATCAACACAAAAAATAAATAAGAAGAGAAGCAATAACACTGCCAGTGTAAGGATTTAATTATGTTTCAGGGTTTTTTAATTTTATTATTATTTTGTGATGCATCATTATACTTTTTTTTTAGGTACAGAGGAAAGCTTCTGCTACATCAAGCCATGAAAATGTATGTACTATTCAAATGTTTCTAAAGCTTTTTACTTTTGTTATAGAATTGTTTATTATAATTTATAAATTGAAGTTGGTTTGAGTGGGCAGCAAAACCTTATGGATTCAACTATTTCTATACATGTGTATCCCAGAAATCTCCAACCTAAAATTAAAGAAAACATAAGATTTTGTGACTCGTTCACTTATGTATGATGAGCAATGAAATGCATGCTGGATTTAAATCAGGAACTCACACAATACAAAAGAAATGAGGAGTATGAACTATTCTGGAATGCTTAGGGGAAATTTTTTGAACCATAGTGTTCCATTGAACATAAAAATCCAGGTGTTTAGGCCAATATGTATGTTAAGAATTAGGTTAAGCTAGGATAGATTGCACTTAATGCAAGAAGTAATCTTGGCTTGTTAACACCTAAAAAAATTTATAATATTTGTCGGTTTCATTTTATTTATGTAGCTTAAATAAATTCTCTTATTGTATTTACTATTTTTTTTATTTAATAATCAATTTTAATTTATACATTTCATTGAATATCTATCATGTTTAGATACAAGATACTAATCAGGACAACAAAGACAAAGAGTTAAGTAAAAGGCAAAGGAGAAAGTTGAAGAGAAGGAATAACACTGCCAGTGTAAGGCTTTAATATATGTTTCAGGGTTTTATCATAAATGAAAGTATTAGATAATTTTCAGTAGATAGGATACTCTGAGTAGAAACAGAAAATAACATCTCTAGCTTGATTTGTATTTTTTATATCAATCAACTAAATTATTTCATTCATTATTTTATAGTAATGCATTATCAGAAAACAATTTTTAGGAACCACTAGAAGGTGTTATTGAATCTGAAAATATACAAGAAGAGCCAAAAAAGAAGAAAATAAAATATAGCTATGAAAATGTAAGTATGTAGCAATTTGTTAATAGCTGCTGTGTATTAATTTCTAACTTTTAGAATTTTTCATAATTTTTTATGAAGTATGTTTTATATTTTGAACAATTATTCTGTTTCACTTGATGCCCCTAATTACATGTTTCCTCTCTATATAACAATCAGTATAAAGATACACCAACTGAAGAAACATAGACATATACAAAAGTTAATCTGTATGTGTGTATATATATATATATATATATATATATATATATATAAATGTACAGAAATGTAATACACATATTTAAATTTAAACAAATTAAGAAGATAAATGCAGATAAATTGTAAAGATTTAAAATATTGAATTGCATAATTAATGTTTCTACTGTGATCAAGTTTTATTAAAAAACTCCATTGATTATTTTTACTTATTATTCACAAGTATTTCAATTGTATAGGGAAATAATAACTGCAGTAAACCAGAGTGTCATCCACTGTCCAAGGACAAGCTTATGCTTGTGAGAAAAGCTATCTATGATAAGATGAAGATTGTCAAGGTAAGTAGTATCCTACCCATTATCAATTTTTAAAACTAAACCTTAAAGAAAAAAGAATGTGAATGGTTTGTAGATATTGATCATTTTAGATGATGAAGTGTTCAGGAAACAGAGAAATATATAAAAATAAGCATGTTGTATGTATTTTTTTTCAGACACTGCCAAAGTTGGTGATACATGAACCATGCAGGATGGCTGATTTGACTATTAATGTTTCAGACAGGAAGCCCTTATTCTTTAGTGATATTCAGCATTTTATGATTTATACACAGTTGGGTCACATGACAACTGGCAATTTGCCAAGGTCCTTTCATGGTCTTATTATGGTTTTGATTAATTTAATTGATAAATAATAACTAAATTAGGTTTTTTATTAAAGTTTATTAATAATTCATACTTAGGTTTGAAGAATAACTTAAAATTTTGCATTTGATTTTAGAGTCCAAAGTTCCAAAGCAAGTAATATTCCGAATATTCTTACAAAGTAAATGCATTTTCAAATATTCTAGATAAATATAATTGATTTTTTGTTTAATATTCTATAAATATAGCAGTTGGACTCAACTCCAAGTATGAATAATAAAGCAATAACATATAATCAATTTTTAATAAATATATGATAATTGTTATGTAGTATTTGAATATACGTAAGTATATATTCTATATATCATATTGAATTTGTGAGAAGAAAATGTTTAATTTGTTTTTAATTATTGATTATTGTATTCCAGTTTTTTGAATGTACGTAAATATACCAACCTCTCACAGAAAATGTTCGTGATAGTTGAAGGAGTTTCTGTAGTAGACTATTTAAAATGTACTGAAGAATTGACTGCACTCAGCAGGTTCAAAGTGAAAGCCGAAGTCATAACCCCCATCATCTATGGAAGTAATATTCTTGATGAATTAGCAACTGTTTCACTCACTGAAGCCCAGAAGAAAAGATTATTGAGAAGTAAGTTCACCTTTGATTATTATTCAATTAATAATTTGGCTAGTAGGTACTTGCATGATGTGTATGTAGATGTTTCATATTTGAAAATGTTTCATTAATAGTATAAACAATGGTAAACAAAATGAACATCATGTTTCTATATTAAAAATCTCCTAATTTGAGCTCCAGAAATGATAAGTTTAGCATTAACATCAGCATTTATAATTTTAACTGTAACAAGAGTTAATAATTTATTATTAAATTAGTTAATTATTTACTATTTATTTACTAATTTAATAATTAAATGAATTCTGTTTGAAGTATATCCAATGTCTGGTTCAAGATTCTAATAACAACTTTCCATGCAATCACCTCTACAGCTAATGCTCTTTATATCATATATATATATATATATATATATATATATATATATATATATATATATATATATACATACTTTATAACCTTTTTTTAGAAACAATAGTAAAATTCATTTTATTTACTATCCAGTAATCAGCTGTCGATCTTAATTGATAGATAATGATCTCACGCATAATAGGTACAGTTATAACAGATTAATGGATTGCACATAATAATGACATTAGTATTAGATATTTAATCTACATGATTGGATAACATATTCACTTCCAATTTGTATCTTGCATTTTGAGAAAAGAATAAGCAGTAATCGTAGCTCAGTTTATATTCTCCTGAAACTAATAACCTTATTGTAATAACCTTCTTATATCATTAAATTTATTATTCAATGAAATCTCATAAAACTATCTTGTACTCTATTTTGATTTCTAAAAATAATTTATTTTATTAGAGTATGAAAATTTGATTGATACCGGTAAAGTTTTCAAAATTGAAAAAGGAGTTCGTCTGTCCGAGAAATCAATCAGGCAACTAGGCAAGCCCTGCACAAACAAATCAGCAGATAAGTTCTCAAGACTTGATCTACTTCTCAACCATTGGCAAATGCTAACAGAAAATTTTCCGGTACCTTTCTCCGCTAAATTCAATAAAGAGTAAGTTTGTATTAAATAATTAACTGGCGGTGCATATTGGGGAAACCAAAATTGCGTCGACCAAATAAATGAAGATGAAAAATTAAATTGCATATTAAATTGGTGAATCCAAAATTCAAATTATATATGAATGAATATTTTGCTGTAAATATCTTAATTTTTTGTACGTCTTTATCCCTTCCAGCTGTGATTTTCACTTAAAGATGTGGTCATTTGCAAGACTGATGTATGGGTTCTGTATTTGTTTTCTACTTGGTGTTTGGGAATGTCATTGTTCTTCTTAGATCAGTATGAATTTGGTTCAGTGGCTAAGGTTTTATTTGAATTATTCGAATTGAATATGGAGACATAATAAATGAGAAAATAAACTCACAAACTGATTCCATATGCACCCAGTCATTAAACCTCAACAAAAGAAACTTGGTACCTGACAACACTTAACAATCCAAGAAAGACATAAAGCGAAAGACAACAGAATATTAAGAAAACCACGGTATTCCAAAATTTGTATTCCAAGTTCTTGGAGACTACAAAGCAGTGGAATACCTGTTTTTTAAACTTTTAACTTCGTTTGATTTAGTACAATTTTGTACATTTTCAAGGAAATTTTACGGAGTTAAAATGTTTAAGATATTAACAAAGAGCTATTGTTCATTGTGTATTTGTGTTTTGACCGGTAGAAAACATATAGAAACCACAGTAAATTGCATAATTGGGGTTTTGTTACTTCATTTAATTTGGTGTATTGTGATTATTTTCTAGATGCAGACATTATGTCTTTACTAAAGAAGTGTATGATCCTGTTACTCCCAACTCACCTATGTGGGCAATTGATTGCGAAATGTGCATGACAAAATGTGGCAGTGAACTAACGAGAGTCTCAGTCATCAATGAAAATCACGAGGTATGTATTTTAGTTGAAACTTGAACATGATCGATTATTATTATTAACCTGGTTTTGAAATTTTTATTTTGTAATAAGGAATAATGTCCACTTGTTAATTATAGTTTATTGGAAGATTTTTATCATGCATTAAATAGCCACATAATGTTCCCAAAATGAATACATTGTGGTTTGGATTTAAAAAATTCTCTGGGGAATTCATAAATGTCAATTCTTGTAATTTTAACAGGTCGTGTATGAGTCTCTCGTGAAACCATACAATGAGATTATAAATTACTTAACTCAATACTCAGGCATAACTGAACCAATGCTAAGATATGTGACTACCAGGTTAAAAGATGTGCAGAAGGCACTGTGCAAAATATTTCCCCCTGATGTCATTCTCATCGGACATTCTCTGAGTAATGATCTACATGCTCTTCAGGTGATACATTTTGATTACAATTAGCTTCATGCACTCATTCACACAACATTGCTTTCTTAGGGACTCTAATGGCTGATAAAGTTTAATGCAATAGTCTACAAAATTTATTGACTCATGAAACCTCATGGATCAACCTCAGGATGTTGGTACACAACATTGCTTTCTTAGGGACTCTAATGGCTGATAAAGTTTAATGCAATAGTCTACAAAATTTATTGACTCATGAAACCCTTAGAGCTCTAAGGTATTTTCGGGGAACCCATCACACCTGTCGAGAAATATATTTTAAAATAGATCAATAGATATATTAAAGTAGAGCAATACATTATAAGGTACTCTATGTAAAGACAATTAATGAAAAATATTATATTTTTTATTAAAATATTTCAACATAACAATGTAATTTACTCATTACATACTCATTTACCTGGTCTGTACATTTACTGTGACTGAAGATTTCTTTAGTGAAAATTGTAACTTGAAATTGAATGAAATGGTTATTATACTGGTGTAAGTAATTAGAACTTCTGTCCTACAGATGATGCATCCATATGTAATAGACACTAGTGTGATATTCAACATGTCAGGAGTAAGATCGAGGAAATCAAAATTAAAATTGTTAGCTGCTGAATATTTGTCTGAAGAAATACAGAGATATAATGTAGTTGGTCATGATTCAGTAGAAGATGCTTCTGCAGCATTGAAACTAGTACAAGCAAAACTGCAGCATAGTAAGGATATTTTCACATTTAAATTTAGTCTGCTTTCTGATAATTTGAAACATATTATGTAATTATTATTTCTTAAGCAGCTAATGTTCTTATTTTAAAATAAATATTCTCTCATTAAATGTATGGTATATAATGTGTTGCAGTTTAAAATAATAAACAGTTTTTTTTATTTATACAATGTTGATATTATAGGTCTTGAATGGGGTGATGCGGTATTGTCTGGTCCAAGATCTGCTGAGAAATCAAATGACTCCCTAACAGTTAAGACTGAAGCAGACAATATGTTGTCGGAAACCACTGTTTTACAAAAAGATCCACTCCAAAATATTGTAAACATAAATATTCAAGAAACGGAGAATATTCAGCTTGTCTCTAAGTTTACAACTAGTATATTTGAGCACTTTGTTTCCTATGGGAAGAAAGGTGGAATTGCATTTATTTTGAGCTACTATTTTTAAACCATCTCCATAAACCCATTCTGTAAAGCACGGGTTCTAGAAAAAAATTGAACTGTATGTTTGTGACGTAATTTAAGTGCATGACCAAGAGCAAATTATGTGAAGCAAGAGTCGGTGCCCGTTGAGGGAAAAGCAAATGAACTATTAATCGATCTGATATAAATTCTTTGGTGTCTTCATCTTCAAATTTTAAAGGAGAGAAGGGAAGTTTCGCTCTGTTAACCGGAATTTTCCTTGCTGACAATTGGTGTATTTTATTTACTGTCAGTGGATTTTTATTAAAAAATTGTTCATCGGCTCACAATATAGAAGAATACTTCTATCGTGTGATGTCCTCACGTTCTTAGCTGCAATTGGTTAAAGTAAACCCAAAGTGGAGTCCAAAGTTTCCTGAGGCGGACAACACCATCTCCACCACATTAGATAATTATATTATTAAATAGTTTCAAAAATTACCCTTCAATTTGGTCTGAAGTTCATTTTCATAACTGAAATTTTCACACCTTATTTATATAAATTATTGCATGAATTTGTTAGTTATATATTTTACTGCCATTTAACATTTATTTTGGGTATTCATTTCAGCTGCCCTTATCGCTAAAGATGATATTGTAGCTCACTTTATAACTTTTATGCCACCACAAATAAAACCAGATACTGAAATCAGCAGGATGAAGTGCATCAGGGCCAGCTCAAATAAAGAAATTATACATAAAGCTATTGAAATTTCATCAGATGTTGGTATTACTCTTGCACATATCAGAGTGGAATCAATTCAAAAGGTTAGTTGTATTGGTGTTAGAATACTGCACGCTAAAAAGTAATTTTACATTTTGTACATTGTTAATATCCAAGAAAGTGCTCTTTCTGTACAAATCATCTTCATTTCAGTTTGAAAAGTCCATGAAACCTGTATTCATTGCAGAAATGTCTTTTTACTCTGCTTTTAGCTTGTGACATAATGTTTTTAATTTGGATCTTCACTTTATTGTTAACTCTTAACATTCTGCATACCTGGCATAATTTTTGCGCAGAGGGGTGCTAGGTATCGGTGCAAGTGCACCAAATGAACTTTAGTTCAGTACATTGCCCACACTCAGGGGCACTAGGTTCACAAAAATTGTTTGTTGAGTGCACGTGCACTGGTAAACTACAATGTTCTTAACTAAAGTTTGTTTGGTGCACTTGCCCCTGTAAACTAGTGCCCCCTGAGGGTGGTGTGGAAATGTACTGAACTAAAGTTCCACAGCACAAGTGACAGTGACAATGCAATGAGGATGCCAAAAAAAATTCCAAAGTGACTAACACTGCTACTGGAGATGGCGAGCAGTTGAAACTGGTCTAGTAATAGACCAAACTAGAGAAAGGAGACAGAAACACACAAAATCTACAGTATTAATTAATGCTTAATTAAAGCCTGCTGTGTTACTTACTACGCATATTTTTGTACATATTAAATATGTATATGAACAATCATAATACGTAATAGTAAAATCACAACAGTAATGCAACAAATACCTGAACTTCATATTTTTAATATATGAACTTGCTTAATTCTAGCTAATTTTAATATTTTTACAATAATTATGATTCATTTTTTCCAGGTTGAAAAATTAGCTAAAAAATTATGGAAGAAATGTAATGAGAAAGCTCTCATTTCAATTGTATTGGCCGGGACTTCTCAAAACCGTTCTCATGGGCTTTGTTTTCTTGACATCAAACCTGTGGTTTTTGAGAAGATAGAGATATGATGAAGTATCTCTGCAACATTTTAATGTATATTGTGATAAAAATAAAATATATATATATATATATATATTTTCTTAATTCTATTTATTCCATAATTCACATTTTGTTTACATCTTCATAAAAAAAGTACAAAATTATATGTATAAAGATGCTATATTGAATTTCTCAATTTTAATTCAACTAGTATGATTTTATTTGTAAATAATTTGGCAGTAAGTGAATAAGTGAATTTTGTAGCCTCCAATTGTCTGATATGAAAATTCAATTTCCATAAAGGCCTTTTGGTCGTATGCTATTTACTGAACATTTAAATCAATGTTGTCTATTTAACAGATGTTACTAAATTATTTAAAATTGTATAATGATATTGCAATTTATAAAAATATAGAAAAAACAGCATGCTTGGAACTTATTAATACAAAGTAAACTAAAATATAGGAAGGAAATTTATAGAACAATGTACAGAGACAGTAATTTACAGTCGCCTCAAACAAACCAGTGCTAGGACTTCATGTCTACTTCCAGACTACTGGTTAAACCTGGTGGTAGAAGGTTAAGCAAATTATCTATGCACAGTCACAACCATGAAGGTAGATGTTTGTATAAACAGGAAATAGCTGAAAAAAATATGTTTTTGAGCTCATTACGAGTTGAACAATTTAATAGCATTCCATCATGCTATTTGCACAGTACTTATTTTTAGTTGAAAATGTATACCTCAAAAGTAATAAAACAATATTTCTTTTATATTACATCCATTTTATGATATTGTTTTCAATAATTGTATGTACTCTTCTAAGTCATCATTATTATGATATTGCATAGAAGAAATGCTGCAATTCAAAAGTAATTATTCCCGGTAATTTAATAAGAAAAATTATTATTGTAATTATTTAGTCAACATTGAAACTTACAGGAATTGAACATCTACAGATGATACAAGTGGTGTTAAAACATGGAGAATACTCAATAGTTGTTTAAAAGAATTCTTAATTGAGTAATCAATTATGTGATTATACAAATGTATAACAACATATCTCATCAAGTCTTTTTCAATTTTTTTAATATTTAACAAACATTCCAGTGTTCGCTGAAAAAAGGCAGGGTTGAATTATTAGGCTTCATACTTTACATAATTTAATAGTAACATAATATATTATGAAAAGATTATTAATGATTGTTGAGAGTAATGATAAATATGAATGGACATTGTATAGGCCTTTAAAAATACAATAATAGTTTAGAATACCTGTTTTGTGGTCTGCAAGGGATTGGAATAGTGTAGATTTCATGTTCTTCTGTCTCCTCTCACTGGTTTAGTCTTTTGCTAGACCGGTTACTATGCACAGAGGAGAAGGAGAGAAGAGACAGAAGAACACAAAATCTGCAGTAATACAATAATAATAGTAATGCAATCATTTTATTAGAGCAAGGGATGAATATGATATAATCAGCCAAGTTACTGCCTGTTTAACTCAGCAGAACATCATAACAAGTAGAAAATCATAACATTTTTTTCTAGCTGCTGTGCTCTTGAATGGCAAAATATTAATCACTTGAATGTACACTAGGATTTCATGTTGCTTATATTGTGAAATGAGATCGTAATTAAAATTGTACGTGAATATATTAAATTTAATATATCATAATGTTTTCAAGAATGTCTGTAATTAAGAATGCATCATGATAAGATGGAATGAATATATATGTTCATACAATGGTTCATAAGGTATAATCAGATTTAGATCTACTTCTACAATTATTAATAAACAGGAGGATATTACCTCGAGTTCCTTCATGGTATCTTCCAATGATACTCCTTGTGTAACATTAATTTCAAGTATGGATATTAAACTATTAAACATTGTGGCTGATAGCATCAAATTCTTCTTGGGGAATTCAACCATGTTTTTCTTCAATGTATTTATTATTATTTTATCATGTAATGGGTTCTAAAATATTTTAGCAAATATAAAGCACAATATGGAAGTTAATCCATTATAATCTCATTATCAAATCAAAACTAACCCAAGAGCAAATACAGAGTTTCATTAATTTAAATTATAATAATTAGCTTTAACAAGAAAACATCACATTTACAAGTAACTCGTTTCTTAATAATAATTGAGTATGATATTGTAATGGTATGTTATTTCTCTAGATTGAGTGGATACATGAAACTATTCATTATGAAAACTTGCCTTGCCTACAAATAATAATAAAGATTCCAAATAAGTAATGTTAATTATCCCCTTTGAAAATAGTGTGCTTGTTTTTTCTAACATGTCACAACAACCATCAGGTATCATGGGACCTGCAATAAAAAAATAAATAAACAACTATAAATTAAAATGCATAAACTAAAATTTGAAATATTTTTGAATTAAAAGTTGGTAAAATTATTTACCAGGTTCCTCTTCCGCTGAATTGCAATCCAAGTTCAGCCTGTTTGTTGTACAGTAGATTATTGCTTTGATCAATCCTTCATCTTGAGTTTTTCCCGTGAAGTTTCGCTGTAAAGGTGAGTTTCTGCCAAATTTCTCTAGAATCTGGACACTGATAGAGAAAGCCTAAAATATAGTACAATTGCAAACTATAAAATTATAATTAAATGTGATAATACATTTATGAGTCCAAAATGCAAATTATATACGAAAGAATATTTTGTTGCTAATATTTTAATTTTCTACCTCATGATCAACATAAAGACATTACAATAAAATAGGGTACATATTGTAGCACCTGTTGGAAGAATTGAAGTCAACCCATTTATTAACAGTCTGACATGAATGAATATGCCCCAGTGCATCATGCACTAGGTTCACTTGTACTTACACAAAATCTCCAATTAAAAGTGTTAAATCTATATTTTCCACATAGTTATGACTACCACAAAAAAATTTCAAAGTAATACAAGAAATTCTTTTACCATTCTAGAAACTTCATTTATCTTAGACTGCAGAAAAATTTTAAGAACGTCCTGCAACTCAACATATCGGTTAATGCACATCCCGACAAGATCAATTGATGAATTTTCACTTTCCCTTTCTTCCTCACGCAACTTATAGGTTAATGATACTTTTCTCGCCAATAAGTGGAACAGCATGCACATAAGCATATTTATCTATTTGGAAACAATCAAGAATCTTTAATTCTAATTATTGTTTTCTGAAGAGGGATACCATTTAGCTAAATATTATATAACTTTAAAAAAATTCAGTTCCACAATGGAACCATACAGTTTCTACTCAAAGAAGAAAGTTCATTTATCATTAAGTTTTATATAAATAAATAAATATATATATATATATTTATATATATTGGTTGTTATTATACATAATATAGGTACCAGTCGTTCACAGCGATTGTCTGCATTTGTTTTTATCAACTTTATAATTGAAATTTTCCATAGGGTGTCATCATCTAGATCATGAAACATGCTTAATGAGAGCATGCGATTTTCAATCTAAAGAGAAATAAGGTAATTACAAACAATGAGCGTGTATTTGAGAAGAAATATCACTCAAGAAATTATTACCTTGAGAAATTATTCTCAAGAAATTTATTTTTACACTTAATTTATGAAATACTGTGGTGTATTAATAGGACTCACCGACTCGGTACTGTTACGCAAAACTGGTATATGTAAATAGTCTAAGAAATCTGTTATAATAACTGTGGCCAAGGACTTGATGGTTGATTTTACAAGATCGGACTTAGTTTGGTTGTAAATCTCACAGTCTGTTGACAATTTATTAAGACTTGAAGAGCACTCCATTAACACCCTCTTGTCTTTTGAAACTTTCATCATTTCACAAATCAGATTCACTATCTCTAGAAGATTCTAGCAATCACAGATAAATATCAAGAAACTAAAATTACAATTAATAAATCCTAATCACATGTGTTGAAATAAGTATATTGTTTACGGGGGCATTAAATCTAGCCAGAGATTTATTTTTATATACATTGATATACCACTCATTAATGTATTTTGTAATTTCATGGACGCTGACTCTAGATACCTAACACAATATGGCTAACTTGCAGAATTCATTAATGAACCAATCAAATTAATGTTTTTAACAATATTTCTTATAACCAAATAGTTTTTCAATTAAGCTCACGAATGTCATTAATAATCATTAATTATAAACTAAATATTACTAAATTAATATAATAATAATATAATAATCATATTAATATACTAATTAAAATAATAACTACAATTATTTATAAGGCATTTATCATGGTCTGAGAGCATCCTAGTATCTGATTTTTTCATGTTTTTATGTCAATCAGCTTCTTTGGCAATACCATAAGTGCACCAAATAGATTGCTTTTGGTGATTGTTTACAATTTTTTTGTTTTGCAATTGTTGTTTATATAGCAACAAATTTATAAATAAATTCATACAATCAACGAAACATGAAAGTAAAATGTAAGGAAAAGCATTTATTACCTGCATTTGAGCATTTGGAGAAAAATACTGCAGGAGTTTTACCATTTTCCAAAAGACATTAGGCTGCAGTTTTATTTTGTTGTCTGATATAATGTCATAAAATATAGGACCAAAATAATCACTAAATGCCTTCATATTCTCGTCCATGTCCGTCTTTGTCAGTTTCATGGCAGTCTGTAAGCATATTGAATATAAATATTTAATAATAAAATTAATTTAATAATTAATAATTTAGTAATAAAGAAACCATTTAGTCAAATGATGAAAAAAATTACATTTACATTTCATTGATCATATCTGTACATCGCATACAATTATAAATGAGATTGGCAGGAAATGTTGTAACACTCATCTATACAACTGTTACATCAACTTTACATAATTTATTTAACCAATCATTTACCAGCCAGTTCCATGTGAACACTGAATGAATACATGCAGCTTCCACAATACTATCCACAATTTCCAGGAAAGGAAAAATGACTAAAAAGTTTGATGAGAAGTGTATCAAATTTACTAATTTAAATCAGTAACATTCTGTTACAACATTAAAAATTATAATCATGACCCATAGTGTAATTTATAATGAATACTTACTTTGCGATACTTTGGAACGTAATCAACAACTGCTTTGGAAACGTATGCAGAGAACATATTCACAACCTGAAATATCTTTTCTGGTACAGCTTTTTTGAGGATATTGTGCCAGTCATTCCAGTTCAGGTAATTCTTTAATGCAAAGTAAACAGCATCAATGAGAAGCTCACAGCTTTTATACTAAAAAAAAGAGTGATAACATTTTATTTTAAAGAAATCACCATGGCACTTTATATTTCTAAAAAAGCATACAACTTAATTTTTTTATTCCTAATAATCCAAGCAGTTATAATAAGCAAATTTACCTCAGATTCATGGTTGAATTGAATTAGACTATTAATCATTGTTTCTGGGACATTGATAAGATTTCTAAGATACAATTTGTAGAGAAACATGCCTCCCATGCAGGCCACCATTCCTCTTGGATCGTAAACATGAGTGTAGATACATTCCTTTTCATATTCACCCAGATTTACTTCTGTGTACCTTTTTTTAAACAGAGGAGATAATGGATATATAACTGTTTCTGAAGTCTACATCAGTGTTTTGATGTTGAGATGCAGATAATTGTGATTGTGTTTGTCCTACCAAATTAAAGTTAATCATTTTGTTTTTAATGATACACACATTATTATTTTTTTTTCAGATTAACAGTAGCACAATTCTTAAATGTAACTACGAAATGATAGATTATCTACATGGAAGTATCAAAATAATAAAATATCAATTTGGTTTACCTTATAATTGAACAGAATATTTGCAGTGAAAATTCTGCTAGAACTGTTTTAGTTTTTAACACAACAATCAGGTCTGACTTGACCTGATAAAAGAGCGTCTTCTGCCAATCCACATTAATCTTTTTTCTGAATAGATTTGCTAATGCCTGAAATAAAAAAAATATTCTTATGCAAGTTGTATATTATATTCTGATTTACTTTTAACATAGAAAGACATTTTGTTAATCTCTTAAACGTAACCTGATACTTATATTTAGGTGACCCGATTGAAAATTTATCTATCGGGTAATATCTCAAGTGGAGACAATATTCTGACTGTTATACAGTTTACTGTGATACTGTTATCTGACTGTTAAAACTTAAGGTTGCTGGCAAGTATTTTTATCAATAAAGAACAGCTGAAAAATAGTTGTTTCATCTTTCTTAATCAGAAAGGTCATGAAGTTTTATGTCATATGTCTTGATCGTATGACATGGACCAATGTCACTATCAGTGTATTAATTTCCTGAATTCTGAAGGCCAACATTTGGGATTAGGTATGTATTGAACTGGGAGTAATAACTCAATAATGATTCAATGAACATACTTGTAAAATAATACATGATAGATAACTATTGTTGCATCCCTGTTTTAAATTAAATTAAATTATTTCATGCAATTGAACACTACCTCCAATCTCCACAATAAGGATGCCATAACTGAATAAGACAAGAAAAAAGGATTTTTCATATTAATAATTATTATTGAAACACAACTACTTGGGAATATTATGTTAAAAAACAATCAAATAAATAGAGTACAGAAGGTCAAAGAAATAAAACTACAGTTATAATTGCAAATACAATTTTACCTGGAAACTAATTTCCCTATTTTCAAAGTTAGCATCTCTGATACTTCTGATAATATAGAGATCCCATTTTCTTTTCATTATTTTCTGTGGGTGCCTTACTGACCACTCCAGGAGTTTCTTTACAGACATTTTTCTCACATCCGAAGAAACATCCCTGAAAAATACAATTTAAAAAATTAATATGGCTGATTATTCCTATGCAAATTAGCTGTTCTATAGTATCAGTAGTGTAATTATGTTTATCTTCTGTCTTAACTCATTGATTTGGTCCTTTGCTAGATCTGTTTTGGTTACAAAACAATGGTTGCCATTGTTAGCAACATTCTGACAGTCAATTAGTAAGTTAATTACTATATATTATACGGTAACAGTGCAGACAGGATGCTCCATCAGTCACCGACATGTGCACGTGTGTTATTGAGTACCTAGTATAAACCAGTCTACCACAAAAGTGATTTGATTAAAATCTTCACAGACTCCACTAAAGGTATATTCTTTTTTTCTGTATTTATTTATCACACAAATGTGCCTGATGCTGCTATGCGCGGCCTACAGGTATCTTAAAGTATCAATGTTTATGTATAAACTTATCAACTAACTTGGTTGAAGGTCGATAAACTTTTGAAAATAGTTCAAACTCTAAGTTTTTCAGGTGAGCATTTTTGTTCTTTATTTGTTCCTCTTCATCAGCTGTAGAAGTATGAGTGCCGTTTGATATATCTTTGAGTTGCATTTGAATTAACATTCCTTCTCTCAGTACTATGGACATAATTTCTGTGCCTGTTCAATAATTATAACAAATTTATTGTTAATAATATTATATGTAATAACTATTTTATTATTCCTGAAACAGTTAATTGTAAATACACATGAGGCATATGAGACAAGATGCCTTGTCATAAATTTAATATATATTTTTATTATAGCACCCATTTACTTTGTACATACATCCTTTACTGTTAAAACAGTAATCATTATATCTATTCACAATAGTGAGTGTATACTTTTATACATCAACTTTTTCTGCCTTTTTATTCAGGCATACTTTATATTTAGTATGCATTATGGTTTATAAATGTGCACAAATGAAATATTGGTCCAATGTGTGTGCTTTATTTAATTAAGATTCCAATTTAAAGATCCCCAGAAAATCTATTATTAACTGACTGAAATGCCAGATGATACCTTTAAATATTGAAAAAGCCAAAAGAACTTCTCATATATTACAAACAATAATAATTTAATAATAATAATTATAATGATAGTACATAATAAACAATAAACAATTATAATTATAATATGCAAACATTTCTGGAAATAACATTTTAATTTGAATAGATTTCTGTTATTTCCATATTTATGGATTAGGAATGTTTATTTTGCAGGGTACCACCAATAACAAATCCTATTTCTACATCAGCATTCAGTACTTCAAACTGCTTCTACAAACTTATTATTCGCAGTATGAATATTAGGACCTGTAATGACAGCAGTTATCCTATATGAATCCCAGCTTCCTTCCATGAGAGTAAATACAGCATTAAGGAGCAGTTGTAGCAACCGAGGTTGGTACAAAATTCTGCTATTATCATACTTCAACAGAGTGGCAAAGAAAAATGTATAATTCTTGCTGAAATCATTCTCATCATCCAAAATGTCTAGGTACATGCTAACATCTCCCTATTCAACAAAAGTTAAAATTGAAATATAAATTCGTTAATAGACTAAAGTTAAATACTTAAGTTAATAATAAAACTTAATGTTTCTATTAATACATGCATAAACTGGACTTAAAATGTATTAAATCTAATTCAATAACGTAAAATTTAACACTATCCATAAATGATATTTTAATACCTGCTCTTTCATTTGATTTTGTATTTCTTCGGATGGAAAATCGTGTATAGTACAGATGAATGATTTATACCCAGCTGTGTGGAAAATCAATTCAATAAGCTGTTTCTGAGAAGGCACGTTATCATTGTCATAGCCCTCCCACCAGTTGTGGACCAAGTTCTAACAATCGACAAATTAGTGGTAAAGACTCAAATAGTTTCATGTATTTTTGTACAAACCTTACTCATAACATACCTTGATGTCAACGTCTTTAGAACATAAGGCCTTTTCAATGTCCATTTTGAGTTGTGAAGACTGACAAATTACGAAGTCACTGCCTCTGACAATATATACCAATCAACTTACAATGAAGAAAGACTAGTGCAAAATGGCCGCCTTCTTTAATTCAGTGCGACGCTTGTCGAATGCCAAATTCAAAAATTCTTAAATTTATAAGATAAAAAGTAATGAAATTTCATAAATACAAAATTAAAGTATTTAATTGTTAAAATACATTCTGAATGCATTTAATAGAGAACAAGGCGTACGATTGTGACCGTTACCAACACAAAAGGTTGGTACTACTTTTTTACACAGAACTCGCCTGTCGTGGCTATCTCCATTGAGGCGTTTGGGGATATTCATTCCCATTTATTCTCAGAGCATATTTATTCTTGCATATTCCTAATACCACAATATTTGGACACGACAAATATACTTGGCTTGTTTTTTGAGTTACTCAAGTAAAAGATTTGAAACTAATTGTATTGGGTAACATTGAAATGATTAGTATTATTTCCAATTTCATATGTAACTCCAAATTTAAGATTAGCAAATGACTCCCAACGCTCTGAAATACCTATTGAAAATGGACTAAAACACAAACTGGAGCGAAAACCACAGATTTCATATCAGTAGCCGCTGTTCTGCCAAACAAAAAACTGACTTACTAGGACATAAAGTATATACAAGAACGATATAATATAAAACAGGGGGATTGATACGAGGGGAAAAACATGGTTTTTCACTGTTAAAGGGGCTAAACTGTGGTTCTTCACCGCAAAAAAGGGCTAAAGAGACGTTTTTCACCGCTAAATGGTCACCGCGGATTTGTTACATAATCCATCAAAAGTGGTTTCCAGGTAAGATACACTTGCCTCATGAAGGAAACTTTTTTTCAGTATTTTATAGCACTTGCCTCATAAAGGAAGGTTTAATATAACATTTTTGTAGCGATTTATAACCAAAAATGAAGGCTAAAAAGTCATTTTTTTCCATTCTAAAAGCGTGCTAATAATATAAACTGTTTTTCATCGTATAAACAGGCCTAAAAAACAGTCCTTCACTGCAAAGTGAAGGCTATGTAGGTTTTTCGACGCACAATCAAGGCTGAGAAACTGTTTTAAACTGTTAAATCAGGTCTGAAAACTGTTTTTTTACCGAAGATCTGGGTTAAAAAGCGGTTTTTCACCGCCAAAGTACTCAAAGGTTGTTCCCGCCCAAATCTTGGCTAGAAAGTTGTTTCTTAAAATCGGTTTTTAAGAAAATAATGTTGTTTTCGCTACAACAGGTCTGGAAAAGTTTCTTACTGCAAAGTCAAGGCTAAAATTCGGTTTTTCACCTCAAAAACGATTCTAAAAATCGGCAAAATCTGGTTTATTAAGTGATTTTTCATGCAAAATTGGGTCTTCAAAACGGGTTCTAACAGAAAAATATATAATTTTATAGTTTGACATACCTATTCTGTGGTCTGCGAGGTTTTGGAATACCCTAGATTTGTATATTATATATTCATTTTATAGAATTTATAGGCTAAAGAGCGGGTTTTCTCCGAAAAATAATGGTTAAACATTGGTTTCTTCGTTGTAAAACCAAGACTAAAAAGCTGTTTTAACGGGATATTAGGGCAGGTGTTTTTCCTCATAAATATCGTGCCTGGAAAACTACTTTTCACTGCAAATTCAGTTCTAAAAAGCGGGTTTTCGCCGCATAACCGTGATTATATAACGCCTTTTACTGCATAATCAGAGCGAAAAAGGTTTTTTCAGAAATATCACTGGCTAATTGAACTCTCACGTTAGTAGAAAGAGAATTCTTCAAAGATAATTCGCTCTAGGCTTGCATTAAGTTCATTTGCCTGTTGATTGTAGGAATCACAGGCAAGGTTTGGTGAAAGTCATTCCGAACTAAAAACTATTCCTCCAATCAAAGAATTATCACTTTGTAATTGGAGCCACTTCAGCTCCTGAGGTTATCAGGAAACTACTTGGGCCCACCAATTAATTAAGTATTCTCTATAAAGGGCTCATTAAATACTTAGGAAAATGTTTTCATTGGTCCAAGATTCATGGGCCAACAGATTTACAAACCAAAACTATTTATGGTAAGTCATAAATGTTTCATCTCTGATTTATAAAGTTATAGTTCCATTGGATTATTGAAAAACTAATTACTCTCAAAAATATTCAAAATGGATGACTAATATATGTATTATATATAGTAATTATTCTCCATGTTTATTCACATATCTATCTGTTTTTTTAAAACATTTATTAGCCAGCAATAAATAGATAATTCATCCAAAACAAGCAATAATTGTAATTCAACCAGCATAATGAAGTTCAAAGTATAAGTATAAATGAAAGTCTTGTTACCATAGAAAACATGAAAGATACAACACGAAAAGTGAACCTCTGTAACTAAAATAATACTTACTGAAATTTGGAAATTAATAAATTTAATCCTTCTGTGACAGCCATATGTTATCATTAATATAATCTCCTTTTTTAATACTTACTGATGACTATATTTTTTTCTAACCATAAAATAAACTTAAAATCCACAGTTTTTATTTAAATTAACTTGAGAAGCTGACCACTTTGTTTATCAATTGTTTGTCTCCTTGTTTTTTATAGTGAAATGAGATAAATTGTGATCAGTTACCTATTAAGCTCTGGTTACCTATTAATAACTATCATTTTCTAATTTTTAATATAACAATATAACAATTTTAATATAAACCACTTTATAGGAGCTACATTAACGTAACAATAGCAAATTATAATAATTAATTATGCAATGTTAGGTATGAAATGAATAACTCATCATAAAAAGAAAATGATTATTTTTTTGACATAGTATTCAAGTGTTAACAATTACAGGATAAATAAATTTTAGAGTAATGTAACAGTAATTAAACCAAATTACCTTTACAGTTCTACTATTTAGCAATTTCATAAAGTACCAATAAATCTGAAAAATCACAAACAGAAACTACTGAACTTGTTTAATTGAACTTCTTTAATTAAATAACTTTAAAAAAATATTCAGAAAAAATTATAGGTAGAGACCTTCAGGTGTGCCTTCTTTCTTTCTATATAAGACACTTTCCTTGGATTTTTTGAAGTCTTCATTGTTAACTTTCATACGCCGCTCTCTGAGAGCCATAAGTCCAGCCTCAGTACATATAGCTTTGATATCAGCTCCAGACAAGTCATCTTTTGCCATTATAAGTTCATTAAGATTTACATCATCGGCCAAAGTCATTCGAGAAGTATGAATGTTAAAAATTCTCCTTTTAGTTTTCTCATCAGGCAGTGGAAATTCAATTTTCCTATCAATACGTCCTGGACGTATAAGAGCTGGGTCAAGTGTCTCTATTCGGTTTGTAGCCATCACTACTTTGACATCTCCTCTTGAATCAAAACCATCAAGTTGATTCAGAAGTTCTAACATTGTACGCTGAATTTCTCTTTCACCTCCCGAATTAGAATCATAACGTTTTGTACCAACAGCATCTATCTCATCTATAAACACAATGGATGGTGCATGCTCTTCCGCCACTCGAAAAAGTTCTCGAACTAACTTAGGTCCATCCCCCAGGTACTTCTGAATCAGTTCAGAGCCTACAACCCTGAGAAATGTAGCAGATGTCTGGTTGGCAACAGCTTTGGCCAATAATGTCTTGCCGGTTCCTGGAGGACCATAAAGTATTACTCCTTTCGGCGGCTTAATACCCATCTCCTCGTAGTACTCAGGATGTGTTAAAGGAAGTTCTACAGACTCCTTGATCTCTTGTATTTGAGTGTCAAGCCCACCAATATCAGCATACGTTTCTTGCGGAGCTTTTTCCAATTTCATGACAGTGACCATTGGATCAGTGTCATCAGATAACACACCGACCACTGCGTGAACTTTATGATTAAGTAGAACGGAACAACCAGGTTCCAGCTGGTCTTTGTCGACAAAAGACAGTATACTTACATAATGCTCACTACCGACTGAGGTGGAGACTATTGCATGATTGTCATCTATAATCTCTTCCAGGTTGCCCACAGACATTGGTGTGCCCCTCAGGTCATCTACTTTGGATCTCTCCTCTTCATTCTTTTCCTCTTGCGGCTTTAACCTCTCCTGATTCCTAATAAACTCTTCTTCCATCAAAAGATAATCCTTTATTCTTTCTAGCTTCAACAATTTCAGCCTGCACTTGGTGTGAGGTGTAACTTGAGGTAATTTGGTGGCGGCATCAGGTCCTTTGGTCCTCTTCTTCTTCTTCCCTACCCTGGTAGGAATAGGTGGCTCGTACTTCTTCTTCTTTTCTTTGTCATCCTTCTTCTCACCACCCGTCCCACTTCCACCGGACTGATTTTGCCCCATTAGTCACAAAGTTACACTACGAACAGAGAAACAGGGGCACAAATTTACCTTCTGTGTATGCAAGTCACTAGCACACAGTTGTGCCACTCTACAGTTTCTTTTCATGTAAACTTATTTCAAACAATTTTAAACACTATTTCAGAAACATCTTTTCTGTACTTTAAATATTATATATACTATTCTATTACATATTTTGTACTATATATATATATATATATATATATATATATATATATATATATATATATATATATATAAAATCCATTTCTTTTCAATACATCAGCGATTCAATATTTCTTTATTGTTCGAAATAAATAAGATTTAGTAATAAAATATTGTTTCATTTACAGCAATGCTCTTATAATATTTATGCAGGTATTTATTGAAATCTAACATATTAGTATTCTATGGAAATAAGAATAAATGCAATGATGTTATAGCAATATAACAGTCTCACAATAATGTTTTATTTTAGCCAAAAATTAAAATAGGATTAATAATCTATATTTAAAAATTTGAAATTTTTATTAATACTCAAAATATCTTTACCCAACAAAAAATGTTAACAGTGTGTCATATGTTAACATGATGGGTACAAACGCGCTTTTGCGATGTTACGGCTGGAATTGTGAATTCGGATAGCCGGTTGTTTATCCGAGGTTTGTTGTCTCGTTCGCGGTGTTTTCCTTTCGGGATAATATATTCAATTTTTTTTACTATGGGATTGTTTTGTTGCAGTTTCGTTTGTTTTGTCGACAGAATAATGGTCACAGTGGACATAGAAGGATATTAATTTAAACTAGTCATTACACTTACCTCAACGACTGTTTCTTTATTTTTCAGTAAAAGTTTAGGAAATTCTCTAAATTTTTCAGTTTTTAAAGTCTAGCTGTGCATGAAAATATGGCGAGTGGATATTGGGGTTTACAGAAAGTATCTACCTGGGCTTTAGGTCACACCACATCACTTTTCAAATTGAAAGATGGGACAGTAAGTCTGTTTTATTAAATATGAGCTAAACTGAATAAAAACATTGGCACTATCATGATGAGCTTAATATCATTTGGAATGGAGATCCTTACATTAAATACTAAGAAGAACTTCCTAATGTAAATACAACTTCTGGGAAAAAACCATGAGTAGTAGCTGTTTCTTGTACTGGAACAATCCAAATTTCCTGAGGGCAGTATATCATGTGATTCTATAGTTTTAAAGAACTTAAATGAAAGAATTATTAAATTTTGACTTGTGCAGTCCCATTGTTTTTTTAAATTCCTCAAAGTTAAATTTTTAACCTCAACCATGACTAGAATGAATTTTTTTCTTATGTAAAAAAGTAAATTCACAATGTACCTCCCCACCTAACCTTAACACCTTAACAACGGATTGATTGTATATTGATATACTGCCTGCGTTATTTTACATGGCGATATATATGGCTATATGACGGATAGAAAATATCGAATGGAGCACATATATGAAAAAAGTCAATAGTGAGGTTACGTGATATCAGTAGTTTGTGGGATCGCTCATTGGGATTTAGCCCATAAAAATGTAGACATTTAAACTTGAGGGCTGGAGTTCACTCCTCACACATCACTTATCCAGTCTAAAAGATTAATATAGGACCCGAAAACAAAAGTAGAAATTGGTTGGTTAAATCCTAGTTCAGGCACCATGGTGTTCCCCCATTCTTTAATAATTAATAATGGCCATTAACACTGGATCACACATTTGTATACTGCGTGCATTAATTTTACATTACGATATATAAGGCAGATAGGATATATCGACTAGAGTTCATATATTGATATATGACAGCAGTGGATAGTGAGGTGACAGTATGAGAACATCGCACGCACCTCCATAGCGTATTTTTCACTATTTCAGTCCCCCTACGTAATTTGATTTGCCTCATTTAAATATCCCTTATTCTAGCTTAAACCAGGCCAGGGTGCATCAACTACAAATCAGCCTGTTTATTTATTAAATTATTTTACTTATATTATTTTTTTTCAAGTAACTGATATTATTTTGTGAATATCTGATGTAACATCAGAATATCAGTTATATATGATATCTGAACCATACGCAGAACACTAAGAATTAGTAAATGTGGATGTTTTAAGTTTTGTTTTCCCTTTCAGACATTTTTAGGAAGGGCAACTGAAAATGATATAAAATGCAAATCAGTTCAAGTCTCAAGAAAACATTGCAGCATCTCAATTGAAAATGGAAGAGTTTTTTTAAAAGATAACGAGGTATTTTTAATTATAATAAAATAATATTCATCTAGTTGTGTTATCTAGTAATGTACCAGGTTTTCCTTTAATTGATAAGACCTCATTAGGGCTCAATACAATTGTACTCATTATGAAACTAATTTCTTCTAGAGTTTCAATGGGACATTCATTGGTGACAACAGGATTCCCCCACTTCGTGAGATCAGTCTCGTTGATGGAGACATGATAGGGCTGGGAGCTGAGTCATCTGAACCTTTATGTCATTATGTGTTCAAACTAATTTTCTTTCCGCATGTGACAGAAACACCTGTTGATGTTTCTACAAATGCGTCCTATGTTAAATCAAATAATAATCATTCAGCTGAAGAAAAGGTAATGTTATATATTTCTTAGGCACTAAGTATCAAATTTTAATCAGGAGTTTACTGTTGCCCGAGGGGGGGGGGGGACAAGCTCTACCATCCAAGGGATTGGGTAGATCCAATGATATCCCCAAGTGATATCTCGAGTTGAAGTTAGGCATTGCTTAAGGCTGATTGATTTAAGATAATAATTTCATACAATAAAATTTTCTTTCTGAATATTTGTCATTATGACTTGTTGGATAAAGCTGCAACCAGAGAATTAAAAATAAATCAATAAAAATAATCAAATGAGTTCATTAGACAGGTCTTGTCCAGTACACTGTAAGCATTATTAGACTAAAGCAGTGATTTCATACCATTTTAACATATAAAAATCAGTTGTAATATAAATTGAAGTAGTAGATAACATTAAATATTTAATTGGACAAATAAAAGCTAACCTGTATGGTGCCCCTAAATACAAATGAAGAAGAAAAAAATTAATTATTTGAGAGATTATTTAGGTATTAGCTGAGAAAGGATTTCATTTTTGTGTTTTTAACACCTTGATATTTAAATATGAAGTTTTTTCACTCTTTATTGAACAGTAGAGCCATTGATACATGAGGCATTTTCAATTAGTATCAGTATGCAAATGCAGCATTACTGGAGTAGAATACCAGGATTCTAACTGTTGCTTGTAGCGTTTTCTTGGAATACTGCAAGATAATAGTATAACTGCTTGAATGTAATATTAGCTCGTATCTAACCACAAGCAATAGGTTAATATGCAGTTACACTTGAATTAGATGAACATTGGTCTTAATAAATATTATGATATATAATGTAATATTAATTCACTACTTCATATCTTGAAGTTGTATTTCATTTCATTATAATAACTATAATATAGCATATATTCATGACATAGTTTGGAATTACATTATCATAGTCTAAGTATATCTAAAAAAAACATTGATTTGATTATTGTTCCTTGGATCTTATGAGTGATGGTTATGTTAAATGCATTAAGTCCGCTATTAATACTTATTAAGTAATGAAAATTAAGGTGCTAACTTTTTATTCAACTGAAGAAGTCACAGGTATTTTTCCTAATTACAGGTGGATGTTGCTTCCAGTTCTATAATGGAAGTTGATAGATTAGAAAATGAAGAAGGTACAAGTAGAAAAAGAACCGCAATGAGTCCACCGCCCATTCCTTTAAAAATTGCCAAAATATTAAGTCATTCCAAGAGAGAAGATGAACTAGTGCCCACTGTGATGGAGAGAGGGCCAAATGAAGTTGTGACAATAGGTCATAGTGAAAATAGACAATCCCTCATTGACAATTGTGCTACAATGTGTTTGGACACCTCCGATAAGCGCTCTGATACAGTAACATCAAATAGTGTAAAATGTGATCAACAAATGTCAAATAGTAGCCAATGTGATCAACAAACATCAAATAGTAGACAATGTGATCAACAAATGTCAATTAGTAGACAATCTGATCAACAAATATCCAACAGTAGGTCATCTGATCAAGAAATGACAAATAGTAGGCAATGTGATCAAGGAACATCAAATAATAGTCACAAAACATCAAATGGTAGGCAGTCGGATCTAGAAATATCAAACTGTAGGTTGTTTGATCAAGAAACATCAAAATGTAGGCAATCTGATGAAGAAACATTAAATAGTGGGCAATTTGATCACAAAACGTCAAATAGTAGGCCACCTGATCAAGAAACATCAAAATATAGGAATGTTGGTAAAGAAACATCAAATAGTGGCAAACCTGATCACGAAACATCAAATAGTAGGCCGCCTGATCAAGAAATATCAAAATATAGACAATCTTATAAAGAAACTCCAAATAGTAGGCAATCTGAAAAAGAAATGTCAAATAGTGGGCAATCTGATCACAAAACATCAGATAGTAGGCCACCCGATCAAGAAACATCCAAATATAGGCAATCTCATAAAGAAACTCCAAATAGTAGGCAATCTGAAAAAGAAATGTCAAATAGTGGGCAATCTGATCAAGAAACTCCAAATAATAGGCACGCTGAACAAGAAATGTCAAATAGTAGACCATCTGATCAAGTAACATCAAATAGTGGGCAATCTGATCATGAAACATCAAATTGTAGGCAATTTGAGCAAGAAACATCAAATAGCATGCAATCTGAAAAACAAAAATCAAATACTAAAGGAATTAGAGATATAAATAATCACAATGAAGGTGATGATTGTTTAATTGTGAAAGAATTTATTAAAGAAATTCAGCCAGTAGCAGGCAATCCAAAATTTCCTCCATATACTGAACAACCGCCAGAGCCAGAATTAAATCCTTTCAGTTTTGTGACAATTAAGAGGGGCACTGGGATACAAAATAATATTAGTAAAAACTCTATGGAAGATTCTTCTTTAATGAATGCTTCTGCCTTTTCTCAGGCTGATGAGGATATTATAGAAATCGCAGATAGTGATGATGATGATGTCCCTTGTTCTCAGTTATTCAAATCGAACGATGAGGAAATGTTGGAGCCCATTGCAATAAAAAAAGAAGTAGAAGATGAATCTGGTACAGATAGTGATATAGAAATAATTGAAGAAGAATGTTCATTTTTTGAGGACCATTTCTCACAGAATTACAGAGAAAGTAGTCCACGAAAGGAAGAAAAGCCGGTCGTAGAAACAATATGTATTGAAGAAGATGAAGAGGTAGGATTCAATAAGCTGGCAGAAAAACAAGGAGAGTCTGTGAAAAAAGAATCGGATTCATCTTGTGATGAGAATGTTAATAAAACACATAATGCACATGTTTTAATAACCTTGGAGGACAAAAGGGTGGATGATAAGCTCAAGGATAGTTCCAGGCACAGTACAGAAGCTTCAAAAGAACCTTTAGAAGATTTAGACATGAATGACACAAAAACATTTAAAAGAGCTAATGAAAAAGATAAAGATGAACTAGATTCTGTTTCAGAAAAGGGTAGACCTTCTGATCCATCAAAGACCACATCTAATTCAAAATTTGATCAGGGCAGTCATGTAATAATTAAAGACGACAAATTGACTGAAAATAAAACTAGGAAAAAAATTAAAACTATTTTGTGTGAAGCATTACCTCTTCCTTCCGTTAAGACACGATCCAGGAATAATACTATTATTAGTGAAAGGAAATCAGATAAAAAATGTCAAAATAAATCACCAAATAATAGACTCAAAGAACCCATGTCAAAAAAGCTTAAAAACAATATAATAAATGAAAGGAAAGAAAAATTGAAAAGATTGTGTAGTAAAGATAAAGTTAGTGAAAAGACCGATACAGTTGCTGCTGTTGTCAAGCATACTGCCCTCAACTGTTCAAAAGTAACAGACAAAAATAGAGGAAATTTTTTAACTGAAACTGTCACATCGGTTAAGCCCACCAAAGGAAATAAAACAAATACGGAAATATCACCACCTAAAATAAAGGAGAACGTAAAATCTCAGTTAGGAAAAGTTATAGATATAGAGAAGGAAAAAGAAAAAGTTAAGAAAAATCAAAGGAGAAACAAAAAAAATGAAACTACTATTGATAGCTCTGAAGTGTATGTAGGTATACCTAAAATTAAAGGCAGAATACCCAAGAAGCCATTGAAGAAAACTGTGAAATTCAATGATGAAAATCTGGTGGAAGTGAGGGAGTATGAATGTGATGGAAATCTTAATAAGATACAACATAAAGTTAAAGACTTTATGGTTAAGGTGGATGACATGAATCCTAAAAATTATGTTGAAGGAATTCCCAATACCCTCATGGATATAGTGTATGTAATTTGCAAATGGAATGCAGTATGGCTAGAGGTGAGTAATTTCAAAATAAATATTTTGACTTCCAAATTGCTTTAAGGTTTTGTTGGTTATTTGCTGTTGGATACACAGGAAAAAATGCAAATGCATATTGAAAAATGCAAACATTTATTCAGTATTTCCGAATAACTATCGAAGTAGTTTGAAAATTATATCAGTGCTGTACAAAACTCTTTCCCGACCTCCCCCAATACTTTAAATTAATTCCCTTTTTTGTTTAGGAATGTAAAAGATTTGAAGGCGAACCTCCTGTAGCAGACTTAATGCTAGTGTCAGCATTGAAAGAAAGTTTCATGAGTTATTCAGAATATCAGAAAACATTTATCAGTCTTCAACTCTACGATCTCTGGGCAACAACTGTTCAAGAGTTGGAAGTTACTAAGTATGCAGGATTATGTAGTATGATGTTATTCAGTAGTAATTGTTGAGATCCTTGTATTACAATAAAAAGTTTGTATTGACATGTACGAAAGTAGAAATAATTGGATACAACTAATATTGGATAAAGCTGTAAAAACCTATAAGTTTGTCCATTAAATGTTTTTTGTGAAAATATATAATATATAATACATTTTAATTATCAATATTGTCTTCATTGGGTGTGTAAAGAGCACTGTTTAGAGTCACCTCTACAGTAATATTGTTGGTGCCATTAAATTGTTCTGGATTTGTTATAATCAGTAGAGTCTTATTGAAAAAATATTACCTTGTGTTTATGATTTTGGCATGTTTTAGCAACCAAGCTTTGTCTGGAATTGTTACTCACTCAGAAGTTGAAGTTATAGATGCAGGAATGACTAAAATTATGCAGAAATTACATTGCTGTGGTAATTCAAATTTTTTAAATTATTTATTTTAAAATTATTTTAAGATTTTAAGATTATTTTAATACAACTAGAATACTTTCATTATATGTTATATTTATTACTCTACACACACTCTGATAGTTTCTCATGTTACATACTTCTTCTGCATACATGCAGAGTTAAGTTAGGATTATACAGTTTCAGGACTGTATTGGCATGCTTTAAATTTATCTATGAGATATTTAATTATAAACAATGGAGTTGAAGTAAAACAAAGCATTCTTTTCACAGCTCTTGTAGGAAGAAATGATATTGTCACAGCTAACTATCCTAAAAGTGGAGATTTTGTTGTGGTTCAATTGTCATTGAAAAATGATATTGCCAATGTTGGGAAAAATGAACCTACTAAGAACCTGATTTTCAATGCTTTTGGCTATGTGATTCATCACTCTAGAATGGTCAAACTACATCACTGTCGTGATATGAACGTACAGCATTTAGTGACTAATGTCAAGTCATCACCATCAAGTGAGTTATTACTTTTAAATTACATTATTGTTTACCACACCGGTGCTAATTGACATTTATTTTCTCTAACAGTTCTTAGAGATTTATTTTCTCTCAGCAGTAAGAACTTGCAGTTCTTAAAGTTACTGCAAGTCTTTGAAAACAATTTTAAGCTTTCATCAAAATAAAATGAATGTAATTTCCAATGTAAAATACAATGATTGTATATCATTTATAATAAACAAGTATCTGAATCTTTCTGAATTGAAATGGAAGCTCATTTTTTATACCATGAATATTTCCCGAGCTCCTGTATGAATCTCCTTCTATTAAATTAATCACCACTTCTTGCATTGGCATTAATATTAATTTTATAACTGCATCATATAATGACATTTTAATTTTTAAGGAATATATCAGAACTTATCTAATAGATAACTTTGTTAAGATTGAATTTTTGTTGTTTATTATTTATCTAATTTGTGCCTTATTTATCAATACAACCCTTTATTGTAGAAAAACAAAACATGCAACCAGACTCATGTGCTTATTTCACTCTCTTGCTACGTCAAAGAGACAAAAGAATAGATGGAAATTGTTGGTTCAAGATAAAGGTGAGAAGAAATATGTATTTTATTTATGTTATTTAATATCATTCAACATATTTCAAACATAAATCAGCTCAATTCTCATCTTAATATTATTTAAAATATTAAAATTATTATTTTGCAGTGGGTAGTTTAAGTATCTAATATAACTAGTAAATTCTTTAATGAAACATACTAGGATATATAAACATCAATTACAGACATTTTTTAAAAATAGGTTTTGAGAAATTTAAACAAGGATATGAGGATTTTTGATGCAATTGGTATGTTGCCATTATCTCCACTCTCATGTACAATATTGGATCCTGCCAAGATAAATCTTGGTTGCCCTCCTCCCCAGAAGAAGTCTTTGTTTTGGCAGGTCAGTTTCATGTTGTTTTTGTTTTCCTTACTGTGGTTTTATTTATTTAAGTTTACTTTAAGCATAATCCTTTACAGGATTATTAACTCATTTTCAGGATCTTCACTGATATTTAGCTTTTTGAAATATTTAAACATATTCCATTACATTTTTTCTTCTGTTTGTGAGTCAAGAAACCAGCTTTAAATAACCAGCTATAAATAACTTTGACTATATAAGTTAGTTGGACCTGTGAATATAACTTGTGTTTAAAAAATATTTGTAGCCTTCAAGTCAGAAATATAACTTATATATAAAATTTTTATCCCATGCTATCATGCCTCAAACCCAAAATATCAACAAATCACTTTAAAATATTATAAAATTGATACAGTATTCAGGTATATTATTCTTACTTTAAGACAGGCGCCTTTGTGGCTGAGGTGTTGAGCGTGCGCCTAGGGACCCAGAGGTTGGCGGTTTGAATCCGCCTGGAATGCCATGGATGTTAGTTTGTAAGTTAATCATAAGTAGGCATAGGTGATCGGAGAAATAAGCACTCCCTCCATATCATGACCGCGTATATCTGCCATTATCACAATTACGCAGGAAATAAATCAAGGGAAAAAAATAAATATTTGAAGACAGCATTGTATAGTACTATTGTTGTTTATTGTTAGTTCTTACCTATTACATAATTGTAATTTTTCAGTCACCTTTAAACGAATCTCAAATGACAGCAGTTTTGAAATCTGCACACTCTGTTTTTGATAAAAAACCCTCCATAAATTTAATCCATGGTCCGCCAGGTAAGCACTACTTTATCTTTTCATACAATCAAAACTATACTAATTATTTACTAACTTCTTAACTATACTGTTAATTGTTTATCAAAAACATTATTTATTATTTTTGAATTAATACACATGTTAGGTATAGAATTAACTCTCAGCGATTCATTGCAAGTATACATAACTTTGAACTGTTAATTATATTGTTGAGTCTTGTTTCCACTTCTTATATATGGTTAAAGGTTAAACTGTATGAAAATAATACTATACATGAGTTATAATTGTTGTAGAAGTGTATTTCTATTTAATCTTTCTAAGAACCACGTTTTTGTTTGTGAGAGCTAAATATTAGTACTTTTAAGAAACAATGAAGAAGAATGTATCTCAAATAACATTTCTCTTGTTGTTCCAGGGACTGGTAAGACGAATGTTATTCTTGCCCTAATTCTTCAGGTGTTATATGCAAAAAAAAAAGAATCCAATCGAAAACAACCCAGACCAAGAATTCTTCTTTGTGCTCCTTCAAACACTGCAGTTGATGAAATGGTACTGCGACTACTGCATGTGAGAAAACAGTTACCAGGTGAATAATTTGTCTTGATTGTTTTTGCAATTTTTTTGTGCAAATTATATCATTTTTTATTCCAATTTTTATTTTATTATGAATTTCTAATCTATAATTTGAAAAGTTTTTGAATCCAGATCTTTTTATGTAGTATTTTCAAAGCACAATCACAGATTAGTGCATTTCACGATTGTATTTAATTGTATTTTTGGTTGTCTTTTATTCTTTGTGTTTATATTGTTTTGATCAGGTTGATAAACAATCACCACCAACACCACAATCTTCCACCTTACTCTGTTTTCTCAAAGAGAGTAATCCTGGTACTATTTGTGCTTCATGTATGAATGAGATGTGCTGTCATTTGTGTTGTGGGAGTGTAGTTGTTCTGTGTGCTTGCCCATGAATTTTGTGAGTTGGGTAAGAGGGATTGCTAACCCTAAAGTATCAGCACGTATTTGATAATTCCTCTTAAATTTCAGTTTTAGAAGGTTAAAAACAACTTATTCCTCTTGTATAAAATGATGTATGGAAATTGTTTACAGATATCTGAAGATACTAATTTAATTTGAAAGTAGTTGAAAACAACCCGTGAATAACCTTTGAATTATGAGTCTGGATAAAAATGTAAAATATTTGCACTAAGAGTTGTAAAATAAAATAGAAATGATGAATTCGTTAAAACATAACAAACATGAAATAAATGTTGTCAATCATCCATCATAAAATATAAAAAAAATATTTAAATATCATTTTATATGGGGTAATATTTTTTCATTTGAAAATCTCAAGACGAGAAAATTCATATTTTTCTTTTTTATTTCGTCTGGTGAGGATGATATTGTAACATTTAATTTATGACCTTCATGTCATCTTAGGTGGTCTTCTTAATTGCAGCGGCTAGGGCATTAAGTACTGTCTTTGTATCAGAGTACCTTATATTTATCATTAAGTGCCTAAACGGAGATAGATGTGTGATAGACTTACCTCAAATAGAAATTTAATTTTTATTTTATTTTCCGGGAGCCTCAGAGGCTCAGGGAGTATAGTGTGCACCTTGGGACTCAGAGGTGGGCAGTTTGAATTTGTACATGTGCCATGGACGTTAGTTTGTAAGATATAGTATAAGTAGGGAGTTAGATCGTATTCTCTGGTAGCGGTCACTTTCATATTCAGGTTTAACAAATTTATTGTTTATTTGTATTCTATTATTATATACATAACTATGGATATAGGTAAATTTTTGTTATACTACTGTCGAGTTTATATCTTCTCAGCATCAATACTTGATATTCTATTTTTGCATTTGTGACTTTTTTTATGATACTCATTTTATAAATTCTTTAATGTTGCTGTAAACCGTAACTGTCTTTTTTTATATTATTCTAGCACCATTTTTATTGAAGAAAATCCGACTATTGATTTTTATACCTTCATGTGATTATTAAAATTTATTTTTTTAATTTTAGCTAACCTTAAGTTTAAGTTGGTGAGACATGGAAGGAGAAAAGCTATGCATCCTATAGTGGCAGACATATCAACAGAGTCACTAGCAGAAAGGGAACTGATTGCTAGTAGTGATCCAGAAAGTATACAAATTGAGGTTATTGATCTTTTAAATTAATTACTTAATGTATTACTAGTAAAACCTTGTTAACATATGGTTAAACCCCTGTCATTAGTTTATGCCGTATGTAACTGCCACTGATGTATACAGTCTTTTGCCAAGCTCATGTATTAATGCAGTATTAGTATTGTATTGAATAAATGATGATTATTCATTCATTTTTAGGGTAATTAAGTATGAAGGTCTATTACAACTCAATTTTTAGTCCATTGATAGACATGTTTCAGCATAATGCCATCATCAATTCCTAAATATGGGGCCTTAGTGGCTCAGGGTATTTAACATGCACATGGAGACCTAGAGTTTGGTGATTTGAATCCGCCCATACCATGGAAGTTTGTAAAATTAATCATAAGTAGGAATAGTATATGGAGAAATAAGTATTCATTCTGTATCACATTAAGTGAGCTTCAGTAGTCAGTGTGTGGAACTTGCTCCTTAGGACCCAGAGGTTGACCGTTCTCGAGTCTGCCGATATACGACAGGATTGTTAGGATAAGAACGTTAGGATATAAGTAAGGGCGGTGATTGATGAAACCACCCCCAACTAGATCATCCAATCCTAACAATGAGTACGCACATAACCAGGCTTATAGTACCTTATCATGCTTCATACATACACGGAAACAAGTTCTTAAATACGGGATTGTTAAGAAATAAAATAACAGTGCCTTCTGTTCACAAAACAATTTATGCTATTATGAACACTATTTAAAGTCTAATAGAAACTAAATCACACTACTACTTATATTACTGCGGTCTTTTACATGATCAGGTGCTCAGTAGAGCAGAGTATATGTGATAAATGGGTAATGGGTATCTTTCTATAACACACTCTTGGTGTGGCTACCTCCATTCGCCTATTTGATCTTAAGCATCAGCTTTTCAACATTTCTTAGTGAAATATTAGTCAAATAAGGAGGTATTTACATAATAATACTATGAGGCTACCAATGAAGTATTCCATCAGAACTAATATAATTAAGTGTTAATGATGTGGTGGATTCCTTAATTTGCAGCTGTCTGTACTGAGGGCTCAGGAGAGGGCAATCTCAATGACTTTAGAGGAAAACCCTTTGGAAGTAAATGCTGGAAAGTACAAAGAGAAATACACTAATATTCAGCAGCAGATAATCGATATGGAGAAATTATTAGTGGGTTATTGTGAACAATATTTAATTATAAATTAAAAATGAATAAGGTACTTCAATTTATAATTTCCGTTTCACTTCTCTAAAAAAAAATTCATTTCCAGAGAAATGGTCTGAGCACAAAAGCCAGCTTTAATGACATGAACCACCAAACAAGACGGCAAATGAGAGAGATGGAAGCGAGAGTCTTGCATTGTGCGGACATTATTGCCACAACCCTTTCTTCTTCATTTTCTAGTCAAATGAAAGAAGCGTTTAATGTGAAAGAGTGAGTTGGGAAAGAATCTTTGAACTGTACAATTTTGTTTTTCTGAAACAAGTCGGTGAGATTTAAAATTATATTACTATGGTTTGTCCTTACAAATTTCATATAGTGATAAGAATATGGAACTGATTGATAAACTAGTAAGTAATATTAATATAACAACTTTTATATTGAAAGTTCGATAATACTATACTACAATGATAATACTATTTCATTATAGTTTCACAACAAACAAAATCATTTGCATGGTGCATTAAGCATCCTAGGCTATTGGGAGGTCTTTTCTAGCACTTTGCAGTGTATTAAATTCTGGTGATTGTCATTAATTTGCATATTTGTTCCTATATCTGGGAACTTTTGTGTATGTTAACAAAGAGGTAAGTTGGTGTGCGGTTGGTACTGTCAGCAACTGTTCAACCATCTCAGCTTCAGTGTTTTTGTCTTGTTGGCATGCATATGTTGTCCACACTGAAAGCATTAGTCGACCTGAACATACTTTTAAATTTAGTGAATAACAGATAATACTTCTGGTTCAATTTATTGGAATCATTGTGATTGGAATTTATTTTATAATTATTCTGATCATTTAATTTCAGGGATAGGTTTAACAAAAAGTTTACTTGTTGCATTGTGGATGAAGCTACACAGGCTTCAGAACCTGAAAGTCTACTACCTCTTTTGCTGAACGTTGAGAACCTGATTTTGGTTGGAGATCCTAACCAGCTACCTGCTACTGTAATATCCCAGGTAAAATATATTTTGAGTAAGAGTGTTTTACTACTAAATAGGTCAGTAACAAATTTTTATATCATTAGTTAATGAAGATATTTCAGATTTCGTGTGTTTCTGCCTCCTCTTGCTGGTTTGGTCTTTTGGTAGACCGGTTTCAGCTGCTCGCCATCTTCAGTAGTGGTGTTAGTCACTATTGGTACTTTAGGTGTTTTTTGGGCATCCTCATTGCATTGTTACTCTCACTTGTACTGTGGTGGTTGTCTATTTATTGTGTGTGTATATATTGTCGTGTCTTGTTATTGTGTTTTTGGGGGTGTTTGTTTTATTTGGGATGGGAGGAAAAATATTTTTAGTAATCTAGTTAATTGGTGCAAGTGCACTCAACGATCGAGTTCAGTACATTGCCCCACTACACTCAGGGGATGCTAGTTTTACAAAAATCATTTGTTGAGTGCATTTCTACTGTTTAACTAGATTACTAAAAATTAATTTTTTTCAATAAATTTTGGATCAACAGGAAAAGTTTTATGATCGTATATACACAATACCAGATAGGTTTCCTGTCATATATTTGGAAGTCGGAACCTAATAGTTGTTACCAGTTGTGTGATCAAATATATATTTGACCGATAATCCGACAAAGACTTAAGCCAATTAACAAAATCCCTCCCATCCCAAATAAAACAAACAACATCCCTCAAAAACACAATAACAAGACGCGACAATATATACATACGACAAACAGACAACCACCACAGTACAAGTGAGAGTGACGGTGCATTGAGGATGTCCAAAAAACATCCAAAGTCCCAATAGTGACTAACACCGCTACTGAAGATGGCGAGCAGCTGAAACCGGTCTACCAAAAGACCAAACCAGCAAGAGGAGGCAGATACACAACAAATCTACGGTCTCTTTAGCCCTTGCAGACCACAAAGCAGGTATTCTAAACTGAAGATATTTTGTAACAGATCAAACTAGTCCAAAACAATCCAAATAAATGTGTACATGTTTATAAATAAAATAGTTGCATTTTATATTATTATTTAACATTATCTAGATTGATATTTTTCTATATTAAAAGTTATTAAATGTAGATTGTATATGTGCAGTGTAGATATTTTTCAGAGTTTGTTTTTGTTTCTTTTTTTACTTAAATTAGACTGCTAAAGACATGGGCTTAGGAAGGTCACTGTTTGCTAGACTGTATTCAGCATGGTCGTCACGACCTAATACTCCTATCTACAAACTGAACATACAGTATAGAATGCACCCTGAGATAGCCAAGTGGCCTGCATCCTACTTTTATTGTAATCAACTTCAATCTGCACCCAGTTTGGAAACTCAAAGGAACATCCAGTTAAACCCTTATATGGTCATTACACACTCTTCAAAACAGGATCAAATTGGGTAATTAAACCATACCTTTCTTAGAATTAGCTATTATTTAATGGGGAAGAAGTCTATTTTCCCCCTGGATTATGATGGAATCAAGAGTTTTCATGATGATGAAACTTTCAGTTCTTAATTTGTTTTAAAAAGGTCTTTTATTGAGTTGAATATTTAATCAGCTGTGTATTTGATTAGAAACAACTCTGTTCTTTTCAGAAACAATCTGTGTCTCAATTTGAATGTTTGTATTTGTGGATCGTTTGTGGCTTATTTAGAATTTTACCTGTATTGTCTTGATAATCATAGTTAGTAGATTATTAGACGCAGTTGACGAAAATAGGTTGATAGTCACCATTACATATACATACAAAAACATTCCTTAAAAACAAGACGCCTTACAACTCACTCTTTCCATTTTCATTCATACTTAATATGTGCCCCTGAAATCTGCACTTACAAATATCATAGCACTGCTTTTTATACTCTTGAAGCACAGATGAGATTATTATCTGGCAGGAGTAGCTGGTATCCAAAACCTCCACACCCCTGTTGTTTTGTACTTACCTCATCACTGTGACATTATATAAATGTGTTCTTAGATACTGTAGTAGCTTCTTTCTTCTAATTTCTATCAGAAGAGAAGAGAAATTTCATTGAGCTACTTCTGCAGTCCTTTAGTGTTGTATAATATATGCATTTAATGTCTATTTACATCTCTAGCATTTGAGAGTATTTTACAGCACTTCTTGACAGCTGCTTGGGTGACTCCTAACAATGGACAATTTGTCATACTTTCTTTTATGTTTTGTCTTTTGATGGGTTTAAAAGATTTAAGTAGTTAGTTTTTTATTAGAATAGGATTATTTTTTAAGGATAATTTAGATTAATGATTATGAACCAAATCATATTTTTTAAATGTAAAACATAATTTTTCACAAATTTTTCATACAGAGAGAGCAATACCGGTGAATCTGTCATGGTGAGCAGCCTTGTGAAAGCAATACAGTCTTGTGAAAAGTTCAAAGATTTGAGCATAGGAATTATTGTCCCTTACCAAAAACAAAAGAGCATGATATGTAACACCCTTTCTTCAATGTAAGTTTCTCTTATTTAACAATCTGCATGCAACTCTCAAATAAAGACTGCAAATTACTGGTTCAAGAGCATGTCATTTATTTTATGGTTTTATTACTGGTTTATAATAAACACAGTAGTAGTAACATACAAAATGTGGTTAAGTACCACCTTAAATTGATCTCAAACCCACAAAAATACTAGTTACAAAACAAAGTATCAGCAAGGCATAAATATCAGTTCATAATTTCATTTGTTTTATAGGAAATTGGATAAGAATCAATTGATAATGGTGCAGACAATAGACAGTTACCAGGGCCAAGAGAAAGACATTGTTATAATGTCTTGTGTGAGAACTGAAGGAATTGGATTCCTAGCTGATCCACAGAGACTTAATGTTGCACTGACAAGGGCCAAATCTTCATTAATTGTCTTTGCCAACTTTAGTTCACTTCAGGTTATAATTCTGAAAATAAAGTACAGATCCATTCAATAGCGTAGATCCATTATTCCATCTGAGTTAATTACCCTCTGAATTATATCCAGTTTCTCTTCATTTCCTTATGATACATGAATTTTCATCACTCAATTTACTCATTAGAATATAATTCTCTCAATATAATTCTCCATGCAAAACACACTAAAATAAAAAATGTTGAAACTTCTGATAGATGAAACAGAAATTATGAATAGGGGCAGTCTGTATTTCAGATAATTCAAACTTTTTATTTTTATTTTGCTATCACAATTGCTGTCATTGTGCATTATGCATGGATATAATTCTTCTTGGAAAAACAATGTAATAATTATTCAGTATATAAATATAAATTTATATATTTATTGCATTATATACTTTTCTTATGGTCAGTTTTCAAAAATAATTCAATGCCTCATTAGGTATTAATTTATATTTTAGTTCCACAAAATAAATATAGTTTATAAATAAATATTTAAAATATTTATATTTTAGGACCTGTTATGTACTTTATATATTACTACTGAAATTTTTTTTTATTTATTCCTCCTTTATTTATTGTAATTAGCTTAAGTTCATCATATTTTCAGGTTACATTTGTTTAATTTCATGTCATTAGTACATATAAATTATGTTAAACTGCTGTCTGTAATCATTTCTACAAATATTTTTCCAGGGGTCAAGTACGTGGAGCTGCATGTTGAATGATGCCAGGAAACGCTGCAGAATCACTGAACTTCAAAATTCACAAGTTACCGGTGATGAATTGTTGAATATATTAACAACAAATGTTGTAAATAAGGAGAGTTAAAATTGGTATCACAAGATTGGTACACATACTTTATTAAGTTTGATACTGTTGTGTTTTATATCTGGAACAATTTCTGGCATAAGCTATGTGGAATAATCAGTTCTCATTGTACACATATGCTCACATAGTAAGATGTATATCATGTCTTACAAAGACGTATACAATCTAAAGAACAGATGGTCAAGTGATAGGAGAGAATGTGCTAGACCCTGGTTGAAGGCTGTAATAAGGTTCGAACTAGACATTCTTTGTGACTGTGATATTAACCTTATGGCTCTTATGAATTACGACTATCATTACGACAACCATTTTTCCTCTTATAATTTTATTATTTTATTTGTACAAAAATTTGCCACTGAAAATTCCCAATAGAATAGTGCTTTGTATATAATATATAGAATTGTATGTATCAAGTATTATGTATGAAGTATAATTTATTTCTATTATTTGTACATACCTGAATTATGTAAATTCTGTTACTAGTTGACATTTGAGTCATTTCTGTTATCATAACTTGCTCACCTTTACCTTCCATTTATCCTTTTGGATAGAGATTGTAATTTTAATTTAGCCATCATAAAGGACTTGAATATCTGAAGATTTAAGCAATTAGAATGGTACTTTAGTAATCCATATTCAATGTACTATAGTTCATTAACTTTCATAAGTTATTAAGTAAGTCTAAACATATTTTTTACAATGGAAAATACTTTATTTTTCACTAAGTTTTTGAGAGAGGCTTCTTATTGGCTTTATAAATCACATATATGTGATTTACATAATCAACAAAATGAATTCAATTTTTGTTCATGAATTTTTCCTCATATTAAATTATTAAGCTCACTATTTTGTTGTACCTATCTCCATTTGTTATAGGCTCCAAGTGTTATAATGAGGCATGTAACTTCTAATAACTGTTAAATATAAGTGGATCTTATAAGATATGCTCTTTTCTGTTTATATCTTTTAGAGATTACTTGTTCATTGGGATAAAAATATAAATTTGCAATATTTAAAATAAATGGTGGTTAATTTTATTCTCATTTTCAGTAGCTATTCTTCCTTCATATACAATTTATCATTTACAGAACAAATATATATATATATATATATATATATATATATATATATATGGAAATAAAAAGCATATACAACTTATCTCAAGCATAAGTTAATTTGTGTAAAAACAATTTAGTTTTTAATATCCTGTCAGACCAAGTTTTACTCTTGAAGCATGAATTTTTCATTGATGTATGTTAGGATTTTTAAATTATAAACTTATAATTATTATATTTGTATGTATCAGTCAAAATCTGTTTTTGCTGGTCATGGTGAGGTGTCATCTGAAGTAAGCTCCGCAATTGTTGCACCTCCTGTTCTTTCCTAATCCAAATGGAAAACAGCACAAGAAACAGCAGACGCAAAGATACGAGTATTCAATTTCCATTACACCAATCTGCAAAATAGTAGTTGACTGCAAGCAATACAATTAATCATACTTTTATCATTATTAAAACTATTATTTTGGACAGTCTGAATCTCTCCATTATAATGTCTGAATGGACGACTCCTTGCTGACCTGTACCTCTGATGGAAAAGATTAATAAATAGTTCACACCACTTAAATCCATAAGAGAAACTTCTACCTGTGTAGTATTGAAGCTCCCTAAGTCAGATTTAGTCAATTTGTAACACTGGTTTTACAGGGGTGGGTTATTAGCCCTTTGTCCAACCCCCTATCTAGAAGGTTGAAATATGTTTTCACCCAGGAATTCAGCATAATCCTATGCTGAATTAAATGTCATACAATAAGCATTTAAATTAGTTTGGCTTATGTTAGTATATAACCTACTACTATGTCTCCAACCTCACCCTACACACAGACCTTTAAGTTCCGTTTGTCCGAGACCTTGCCATACAAAGATACAGCAATTTCCACTCACGACTCAACCCTAATCCACTAGTCCAAACCTTACTGTCTCCCGACATCCCAAACGTACCTTACAGACGCCTGTTTAAAAATAAAAAAAAGTAATAAAAAAAAGGGGGAAACCAGTGAGTTTCTCCTCCATTGTAGTTAGTGCTTGTATCAACACTAAATTTTGTTTTTAGTTACCAAATAATAAAAACCACAGAATGAAATATCATCTGTATCACCCTTGTCATTAAAATTGGCATTATCAAAATGAGAATTAAGAAATATTCCCATAATTGCACTCAAATTACTTCAGTTCATAATCAATTAAAATTTGAAAATAAAGTAAAATTCATAAACTATTTTTAATTTAATTATCGAGTCCCTTTGGTGGACGGAACTTTCATTCAATCATCGAGGGGATTTACATAAAGTCCGAAAAATAAAATAACGGAACATTTATTTTATTCGGTGGGCAACTAAATAATTGCGGATTTTTTCCCATCCACCGGTAATGAGGTACTAATTAAGCAGCAGTTTTTGGTATCCAAGATGTTTAAAATGTTTTCCAGTACATGTATGGGTTACATTTAGCTTCTCTGCTATCTCTTCTGTGGTAATATGGTACGTTTGATACTATGGCGATCGGTCCCGATTGTGGACTTTATTTGGTCGCCAACGACTTCAACTGGACGACCAAAGCGCTCCTCATCTTTTAGTGAAAATTCGCCCATACCAGTTTTGACACAGGTTTTCCGGTTCTTTTAAGGTTTCATCACCATAAACAGCACATAATTTACTTGAAGCGTGCGATGCATTTTTACCTTTATGAAAATGAAAAAGCACAATATGACGATAATGTTCGCTTTCTTGTTTCAATTGATGTCAAACAGACAATATTAAATAGACCGGGGCAAGTTTGCTACTGAATGTTACTTAGAGTAGCAAGTAATTAAATATGAGAAGACTATCAGTTCGAAGATGTAAACACGCGTAAAAATATAAATAACGCCATCTATCGGTGACACCCGCAATGACTTAGTTGCCAGCCCAATACTTGGTATCTATGAAACATTCAGTACCAAACTTGCCCCGAACTGTTGAAAAGACCTTGGTTAGTGCCTGTTTTATATCAATTGAAACATGGTGAAACAAGAAAGCGAACATTATCGTCATATTTTGCTTTTCTATTTTCTTAAAGGTAAAAATGCATCGCAAGCTCACAGAAAGTTATGTGCTGTGTATGGTGATGAAGCCTTAAAGGAACGTCAGTGTCAAAATTGGTTTGTAAAGTTTCGCAAGGGTGATTTTTCAATAAAAGACGAGGAGCGCTCCGGCCGTCCCGTCGAAGTCGATGATGACCAAATAAAGTCTATAATCGATACCGATCGCCATAGTACAACACGAGAGATAGCGGAGAAGCTAAATGTGTCCCATACATGCATTGAAAACCGTTTGAAACGTCTTGGGTACCAAAAAGTGGTCGATATGTGGGTACCTCATAACCTTGGAGAACAAGATTTGACAAAACGCGTTAGCATTTGCGATATGCTTCTGAAACGTAATGCAAGTGACCCATTTTTGGAAAAGATCATTACTGGAGATGAAAAATGGGTTGTTTACGACAATATTGTAAGGAAAAGATCATTGGCTAAATTACGTGTACCAGCACAACCTTATCATCAAAAAAAGGTTTTGTTGTCAGTTTGGTGGGACTATAAAGGGATCGTCTATTTTGAACTCTTACCAAGTAGCCAAACTATAGGCTCAGATGTGTACATTCAACAACTGACCAAACTGAATGATGCAATTAAAGAAAAGCGCCCAGAACTGGCCAACAGAAAAGGCATCATTTTTCACCAGGATAACACTAGGACCCACACATGCTTGGCCACTCAGCAAAAATTATTGGAGCTTGGTTGGGATGTGTTACCACATCCACCTAATAGTCCCGACATAGCACCATCAGATTATTATTTGTTTCGATCTCTGCAAAATTTCTTAAATGACAAAATATTCAACGATGACTGTGAAGTAAAATTAGAGCTGGATCAGTTTTTTTCAAATAAAAACAAACAGTTTTATGAGAGAGGAATCATGTCGCTGCCTGAAAAATGGCAAAAGGTTATAGATAACAATGGACAATATATAAGTGATTAAGATTATTCTGTGTATGGAAATGAGTTGTTTTGTTTTTTAAAAATCCTCAATTATTTAGTTACCAGCCGAACAGATTTCAGAATTTTTGTGACTTATTAAATTTTGGAATCAAATTCCACCACTTCTATTGAACCTTGAAACAATTCATGAATCGGAAACTACAAAAACCTGACTCCTATAAGGTCCTGTGTATGTAAGCCCCTAATCTTTGAAAATGGTATTAAGAACAATCTTATCTCTGAGTAGTAATAACTCAACACCCTGAATTATAAAAGGTACAAATACAACAATATACACACACTCCATCAAAAATATATAACTAACATAACCTATACTACATCACTGTAAATTCGAATTTCCTAACAGATAAAGAATCTAGACATGAATAGCTCTCCAGTGCCCTACCATCTGAGTTACACAGCTTTGATTCCTATGCATGATGCGATTATCTATTCCTTTACCTCAACCTACTCTAATTGTTGCAAGCATTTCACCACCCTGATTGTGGTTTTATTTCTGTCGTATATTGAGGAGGCAGTTCATAGAGTGAAAAACTGAATTAGGGCCTTTTTATTCAGGATTTAAAGTCCAAGAGATCCTCTCAGGATAAATTCAGGCTGTGTAGGTCAGACGGTACAATGCCAGATTAGAATGCTGTACATTTTGTACATTAGTAAAAAAGTAATGTATCACTATATTGGAATAAACCATTTTATTTTTATTATTATACATAGTGTTTATGTCTTACCTGATGAAACAAAGAAAGAAACATTCATACATTTCAGAATAAAGTTTAATCTTAAAAATTACAGAAATCTAAGCAACAAAAAGGAAAAAATGGCTTGTATGCCTGTCAATCCATTAACACTCAATAATAGTACCAATTATTTTATACTTATGTGTGATTCATTCAAAGAACAGATATATAAAAATGATAGCAGCGTACTGTTATAACACTTCTCAACATTGCTGATGCATTTGTAATATAATTTCTTTATACACAAGCTAAAAGACCTGGCTGTTATGGCCAACTGTAAGTCCAAAAAACACTGATAACAATTTCACCGTTACATTTATTACTACAGAATTATGTGTTAATAAGAAATAATATACCTACTCTACAGGCAGGACAGACACCAACAACGATAATTTCTTCTTGGTTGGTAAATGTATCATACTTGGAGGAGTTGCCAACATCAGTCAGTAATGGAGAACCAAAAGATCTGGACAAACGAGGGCCATCCTCCTTACTTGTTGATGGAATATCAACTACAATTGCCCGCAGAATGAAAAGTTATTACACAATATGATAACACACATGGTAGCATTCGTATATATAAGTATATTCCTACAATGCAGTTCATTTGAAACTGTTTACACTTTTAGATCCTAAGCACTTTTATATCACCTAAGCACTTTTATATCAGAATATAATTTACATTTTATGCGATGCTAATATAAAATAAGATTCATAAAGAAAAAAAAATTGACTGGTGTAGTCAGAAAATTATAATACATACATTTTACTGTCTCACTTTGCCTGTTCTCATACAAATGTCGTTGTTTTGACATCTGGAAAGACCGACAACAAACGTCAATATTTACTAACAAAACATAACTGTCAGCGGACTGAGATGAAAAAAAGAATGACAGTTCATACTTGAGATTGACAGTGTTGCCACAAGTAAACTTTTATTTTTATAAAAAAAATCTCTTCCGTTATAGGTTCTTTAAAAAATGTTTCGTGATTCTATAAACATATATTTTCGATATACAAATAACATGATAATGATAATTCAACCACTCCTTACACACTAACTGCCCTCATGATGGTTTAAAAAAAAAATTATTACTGTCACTTATTACCGGCTCTCGCAACGATCCGCGATGCAGCGGTGATTTTTCGAATTAACAGCGGAAGTGGCGGCAACTTTAAAACTTCAGTTTGTAGAAATTATTTTTTAAGTAACATATTTTTTTCGACAAACAAATAAATATAAAGGATCATATACAATTATTACATTTATTACTAAATAATATATATAAAATAAAAGGTACGCATATAATATACAAGTGTTTTTCATTAGTGTTATGACACATTTGTATAAACGGGATTTTATTTTCCAAGTAAATTATATTTATTCATGAAATAATTAAATATATCTGATCAAATACACTTTTTATATCTATTACTGCATAATAATATATAAGTGGCTCATTTTGCTTTACATATGCATTTTTAATTTAAGTCACAAGTTCCAGACTTTTTCTTCCTTTTCCAAAGAGCTACGTATCATCCCAAATTTTGTCCCATTCAGATGCATAATATAGGTGTGTTTACCCCCGACAAATATCAATATTTCATATATATATATATATATATATATATATATATATATATATATATATATAAGATTATATAGGGTAAATGATAGCTTATGGACAGAAACATCCTAATTAATGACATGACTTTCTTCACTTGTCTCTAATCCTTAATGCAATTAACATTCATGAGAAATGTTACTCTTATATAATAAAGTAATAAATTTCATGTGTAATAATACTTCACATTTTTATTTTTAAAATATTCCTGATTTGCAATTTTATAGTTGATATTAGTAATTCCCTATGCAGCAATATCTTTGCATTTTACTGTCTGCTATAAACATTTATGTTTAATGTGTATACTATCACATAAATCTTGTCAGGAGATCCACATCCATGTAATGATCATCACATTAATTCAATATGGAAGCAAATAATTAAAGAAACTAGCATTTGTTCAATTTGAAAAAATATTTCTAATTAAGTCCATCAGTGAAATTTATGTCCTAGTGTTTTTATTAAATATCCTGTTACATAAATAAAGGAAAGCTATGAATAAAACAATATTTGAAATACTTAAAAAAGGAATTCAAAATTTATTTTTCTGACTTCTCGCAATTATTACTTGTAGCACAAACTCCCCACCAATGAATAAAAAAGAACAATATAAATAATAAAATCAATTTAACTAAATTCCTAATAAACATGATATATTCCTATAAATGCCTTTATATATATAAAAGCTGTAATTTGTCAGGTATATATATATATATATATATATATATATATATATATATATATACCTGACAAATTACAGCTTTTAGTCCCCTGAGTTCAAAAATTTCCATAATCATGCAAAATATAATCTACTGCAGAGGTGACACATTCCCAGTTATCAGAACATAACTGACAAAAGGAGAACTAAAACTAGAAATGTCTCAATCTTTTATTTTTCAAGACAAACTGTAATAAATCATTCCATTATCTACCACTATTAGATGTTTACAAATAATTACAAACAAATTCTGGTTTAAAAATTTTACAAAGTAGGATTTATATAAAATGAGTCATAAATAAAACAAAATATTTTCCTTACAATTCATTCAACATGTTAAAAAAAAATCTTACATATATTCAACAAGTAATTCTTGTTCATAATACTTTTTATACAAACAGGACCCTCAACTTTTTATTTCTTGTAGGATGCCAAAAGACTACAAAAAATAGTCCAATATTCAATTCAGAGTCAAATATAAAATTCTTTTTTCATTCTATTAGTGCTCATCTTCCTTTAGCTCCATAATTTCTTATAATAATCTTTTTTTTTAATATAAAAGTATAGATTGTTCTAAATATGTGCACGAATAGTCAGTCACAAGTGGCGGAAAATGTATAAAAAACAAAGAAAGGAAAAATTAATAAAATTCTAACAGTGAAGTATAAACAAAAATATAGAATAATATTAAGTAGAAATCAAGTGATGAGATCACAACATTACAAAAATAGTTAAAAAATACAGTATAACAAATACAAAAGAATGTAAAGAAGGCACAGTCTTTCAAAATTTTTTTCCACGTAAAAAAAGAGTCAGTACTTTCATAAATTTGAGAGCCATAATAACGATAATAATACTTATGAGATAAACAAATGGGGCTGACAAATGTGCAGATACGTTATTATTTTTGGAATTTTTTATTTACTTTTTTCTTTGATTAAGGTTATTTCACCCTGTTTAATGTAGCAGTACACAAAAGGCCAAAATTGTATCCAAAGGAAATGGTAATATTTTGAAAATAATCTTTTGCATTGGCACAGCATGCATTAGAATGTATGCATATACTTAACAAACATGATTACGTACTGACAAAAAGTACAATTTGGAACCCTCTAAATAAAAAAAAACAATACAATTGCACTCATGTTTTTAGATCATTAAGAAGTTACAGTATATCCCCCACATAAATATTGACCTCTACTTACTTTCAAATGAGTAAATAAACATGTAATGCATTTTGAAGTAGTACAATATAATATTATAAATAAACAAATATGTTGAATAATCATGAGCAATTAAAAGAAATAAAATTTATATTTAATATTAAATTATTGAATACTTGCTTGGAACATCACATGAGTTATACATACACTTAATTAATTAAATGTTAATTAATTAATTTAATGTTTTTTTCATTAGAAGTCAAATCAATTTTTAAAATCACATGGATTTGTATTTGTTCTCAAAATTACATAAAAAGGAAATTACTGCAATTTAATTAGTTGAATATACAGGACTTCAAACCAGGATCTTCTAACCATCATGATTGAACAACAAATTATGTTCATTAAATAACCTTAAAAACATAATAAATACCTATAATACGAACATCAAATTTGCACATTTCTATTGGATGGTTAATCTGAAAAGAGGGTATCTGGAAACAGTTATTTATTTGGACCCCTATATTTACAAATGGAACAACATAAGTCCTGGCAGGAGGAAGAGGTAGAGAGAGAAGGGATTGTAACATTTAACAAATGTTACTATTTACTTGAGAATACGTATACATACAGGGTATTATACACAAAAATAGCAGTTACCTGCACACACGCATACATACATGCAAAATTGTGCTGATTATAGAAATGAAGTCTCTCTGGCCACTCCTCTTCAAGAGATATACCTACCACAAACCTCAACCCATATTGCTTCAGAATAAAACTGGTAAACATTATTTGGAAAAGTAACGATAACATGGACATTTAGAAAACAAATAAGAGAAAAATGAAAAAGAACTAGCAAAGGGGACTTGGAATATAAACCAAAACTTTTGTAACAATTAAATTATGCCTTTGTAAACAAAGACATGCAAAAACGATATTCTGAAAAGATATACTCTATGAGGTCATGTCACTTATTCTCCAAGAAGAAAATGATGAAATAAAGATTTTGTATCATATTATACAAAAACCTTTTTTTCAAATGATCTAACAAGAGGGTATTTTTTAAAGTGAAATTTTATAGCAAAATGATTTATTTTAAATTAAACTTCATTGTATGTTTTAATATCTGACGTAAACATACAGCAACCTTTCATTTAATACAAATCTAAGCTTTTTTCATACAAGAGTGCAAAAAAGCATTCATTTTCATCCATATTTAAATTCACAAAGAGCCCTATATTTTATTTCTGTGGTAAGCACTGGTTATGCCTTTCATCTCTATGATATAAACAATTAGCATTTTATTAAAGTAATTCTTATGAGTACCATAAGCAAAATGTAAACAGAATTTTGAATGAGTACAATTTACTGAAAACAGTGGTTTAAAGAAATATTTTTGAATTTATTCTTGCTGTATAAGTTCAGTTTAAAAAATATCGTATAGTAGAATTAAAAGCAACTATATTTACCAGTACTCAGATTTCTAATTGAAATAATCATTATTCTTGCTCTCCTCTAAGAATGAAAGGAAACGAACCCTGCTCAATTCAATTTCCTACCAACATTTCCAGATATTATCCCCCAGGCAAAAAGTGTCAGAGATGAACTTGTACTTGTACAACAAAGAAGGGAGATAGAGAAAGAAAGATGGAGAGAGAGGGGGGAGAGAAAGGAGAGTGTTGATAGGGAGAGAAAAGAGAATGTGGATAGAGAGAGAAAAGGGAGGATGGATAGAGATAGAGAGAGACAGAAAGAGATGGGGGATAAGAAGGAGAAGGGGATAGACAGAGAAAGAAAATGAGAAGGAGAATGGGTAATTAGAATTTTCAGTCGCTGACGTCCCTATATGGTATTTCTGATGTTATTGTAAAATCCTCGAAGAAATGGTTGAGGAACTCAAATGTGGGTCTCTTGTCTGGCTCAGCTTCCCAACACTGGAGCATCAGGCTGTATATCGAATCAGGAATATAATGTGAACTAGGCTTCGGCATTCTGTAACCCCTCTCAACCTGCTCAATAACTTCACGCCCATGCATACCTGAAAGTGAAAGAGAACATATTTAACCACAACGAAGTAATTAAATCTGAATATCTGTTTGGTTTTCTGCCCAGTAACAGTGCAGACAGGTTACTTCACAGACAACTGATTTGAACAAATTTTGAAAGAGCTATTGAAGATGGCAAACAGTAAAAATGGTCTAGTAAAACATCAAACCAGCAAGAAGAAGCAAAAGTGCTGTGGTAAACAAATTAAAGTTTTCTTATAACTAATAACATATACTTTTAAGGACAAATATGTATGACTGTAAAATGAAATGAGGTGGCATAAAAATACAATGAAAATTTACTTATTGGCAACTGTAATGTGGACACATTGTACATTTTTAAATTACTGCTCAACTATTTAAAAAATATCATTATAATTATTATAATAGAATACTTTACATAAATAACAGTAGTTAAATTAAGTTATAAACCATAGACTAATAAGTAATAAATCCATAGTTACCTGGGTAAGGAACTTGGCCATAAGTGAATAATTCCATTAGCAGGATGCCATATGACCAGACATCTGACTTGATAGAAAACCTACCATAGACAATTGCTTCAGGTGCTGTCCATTTCACAGGGAATCTAGAACCTAAATGGAAGAAAGAAATTAATTATTTACACAGAACCATTTATAAATATATTAATCATTAGTTAATTTTTTTGTTAGTTATTTATAATGATATATTAGTAACTACACCTTAATTTACAAATACAAACAGTTAATAAATAATAAATAACATAATAAATTTGTTTTTGAATCATTGAGAAATTATAAAAATCTTAAAAATGTAACACTTGTAAAACATGCTCGAGAAATGAGGAAAGTTATATAAATTTCAGTGAATTAATTAAAAGAACTATAGTATGAATTACTCAATGCCTTTTAAAAGACAAACCTTGTCTCGGGCAGTACTCATCATCTTCAATTACCCTTGCCAACCCAAAGTCACATATCTTAGCTATATTGTTCTCGCCAATAAGAACATTCCTGGCTGCAAGATCTCGATGAATAAGTTGTTTTTGTTCAAGATATGCCATACCACTTGCCACCTTATTAAAAATAGACACATTATGGAAGTATAAAAATGAAAAATAAATCATACTTCTTCTAATAACCATACTATGATTAACTGGTAATTATTTCTAAATGTATAGAGAATATTTTCACCTTTTTTAATAATTAATTAGGAAATTTTAATTATTATTATTAGCAGACATATCAAAGCATATGAAAAAAAAACTATTATACTATTTATTAATTATGTTTTAATAGATGATTTTTAATGAATGGTTAACAAATTATTAAAATCATTCAAATTGTTTTCTCTTAATTTTTATACTGCAATTTTGCTGTGCTGATATGCACTTTTTTGTTATGATTGAAGGGGGGCACTTATTACTATGACCACTTATCCCAATTTATGAACTAACCAACTAACCACCTATGGCAATCTGGTCAGAATCAAACTACTGTCCTCTTGGTCCACAGGCACACATTCAATGCCTAAGCCACAGAGGCATCTCATTCAATTATTCATTTATATATAATAGTGAATATTTTTTATACCTAATTAATTAAGTAATGTAGATTTATATCGGCCACTTACTTGGGATGCAATGTAAAGAAGGTCTTGGAATGGTAGATCTGCACCTGGCCCACTCCTTAAGAATTCAAGAAGGCTCCCATGTATCATATATTCTTGCACAATGTACACAGGTTCCTGTTTTGAGCAAACAGCATACAATGCTACCAGTCTATCATGCCTAAACTTCTTCATGATGGCAGCCTCTTGGAGGAATGCTTGAGTTGACATTGCACCCTGTCTCAGAGTTTTTACGGCCACATCTATGCTGTTCCTCCACTTACCTGCATACGTTAAAAATATATTACTGAAATTATTATATGATGTGTGTAGGAACACATTATTTCAATTCTAAAATAATTCAATAATTAATTCTTAAAATATAAAAACCAATGGATTAGACACATAATGAACTTAAGGAGAAAGTTTATTTTTAGAACGTACCATACCAAACTTCGCCAAAATTGCCTTGTCCTAATTTTCGAATCAGCTGTATTTCCGACCTTTCAATTTCCCAATGGTCCCTCAGCTGAGGAGCGAGATCCCAAATCTGAGGACAAGGTTTTGGACACGGTTTGGCCAAGACGTGGCAAAGGCCAAGAGCATTCTCTATTGGAATAAAAACAGTACAGATACTTTTAACACAATAACACATGTAGAATAACATTTTCCACTCTTAAAATATGAACTACCACATTTAACATGCATATATGAAAAAAATCATCCAAAAAAAGAAATGAAGCTGTTAATTTAAAATCTTAATTTAGAGCTGAAATAACAACTTGAGAATTGTGCAATATTTGGGATGGTTCATTTCCAACTTAAAAGGGTTTTAAAAAATTTAATATTTATGGATTAGGAAACTATATAGTTGTTAGCTTAGAAGGAGGGGGAGAGTAGTAGGTAGCTTTTTGATGTTACCCAACTAAGATAAGAAGCAGCTACTTTTTCTACTGGTTTCAACGAGATATAAATACTACATATATTAAGCTAGAAATAGTTATTGTTCTTTCTTTGACACAAGCCTAGTAATTTCACTGTTTGTGGAAGATTTGCTTAAAACTTGTAAAAATAAAATTTTTATTTTGACTGTTGAGGTCACAAGTTATTACAGACATATCTAATTTGTCACATTCATGCAATCTTAATATAATAACAGAGCTGACTTGTATAAGCAGTGACAAGCGCTGGAAGAGTAGGAAATGTCTGGTTGGTAGCAATATAATATCCAATAGCTGTATCGCCTCCTGGTGTTGTATTAGTGGTAGGTTTAACTTTGTAGTGTTTGACATGGTAGCCCCTTGCCTGGTCCCAGTCCTTGACACTGAGTGAGTAGCCAGCTGGGTTATGTTCACTATCTCTCACCAGGTAGGTCCCTCTTGGCAGTTCATTCCTCAACAACAGCTTTTCTGCTTCTTTCCTTGATACCTTACCAAAGTACCAGCTGAAAACCGTAAATAAATACACAATTACTTATTTGAGAAAAATTAAAACTAAATTAATAGTATAGACAACGCTCTTTATATACACATATGAATTTGTATATGTGTATATATCACCCACAGTTATATTGTTATCTACATGCAGTAGATGTAATAATAACAGCAGTTGTAACTGTAATAATAGTTATACTTAGTAACAGTAGTACTACTTTTCTCAAAAGCATTTATATACTCACTGGACTATATACTGTTGGACTGCATGTCTAACACAGAACCCAAAGTCATAACCATAATATTGTATATACAATTCTAAAGTTTTTTAAGCTAATCACAGCACAGAATTTTGTTATAAGCTGGAATTGTACTCATTACCGACAATTCCTGAGAAGAAAGTAGTACTTCTAGTTGTAGGTATCTACTGCCTGGGCTCTACTTACAAAAGAATTTAAAGGAGGGAATCAACTGCTGAGTCTACATTTATATTGTTGTTAGAATTATAAACATTCTTTTATTGTTAAGTGTGTATAGTTGGTTAGGTTAAATGACAACTATCAGAGGGTATGACATTTTAACTCCCCGACTAATGCTAATAAACTAACATCCTTGGTATTAAGGCAGATTCTGTCTGCTGACCTCTGGGACTTGAGAAGCACACTAAACCTGAGCCACCAAGGCTCCTTCCTTAATCATCAAAATTGTATTTATTATTTCATTAATTGATAAAACAAACACAAAAATAAAAAATGGTTTTTATTATTCCAAATTATTACCCAAATAATAATACAACGTACACTTTCTTCAGGTTGGAATTTTACACTTTTTTTATTACCAGTTTTCTATAAAACTCTAATGTTGAGACATAGTGATAAGGAGTTAATTTAGAAATCACAATTTAAAAATTTTATCCAAAACGTTTTTATATATAAGAATGAAGATGAGTTTGTAATCTCTGTTAAATTTTCATCATACAACCAAAATAAATATTAGTTTTAATATAAACAAGGATCCCATATTGCGGATTTGAACTATATCAAATATTTGGGAGAGATAAGAAATTATTAAATCAATTATTGAATAAATTTGATTTTAATATCAGGAAAACTATTTTAGTACAATAAATAACTAACATTTCATCCATTAACTATAAAATAATTATTAATTTTTATTTTTTAAATAAATGAATCATGACTCACTCTTCACTCTCTACAGACTTTTCCTCAGCAACAAAATTCCATGGTATGAGCCCTTCTACACCTGTCCTTAGATGCCGAACTCTCCACCAATCAGGTTCACTAAAAGAATAAACTCATTCTATTCAGGATATCAAGACTATTTTTTGTACTATTTGTAACATGCAATTTATTATGTCTGATGTAAACTTAGACTTAACCTAAATACCCAGGGGCTTAGGTTCACTATGTCTGCAGTAAGAAATGAACTTGCAACAATAGCCATCTGAACAGTTTGAAGCATACATTTTATACTATTCCTGTTATGAAGAATAGCAATTACAGAAGAGGTAGTGGCACTAGTAGATTGGCAATGATGATAGTAGTAATAGTAGTAGAGTAGAAGTAGTATTTCGCTCAATTGGGGAATTTTTTAGGTCCAAATGGGTGCGATAATTGGGAGTGGAGTGGCAAAGCTACCTCAATCTGACTAGAGCATTGCATTAGTCTATTTCAGGAACAAAAATGTAACTGTTTTCAGTATCACAGTAGCATCAGTGTGGGTCACTACTAATCCTTGATGACATTCTCATATTCTTGATTTCATATCCACTGGTATGTCTGCATCACTAACTGATAGAATCAGAACCAAGAAAACCTCAAGTTACTCACACAGGAACAACTAACATGAGATGACCCCTTAGCAATCCTTACACTGCTTTGTTTCCTTTCTTTCTGATTTACTTTAACAGTTACCCAAATTAACCTGAATTTTTTGAATTACAGTGAATCTAATCATAAATATGTAATTATAGTAAAATTATAATAACATGAATTAAATACCTATCATCAAGGACCTGCATACGGTCGCCCTTAACAAAACTAACATCTTCTGCTTCCCTAGACTCATAGTTGTAAACAGCAACCACTATTCTTGCCCTGGCATTAATTTCTCTACCTCCACCTACACTCACACCTCCACTTCCAGGTTGAACTAAAAGAAAAGAAAATATGTAATTAAAACAACACACCAGGACACAACCAACCAAGTTAAAAATAAACAAAAAACAAGAAAATAAAAAATAAGATTTTGTAGAACAAATATTAAACAATGTTTAAAAAGAACAACATATTCATGTGGGTGCATTATGGATACCCCATGTGTAAATAATTACTTCAAAATAAAATGTATATCACTTTATTTTCATACTGAACTATCTATTAATTAAAATTAATATTATTTATGTAGCCATGAAGTACTGAAAAGATACTGTTAAAGTATTCTTCTCATAACAAGATACATATACATATACAGAGGGGTCCAAGAAAATATATCCACTATTTAAACTTGTCTCATTTTTGGTAGTGTTATAGTTTGCAGTTCCGGCAATCGCCATACAAGCGTTGTATTGCGTTGTTTTGTTTTGTCAGATGACAGTCACCAGATAGTCAGTGTTTTGTTGTTAGTTGTACCTTGTTACTCAAGTAAACATGGCTGATGCAAGGCTTACATTCGATGAAAGGAAATCAGTTTTGAAGTGGTATTTTAAGTACGCAAGTGTTAGGGCTTATCTCGACGAAAATCTACCAGGAAGATGGATAGGCCGTAGAGGTGCTGTAGAGTATCCACCACGTTCTCCAGACTTAACTCCTCTGGACTTTTACCTGTGGGGAATACTAAAGGACGTCGTTTTTCGACAAAAGCCACGCACACTGGACGAACTTTGAGAATCCATCGTAGATTCATGTGCAAATATCCAACTGAACACATTGCAGTCAGTAGTTCGTGCTGCAGTTCGCCGGCATCGTTTGTGTGTGGATGTTAGTGGTGACCGTTTCGAACACTTACACTGATGTCTTTAAGTTGGACTTTAAGCTACACTTTCACCAAAAATGAGACAACTCCATCAATTATTTTGCAAGTTATTAACTGTTAAACAGTGGATACATTTTTTTGGACCCCTCTGTATACACATGAAATTGATATTATATCGCTATTATGTAGTGCCTAGAACTCACAAGGTGTTGTTGGTGTCCTAATGATATCAACACCATGTCTCTTTAGATTGGATGCTGAAGATGGACGGTTTGGATCAGGTGTGTACCGTGGTTCGACCATCATCCCTCCACCTCCTCCACCAAGACCACCTCCACTCTCCATACCTCCCACTTTATAACCATGGTGCTGGTATACTACAACAAATTTGAACGGTGTTTACATACTTTAACTTTTATATATATATATATATATATGTGTGTGTGTGTGTGTGTGTGTGTGTGTGTGTGTACAAAAACCTTCATTCCAGTCAGGTTGTATATCACAAACAGTCCATTGGACTGGTCAATTTTTCAATGCAATTTGTTACCACAGACAATCGCATTTATCACCTTTTCTCAACTTAACCAAACTAATTCCCCAACAACACCAGGCACACACACCTCAAAATCCAAATATGTCGACACATGCAACTAGTTTATATTTATACATATCAAAAATAAAGAAATATTAGGCAACTAATAGATTTTTGGACTATATATAATTCCACAAATGTTCTCTGATGATTAGAAATCACTTAAGTAAAAAAAACTATATAAACTGTAAAAAATATATAAAAAAATTCTGTAAACACATATTAAATAAGACAAAATGTGAATTTATGAGCTTAATGAGAAGAAATATATAATTCAATTTCTTTTATAATAATGGAATGTTTTACATCTCATTTTGAAATGTTTATAAAAATGGGTATGTCAATCTCTTTTTCTACATAAACCACACAAATATAAATTTTTGTGTATATATTTGTGTTTTGCTAGATATTAATGTCACGGCGATATTTTCTTATGGCTAGATGAGCACTGTTTAACTTAATCTAACTCAACCTAATAGCAATTCAAACACCCAGACTACATACATATATGTGGATGTCTATATATAGAGAATGTATTTCTTACCTAGGGGTCTTCCTGTTTCAGGATTATGCTTACTGCAACACATCCCCATTATGTTCAATTTTCCCTTTAAACTTTTGTTCAAGAAAATTTTTTGAGTGAATTAAACTTCAACTGGCCCATATTCAAACCAACGTTTGGCCCTAATATCCTAAAAATGAAAATAAATAAATAAAAGGCATTATGAAATATTATTTTGAGTGTCGCACACATTTCATGTTTAAAAAATGTGCCACACAATGATGAGTGGAGAAGCAAGATTATATTGTTATTCAGGGATGTTACTTAATTAGCATTCTCAAAAAGCACAACAGACTGCACAATATCAATATCCTGGATTTTGTATTCAATGTGACAGTACAAATAAACTGTTTTAAAAACTTTACAATTAATGTAATTGATAAATTTGTTTGAGTTTTATAACTTTAACAATTAAGATTAATAAATGTTCCCTAATAATAATATAAGAAGTAAAAGAGGCCACATCCAAAATTGTCTAAGATTTAGCCAAGGTTTACATTAAAAGAATTATAAATTTTTAAAAATAATGTAGTGAAATAAATTCTATGATTTTTCGTATATACTGATGATGATTAATACCTGGGAACAGTAGGATTCACATTTCAACCAAATGGATCATTATTAAACCAACCTTGATTCACTAAAGTAATTTTATATAGGCTACCTTTCCAGGACTAATCTCTTTACCCGAATCACACCACTGTCATATACTCCAAAAGACAACGCACTAATTTAAAAACCGAAATACAAAAAAAAGTGAAAAACTAATTACAACTCACCGCCCTCATTCCAGTTGCTTTGGCCAATCACTGATCACTAAATTAATTTATGACCGATCAGAAAACGGACGGACGGTATCAACATTTGCATTTTCACATTTTACCAGAGTATCTCAAAAATGAATGTAACTGTAATACAGTACTGGTTAGACCCTATTGTTTATGGTTATGGCCTATGTTCAGTGCAGCCAACTTCCCGTTGAAATAAACAATACGTTACCAGCTGTTTATTTCCGAACTCCCAACGTTAACACATGAAAACTGCTATTATTTCCACAAAATGTACTAACATTTTCTTCTGATAACGCTCAATACATATTTATTACATAATGAAAACTGAATATTGAATATGGATGGTTTTGATATCCTGGTTTCCTTTGCTGTAGTCTGAACTTAGTATCCAAGGAGAATTAACGAGACTACTCAATTGTATTCAGTGCTACGTGTTTCCATACTATGAATCAAAATTATGATAAAAATAAAATACTGGCACAGAACTTTTTCTTCTGCGTTAACGCAGAAAAAACGCATCATTTTTTTCTTTATTGCTTCAACGGCATTTCCACCTTTTACACGTTAATTAAGAGCTCAATATTTTTTTATTGTAAATAATAATAGTCACAACTGAATGCTTAGGAGGAACACGGTAAGGTCAGTACTACTTTTAGCAAAACTAAGTAATTCATCTATAAATATCTGCTCAGTCTTATGGCAGAAACTATCATGTTATTTTTTATTTTCTAACAGGAAAGTTATAAAGAATTTAGCTGCAAGTACATCACACACATACACATAGAGGCATTCTTAGTTAGAGAAGGGATTATTATTCATCTTGCAAGTCTGCAATTAACAGAATATGGATCATTAAATATCAAGTATTAGTTTTTCATAATTATAAAACATAATTGAGGATTCTTTTTAATGTCATAATTAAATAATTTTTGTAATTTTAATGTGAACTGCGATAGCCAACTGTGATTTTATTAAATATTGTTAATGTGTCTCAGAAATAACATGATACGTAGAATGGAGAGGCAAATAATAAGTTATGATGCAATATATTTTATTTCGAGATGAACATTAAATGAATATGGGCATTTAATTTTCCATCAAATTGTAACAATGAGTAACAAGTATATTAAAGTTATAAGACGCAAATAATTTGATTAATACTTTACTAGTTGAATTGCAATAAAATCATGCAATATAATCTATCAAAAGGAATTATTTTTTACACAAAATAAATAATGAATTCCAATATCATTAGTACAAATCATACAAACTTTTTAAAAGTATTTATCCCCAGATGAATAAAGATATAAAATGTATCAATTTGCATTCAAGTTTGTTTATTTTTCAGAATATGAATCATAGTTTGTGCAAAGCATCCAAATGAGGCAGTTTCTTTTTTTTTTTTACTGAACATCACATTTAGACAAGTAAGAAACAAATATGACTAATACAAATTGTTACTATTGGCTTTGAAAACTTAGTGTCCCTAACTTCAAAATCAAATACTACAATTATATTCTTACAATTAAAGTGTTATACAATAAACTAAATAAAAAAAATAACAGTCACAATATGAATCCAACATTTCACAATGGTCCAGGATATGACCCTTATACATGATATATATATATATATATATATATATATATATATATATATATATATATATATGCATATAACAAACAACAACATACACACACACACTTAAAATAGTTCATAAATACATATATACACTATAAGACTAC